>CM069860.1:60887844-61375344 GCA_036172795.1 Pelodytes ibericus
ACATCCAGTCACACACATATATATATACACACACACACACAAACACATCCAGTCACACACATATAAACACACACACACACAAACACATCCAGGCACACACATATATACAGACATACACAAGACAGCAGGGTTTTTTTTTTTGGGTTGTCGTTTTTTTTAAAAGAAAAAAAAAAAAAGTTCACCTATCAGTGTCCCCCCTCCCTGCGATTACACCTTAATACAGAGAGGGGGGGGGGGGGCGCGCGGTTTCCATTGCAGCCCGGTGGCTCAGAGCAGCTTCCATGCTATGCTCCCCAGTACTGGATCAGCGCTAGAACGCGGTGCGTGAGGGGGCGGAGCAGGAAGTCTGTGCAGCCGGTGCACTCACTCTGCTCCCTCGCGCACCGCTGCTGCAAAAAAGAAAAGGGGAAAAATGATCCCATTGCCGAGGGCACCACGCGGGGCTCACGTTACCCGGGCGCCAGGTCTGATTTCCTGGTCGCCATGGCAACCTGGCGCCCGGGGTTTGTCGAGCCCTGGTATAGAGTATATCTAATTAATATCTCCTTTAATGATTAGTGAATAGTAAAGCGTGTTTTCCTATCTGCATTGCATTTTAAGCCCAAGGCGCCTTTAAGGAGAAAGCTGCCTGTAAATTAAAAATATACTTTTTTTTTCTTAAACTTTTCCAGCTCTAATTCCCTGTTCTGCTTACCTTCTAATATATGATTTACTCTTTTCATTGTAAAGTAGTTTTTCATGCTTTTACATAACCTTTTGACAACTAATAGTACCGTATTTGCTCGATTATAAGACGACCCCCCAAACTTTGGATATTCCTTTAGGAAAAATACTAAAAGCCTGAATATAAGACTACAGGAAAAAAGTTAAACTTGTATATATTCACATGTAAATTGCTTTTTTAATAAAATATTATATTAAAAAAAATGCATTTCTTGTGTTTATTTATTTTTATGTGCCAATGCTGCCTCTCTCTTTCCCTTGCCCCCAGCTTTTGTCTCACTTTCCCCACTCCCCCCTCACCTGTCTCTTCCCCCCACATGTTTCTCTCTGCCCCCCTTCCTCTGTCTCTCCCCCCCTTCCTGCTCTGTCCCCCATGTCTCTCTGCCCCCCTCCCTCCCTCCCCCTGTCTCTCTGTTGCCCCCCCCCCCTTACCTGTACTTCAATCCCTGGTGGCTAGTGGGGGCAGCCGGGGGATGTCTGCACGATACTTGCAGACATCCTCCATGCTGCCCGACACGGCAGTCTATTATGACGGACAGCTGTCCGTCATAATAGTCTGCCGTGTCGGGCAGCATGGAGGATATCTGCACGTATAGTGCAGACATCCCCCAGCTGCTCGATTGTCCCTGGTGCCTAGTGGGGCAGCAGAGGAAGTCTGCGCGATGAGCGCAGACCTCCTCTGCTGCTGCCCGGCACGCTCGCCGGGACTTCTGTGACGAAAGCGGAAGTACCCGGCTTCTTCACAGAAGCCCCGGCGGTCGTGCCGGGCGGAAGCAGGGGAGTCTGCGCTCGTTGCGCAGACATCCCCTGCTGCTAGAGAGGGGGATCCAGGTCCCCTGCAGCTCTGCTGGGGACCTGGATCCATGTCTTATAATCTGACCTCAATTTGAGGTCAGATTATAAGAGACCTCGATTATAAGACGAGGGGGATTTTTCAGAGCATTTGCTCTGAAAAAAACCTCGTCTTATAATCGAGCAAATACGGTAATACTCAACCTGGATTTAATATTTATTTAATTTTTTTTTTATTGACATTTTTTTGATTTCCTTTTTCATGCTCGCTCATTTTTCTTTTTGCTTCTTATTCCATCATCATTCAATCTGGAATAGATCTCTTACCTTCCATTAAAAGCCACCAGTTAATAAGGCAAGCACACACTGTACATTATAATCTGTCACTCGTAAGCTTTAACTTTAATTACTTGCTTCCAACAGACTCCATGGTAATAGCTCCTGATCTGAAAACGAAAAATAAATATAAGTCATATGCGCAGATCTGTACATTTAAATAGTTGATCGTGCACATGTTATTTTCCATTCTTTTACTATGATACTGGGGTCCATCACTAAAAGTAACAAGTGAATAAACAATCAGGTATTGATAGCGATGTTGGAAAGACGGGCAAGCCGGAGAATTTCTTCCAACTCCTCCATTAATGGCTGTTTTTTTTTTCTGTTCACTTCACAAAAGTTCATGGTTTAGTGAGTAGCCCCACTGCTTCATGAGGAGGACACTGTGTAGTTTTCTGTCAGATTTCCTGCACTTTGTATCAATGCGTCTGCCCTGCTGTGGAGCTTAGCAGTGCAATGTATAAGACCTACAGTCTTCCACTGGCTGAATCCCGCAGCTTTTTGTCCTGCAGTAACCCCTGTTATTCATCTGCTGGAGAAGGGACTAGAGTGCCAAGCTATAGAAATGAGAAAATGTGCAGCTAGTTGTCACCATGTTAAAACGACTTTGGATTCTTACATACCATCGTTGTGTAGAACATTACTGCACTCTGCTTCAAGTGATAGACTGTTATCAGAGTGAATATACTCCTACTTATCATGGCTCGGGAATGCTCTGTGTTCAAATCATATGTGGCCGCTTTGTAAATAACTGGAATGCATGGAAGACACTCTAACTTTAAACAAAACAAAGGATCCAATTTGGTGTCTGTTATAGAAAGTTCACCCTCTCGCATGATTTCATTCATACCAACCCTATAAGTGGCAGTTCAGGCCATTTGCACTGCTTTCTATGGGAGGCTGCTGTGATGCTTTTGTTGTGTCCAGAGACATCTGGAAATCCTATGTACAAGTCTTTATAAAAATGTATTTTATTTTCCATTGCTGTTTTGTACTCCTTTAATGTGTTTTGCTAGTTGCCTTTCCTTTTTGGTAACTAATTTAGATTTGGAGGATTGCTGATTTTGCATTGGCTTATGTCCGTGAATATAAATTGAATCATACTGGCTTCCTTTGAGCCCTGTTACTTTCTCTTATTTATTTTGTTCATATTTGATAATTTATATAATCAAACATATATTATGCAGCAGCCAATAATGGTGAATGGTCACCCATCCTTTGGACATTACTTCTGATATGCGTGTATAATTGTAGAACAGTTATATTTCATAGTTTAACAGTTACACCAGTGCTATGAATAGTTCCTAATCTTGGCTCTGTTAATTGTGTTCCAGGTGGCCTGCTGCAAAAATGATGGAGGACAAAGGACATCGGGTTGCGGACTACTTTGTGGTGGCAGGGCTGACAGACACCTCCAAACTCCTGGACCATGACATGGCCCGGATGGAATCAAAGACAGTGGGACCCAAAGCTCCTATCACAGATATTGTGATCATCAATAAAACAGCTGATGAGACTGTGCCAGAGGGCTATACTTGTATTGAAGTGACACCAACTGGCCATCAAGCCAACCTCAACCATGGAAGCATAAAGAGCCCAGAGCTGTACATCTGTTACAAGCGTGAAAGAGGGAAGGCACCACTAACAGACATTGGGTAAGTGAACCTTTTCTTCATGGAGTTTGACATTTTTAGTTATTTTCTCTTTCTTTTCTTTTTTTAAATAACTATCCACAAAAGACAGTAAAATATACAAATATGAAAGAGGAGCTACCATTCCTTCACAACTAATTATTCCTTGAATCAAGTATTAATATTGTAGTAAGTTGGGTGACCACATCAATGTGTAATCAAGGCTGCCTATAAAAACGCAGAATATAGACTGCAGCTGGTATACTTTTTACCGATCACTGTCCTTTTTTAAAGCATTCCTGATTTTAAAATGGTAATAACATAATACTAGTCAGTGTTATGCACAATTTGTAATGGATTAGGTCAGTCTGTACGAGGGGAATGTCTACAGTGTCATTTGGCTAATTTATATACATTCATCTTTGGAATTTGGCTCCTAGGCAGGGATGGAAAAAAATTCTAATCTAGGAAAGCTGCCTTACATTTAGTAAGGGTAATCTTCAAGTGATGCCAAAGTGATTAGTAGTGAGGGCCAGACATTATTTATTAGACCAAAATAGCTTAAGTATTTCTGCATTAGGCCTAGCCTCTTGTATCCCTGTGAAAGTAACCTTAGTGCTTCCATTTACTCTCTGTTTCTGGTGTAAAATTATTTATTAGTTAAATAACTATCCTATCTTAGTTTTTCCTGCATTCACCTTCTCCCAATCCTTCCTCTCTTAAAGTTAAACCCTCTAAATTTAACTGAAATATTTGTTGTTTTGCCATAAGATTTAGTTAACGGGGGAGGGGGTTGTGGGGTATGGCCAGTCTTATGTCATAATATTTTTAATAGGAAGTCTGTATTGTTTTGAGTTTGTCCCATACTGTAAAATAAAGCACTGCAGGAAGTAGATATGATCTCATGTAAAATAATCTAGTGAGTGCTACAGCATAAGGACATTTTAGTGTGCGTGGGTGGTTTTTGTGTTTTCTTTAATTTGAGCATTGAATCATTTAATAGTATATAAAAGTCAGAATAGGCACGTGTTAGCTTATATATATGGCCCACTTATCAGTAAGATTTGTATCCATTTGTGATAGTGCTCTGTATATATTTGTCTTAACTTAGAGAGGATAACTTTTTAAATGCAGCTGCTGACTAGGGTGTTTCTTTTGGAAAAGGGGCTAGTTTGACATAACCCAATCGGAAAAAAAAGAAAGCCCTTTGACTACGTGATGCAGGCTTCCCCTGCTGGTATTGAGGGATTGATGTATGTTTGGAGAATTTAGAATCCAATATGTAATATATAGAGTGAATGCTGGATGATATAAAGAGGTGTCTTTAATGAGCGGCTGGTGCTTTGGATTGTAGTCTTGGCATATTTATAGTTTTAAGGCTTAAGTGGTGCTCGGGAGCACTACATTCCTGCAGGCAGATGTAATACAGAATGATTTGTCATGATTTCGCCTAAGCAAATATTTCCAAGTCCCTGGAAAGTTAATCATATGCAGGGATGCACTAAAGATAGAGTGGAGAGGGAGAGAAACATGGCCAAATATTTATACCACGAGTGCCAAAATGTGCAATAGAATTGTGAATTATGGTTTTGTGATTTTTCTAAATGTATTAAATGTCTGAATATTTTCTGTTCTATTCATCCTTATTCTGGTTTGCATAATGTACTTATAGGAAAGTAAATGTATTGTTGTTGTATATAACATACACAGCATATATTTTGTGTTGCCATGCCTAGTCAGAGAGAATAATTATGTTCTTTCATTAATTCTCCATTATCCTGGAATATAGACACCACTCAAGAGAAAGTACAATAAATTGTTTCACCAATGGTAAATTCCAGACCCTTTCTGTCTTAAATTTGTTGAGGAGTTTTTATTGTAGTATAGATAATGTAAATAAAGGTTAAAGTCAGGACATCCAAAGTGTTTCTTCAAGTGGCCACTTTGTAACAAATGCATATGCATATTGAGCATTTTTTTTTTATCGATACATTTATTGATTTTTCAAAATTAAATTCAGTTTATCTATGCACTTAAGACATAACATTAAAGCAGTTTTTATAATGCATTCCAGTGTACAAATAAGCATAATCACACTTTAGAGTTATGAAGAAAAACTTTTTAGCCATAAAATAATAGTTTATTTAGCAGTAATACTTGAGAAGCAGTCACAAAAAAAAAAAACCACATTCATCTTTTTGTTTTCAACAAAACAAGTACCACTATTCTTATTAGCCCTATACTTGTGTTAGGTCAGACCGCACCTTGCTGTAAATTATTTTATTGGTTTATATAGCACTCTCTGGAAGTTCCATTTCCCTGGCTCCTGAATTGGTCGGTCTGGCTCCTAAATGCTGCAGACATTTGGAGTAATGCTTGGGTGACCATGTTTTGCACAGTAATCTCTTTTGGAATTACTTTTCCATCCTGCTTGGTTTCAGAGACACAGTTGTTTAGATACAAGAGAAGCCAGGCATTACAGATTCCTGTAAAGTTTCAGTGTGATCTGTGAACTGAGCCCTGGACTTATGAATGGTAAAGATGAACATAAGTCATTGTATTTCAAAGTAGTTGTGATAAGCACCACAAAACCCCCCCAAAACATTACATCCTGTGGCGGGGGGAAAATGGACAAGCACCAATGCTTGGAAGAAGCTTTTACACTGGTTTTCAGACAATGACTTCCTCAATCTGTTTTTGGGATTGTCAGATTTCTGACAGTATCTTCTTTCTTTTCTTCTTCCAATTGTACTATTCATGCCTGAACTGGCAAGTGAACTACAAAAATCTTTTTTTATTGAAAATTTGTCAGTCAGACGTCACTTGACTGCAGTTCGTATCTTTTTTTTCTTTCGGCAGGAGGGCCAGGGATTTTAAAGTTTGATTTCTCCAGTCCACTTTACTTGGTTGGAATTTGTGCAGCGACCGTTTTAGTCAAAGTATTTTGAAATATTCTTGAAAATAATTGCAACCTTGACGTATTTTTAATTTTTCTGTGAGCATAGTTTTGTAAGGAGATGCCATCAGAACCTTTGTTGATAACTTAGATGCACAGCCTGACTTGAGAATACGTTTTCAAAATAAATCGCTGGATAAATTCTTACACGAATTTGTTGGTTTATGGTTTTTCTGTTTTATGTACCCAATTGGAACCACTACAAATATTTCAAGTATTTATTTCATTTATATTTTATGTGCAACACTTTTTCTATTGTTTATTGCATTTTTGTGTTTTAGGATAAAACCAGTCTGCTGCACTTATTTATTTGTATTAGCGCCTATCACCACACTTTTCTTTTTACCCATTGTTTAGAACTTAATTTTTTTTCACAATATTAACAAAACCTTTTGTAGTAACAAATAGATTGTCATGTCAACAGTAATCTATTAAATACCAGAATCGCGTTCAGTCATACTGACCTGAGAGTGTATTGAAGAGAAACTGCCCCATACCAAAATCTTTTAGAATTCTTAGAAGGAGCAGGTGCAGGTCATATAATTGGCTGGTATGTACAAATCCAATAATATGACCATAGCAAGTACATGTGAACACACAATAATTCCTGAAGAACAAAATGGAGAGTTTAGTTGACATTCTCAGTGGAACACTACTACTGCCAGGAAAAAAGAATTAACTATTTTTGGCCGCAGTACTGCTATTGTTATCTAGCATATTTCCCCCTGTTTCAGCTACATAATAACAGAACATCAGTTATTCAGACTGTTTGTTTGTACTGAAATTGTAATAAAAACATAATTAGACCAACTTCCAAAAGACTTGTAAGCAAACACACCCTTACTTTCATTTTTATTAAGTAAATATTGTTCCTGCTCCCAAAAGTTGGCATTTATGTTGATTTCAGCAAGTTTTGCTTATCAGATTAGAGATGACCGCAGCATTCTTTCTGGACATTGTGATGCTTGAGAGATTTTAACCTCCAATGCCTTAGCATGCGAATCAAATCATAAAGTTGCCTATACATTTAAAAAGTCTGTCATGAAACATGGCGGCAGCTGCATCTTCTACTTTCTTGTTTCGAACTCTGAGTTTATGCTTTTTAAAAAAAAATCTGTTTTACATAAACATTTGATAATTATGAGCCAAATTGCTTCACTGCGGTATCAATGGAAATTCTTCACCTGCCACTGGTGGTTTAACTCTTGTATTTGGGTTAATTTGCATGCCTCCATAACCACACAGATTTATAGTCACACTGATAACAGCACTTTCTCTGGATTTGAGAAGGGAAGTGGAAAATCAAACAGTGCAGGGAATGTATCATTAGTCACTTCTTCTGTTCATTAGTGCCAGAAAAGTCAAATTGCTTGTTTACGTGGCCACACCTGTTATATACATGCTTCCTTTAGATTTTCCATTTCTCCCCTTTTTTTTTTTATTTCTTGACAGTTGATATATTTACAGAGCTCTGATCAGCTACCAGGGTTGGACAAATATTTGTAGAGATTACGAACCAAACAGACCAATTCTGGAAGCAGGGAAATGGGGCCTACATAGAGTTCTATGTAAAACAATCAAAAACATTAGGAGCCAGTCGTCGGGATTTTTATTAGCCGTGTTTCCCAACAGTCTACATGGACCAGAGCCTCAAAAGCGTTGTGCAAGATGTCGGCACTGGAGTAGAAGAGGGACGACAGAACTTGCTGAAGATTCCGACATCGAGGCAATAGCCAGCACCGAAATTTATTTTTTGGGGCACCCACAATCGCCCCACGGAGCGATCGTGGGAGCCATATTGACGGAGCAGTATACTCAGTCAATATGGTTATGCCCTCTGGAGGTCTGAGCTTCGGAAGTGAAAGTAACTTCACTTCCTTTGCTCTGAATATGCTACTTGACTGCCCCTAGTGGTAGTTAAGTAGCATAACAATGTAAAAAAATTTAAATAAATATTTAATTAAATAAAAACTGGTTATATACTTAGATTAGCCTATAGGGTTAAAATTAAATAATTTTTAACATAAGGGATAGGGTTAAAATTAAAATATATTAAGGGATGGCATAAGGGTTAGAGTTGGGGTTACATTTTGGGTGGGTCAAAAGGTCAATATAAGAAAAAACAAAAAAACACTATTTTTGGTTTTTGCCCCATAACTTGCAAAAAAATACGATGAAAAACATCCACAAAATATGGAAACATGCATATTTCTGAACTTGGGACAACATTTAGAAACTATTTAGACGGGGTCTTTTTGAATGATTGTAAATTATATTTTAGGTGAAAGTTAGAAAGTTTTTTTTTTTTTTTTTTAAATTTTTCATCCTATTTTATGATTTTTTTTGTAGTAAATTATAAGATGTGATGAACATAATATCTAATGAAAGCCCTTCTTATGACGATAAAAACAACATATAATTTGTGTGGGTACAGTATGTGAGAAAGAAGAAAATTGCAGCTAAACACAAACCCCCCCAGTAATGTTAAAACGGCCATTGTCACCAAGGGAAAGTCAAGGTGAAAATGTCTTGTCACTAAGGGGTTAAAAGAAAATAAATCATCATACAGTGCTATAAATAAAATACACAGTCATAATACATTTTTTAGCCAACATTTCCCCCGTTAAACAAACTCACCAGGTTGGTCCGTGCACAATGGTAAATTGGTAACCTGAACTGTTCATCTCAACTCGCCTTTCTCATGTGTTTCAAATAATGACCACCTCACCATTCGTCAATGGTGATATTTTAGGTATGGACCAGATAATGTGACTTCACTTGGACTAAAACGGTAAATGTTTCATTACACAGGAGAACGATTGGTTGCACTTAGCAATGTATTTTCCCAAAACCCCTTAATAAGGGATGGCTACCTAGCTTATATTTTCCTAAAAGCCCTTAATAAGGGATGGCTACCTAGCTTATATTTTTCTAAAAGCCCTTAATAAAGGATGGCTACCTAGCTTATATTTTCCTAAAAGCCCTTAATAAGGGATGGCTACCTAGCTTATATTTTCCTAAAAGCCCTTAATAAAGGATGGACACCTAGCTTATATTTTCCTAAAACCCCTTAATAAGGGATTGCTACCTGGTTGATATTTTCCTAAAGCAGGGCTCGACAAACCCCGGGCGCCAGGTCGCCATGGCGACCTGGAAATGGAGCCTGGCGCCCGGGTGCCGTTGCCCTAATGTTCCCCTTGCCGCTGCCATCTGTCTTTTGCAGCGCGAGGGGACAGACAGCAAGCTCCGCCCCCTCGCGCAACACATGTGTTAGTGTTCAGCCGAAAGAGCCATGAGGATCGGCTGCGGCACGAATGTTCCCCCTCCCCAGCAATGAGGTAAGGCAGCAGGGGGGGAAACATTCGTGCCGCAGCCGATCTTCATGGCTCTTTCGGCTAAGTGCTGGGTTGTCAACCCAGCACTCAGAAGTTAAGAAGGGAAAAAAAAAAACTTGTGTATGTTTGAGTTGTATATGTGAAGTGGGGGGGAGGGATGTATATGTGAAGGGGGGGTATATATGTGAAGTGTGGGGGGGAGGTGTATATGTGAAGGGGAGGTATATATGTGTGAAGTGTGGGGGCAGGTGTATATGTGAAGGGGGGGAGGGATGTATATGTGAAGGGGGGGTATATATGTGAAGTGTGGGGGGGTATATATGTGAAGTGTGGGGGGAGGTGTATATGTGAAGGGGGGGTATATATGTGTGAAGTGTGGGGGGAGGTGCATATGTGAAGGGCGGGTATATATGTGTGAAGTGTGGGGGGAGGTGTATATGTGAAGGGGGAGGTGTATATGTGAAGGGGGGGGGTATAAATGTGAAGTGTGGGGGGAGGTGTATATGTGAAGGGGGGGTATATATGTGAGGTGTGGGGGGAGGTGTATATGTGAAGTGTGTGTGTGTATATGTGAAGTGGGTTGGTGTGTGGGGTTTGTATATGTGACGTGGGTTGGTGTGTGTGGGCTGTATATGTGACGTGGGTTGGTGTGTGTGGGGTGTATATGTGACGTGGGTTGGTGTGTGTGGGGTGTATATGTGACATGGGTTGGTGTGTGTGTTTATGAATTGCGTGTATGTTTGCGTGATTGTCTGGCTCCTAAAAATTTTTGCTGGCTCCTAGAATAAAATAAATTTGTCAAGCCCTGTCCTAAAGTCCCTTAGTAAGGGAAGGCTTTGTGGCTCCTGCTTCTGAGACTGCTTTTCAACAAGCTGTTTTACAGAGCTTTTTAGATGTTCACCTGCTGTGATTGGCCCTAGTGACCCATGTTTCCTGGAAACCTAGTTTTGGAGATGATAATTGGCTTGCTGCCAAGTAATCCTGCTCATTTGCATTTTAAAGGACAACTACATTTTTGTTGTTTTTCCCTTGCTTTCTTACAGGAAGCAAGGGTTAAAAGATAGTGTCCCACTTTGTCAAGTAAACCCAAGTGCATCTTTACAGATGCAAGCAGGTTAACTCTGAGCTCTCAGCTGAGGCAAGGATCGTTGGATACTGGCTCACGCTGTTATTGTCAAACAGAGCTGAGGCTCTATATTAGAAACACAATTCTCTAAAAAGTTTAATCCAACTTTAACTATAATAGTAAGAGGAAAAAGTCTGACTCAAACTGACCTGTTGTGACTGACTTGTATTAGTACAGTGCCAGCCAATCCAGAGCAGTTATTTAATCACAGTAATTGGAGGTTTGAATTCCTGTTACACTGAATTACCTTGAATTTACAAGCTAGATAATCATGTGCATTGCTTGAGTGATTATATAGAGTGTGTGTTTGTGTATTTATTTATGTATGTGTGTGTGTGTGTGTGTGTGTGTGTGTGTCTATAAATGTATCTCAAGCCATAAACACAACATTTATTTTAACCAACTGTATAAATTATTTTTCTAATTTTAACATTACTAGCGCTTTGTGTGACGTGGATGTGATTTAATCTCTGTATTCTTCAGTCATCAGAATTACTACAGAGTAATGGGGTTATGCGCACACTTGTAAATATTGTGAGGTTACTTTTTTTTTTTTTTACAGCAACGATGGCATACATGGCATTAAATTGGATAGTTTTCTCAAGTCCAGTTAACAATCTGCATGAAACGTGGATTATTCCATATCATCTGAATTACAACCCATGATCATCATGTATGTACAAAAAGTATGAAAGTCACCAGAGGAGAACCACCCCCCCAAATCCGTGGGGAAAAAAGGGGAATAATAGTCCAAAATACCCCTTGCAGGTCACGTATAATTAGGCCAAGGAAAAGAAAAACAATAAGCAGTCCAACAGACAACACAGTCTAGAATAATGTAGAAAACATATAATGGAATAATCTCTGTAGTTGGAACTGCCAAGGGCTGAAAATTAATTAAGCTCAAAAGAAATCAAGTTTGCCTTGTAATAGCGATGGATGTGTAAGTCTGCCATGTAGTGCTAGTGGATGAGACACCAGGGTCTCCAGAAATAAGCTGTACTAGGCTGCAAAACAATTGGGCCGAGGTAAAGGGCAGGAGTAGGCACAGAGTCTAACTCCTTCAAAATAAGAGCTTTCTTTTTTTGTGCAGTTTTGCCTTAGTGTCACTTGAGATTGTGTTCTGGAGTTCGTCCACCTGAGATTCTGAAGGTTATTGAACAAAACACAGTAGATTGTGATGCTGGGGAGTAAATTCTCCGTTTGACTACATGCCTCTTTGCATGTGGTAAATTGATTTGTAAAACCTCACTGGTTAGACTGAATCTCAACAATAAGCAACATTAATACCGTATTTGCTCGATTATAAGACGACCCCCCAAACTTTGGATATTCCAAAGCTAAAAGCCTGAATACAAGACTACCCTATAGGAAAAAAGTTCAACTTGTATATATATTCACATGTAAATTGCTTTTTTAATAAAAAATTATGATATAAAAAAATGCATTTCTTGTTTTTATTTCCTTTTATGTGCCAAATTGCCAATGCTGCCTCGTTCCCTTGCCCCCAGCTTTGTCTCTCTCCCACCCTTAGTGTTGTCTCTCTCTCTCTCTCCCCTCCCTTTGTCTCCCCCATGCTCCCCTTGTCTCTGTCTCTTCCCCTCCTCCCTTCCCTTGTTTCTCTCTGCCCCCCCCCCCCTTGTCTCTGTCTCTTCCCCCCTCCCTCCCCTTGTTGCTCTGCCCCCTCCCCTCGTTTCTCTGTCCCCTCCCTCCCTCACCTGTTTCTTGATCCCTGGTGGCTAGTGTGGGCAGCCGGGGGATGTCTACACGATACGTGCAGACATCCTCCATGCTGCCCGACACCTCCGTCTATTATGACGGACAGCTGGTCCGTCATAATAGACGAAGTGTCGGACAGCATGGAGGATGTCTGCACGTATCGTTCAGACATCCCCCAGCTGCCCGATTCTCCTGGTGGCTAGCGGGGCAGCAGAGGATGTCTGCGCGATGAGCGCAGACCTCCCATGCAGCTGCACGACCGCCGGGACTTTTATGAAGAAGCCGGAATTACCCGGCTTCATCATAGAAGTCCCAGCGGTCGTGCCGGGCAACAGCAGGGGGAGTCTGCGCTCATTGTGCAGACATTCCCCTGCTGTTAGAGAGGGGGATCCAGGTCCCCTGCAGCTCTGCGGGGGACCAGGATCCTAGTCTTTTATAGTCTGACCTCAATTTGAGATCAGATTATAAGACGTCCTCGATTTATAATTTTCAGAATTTATTTTTTTTTAAAAACCTCGTCTTATAATCGAGCAAATACGGTAATTGTTTTGAAAGGAAAAAAAGTTAGTGTTTTCTTGTGCTATCTGCACAAAGGGAAAAAAACTTATTTTACAAACATAATTACTTTTTTTCGTGTTACCTACAAAGGACTGAAGCAACTGGTTTTGTGGGTTAATATGATGTCATTTGGACAAAAAAGGGGGGTCATTGATCACTGGGAGCTGAATAATTATACTGCCTTCAAAATAACTTTTCAAAGCAATAACTGTGAGCTGTAAACATGCACAAGATCTTGAACTAAGGCTTATCCTATAACTTAAGCAGCCTGTTTTTATTTATACTTATACGGAAGTTATTGACATGCAATGACTAAATGTTTGGTACACCAGTTGTTATTTCACACTGGTCTACTAAGAAGCTACATTTCAACATAGCCTAATTTCAAATGCTTAAGAAAATAAATATTCAAAAAATATAAAAGAATATACAATCCTGTGTCCAGATGCCAAGTATAAGTGCAGGTTGAGTATCCCTTCTCTAAAATGTTTGGGACCAAAAGTATTTTGGATAATAAGATATTTCAGATAATGGATCATTTTCACATAAAAGTACTCAAAAAACACAGTAGTATCAATTTATGTTAATTTCGTCAACTAAACATTTTTGTCATAGTTTTAGTCAACTGCATGTATAAAAGTGACTATAACAAAACAATAACTAAATAAAAACTATGACTAAAATCCATTGCAATTTTTGTCAACTGACTAAAATGTTAGGGTGGGATTATTGCATTTACCTATTTGGACTTCTGGTTCCCATGGATCTCTGCCAAAGCCCAGTCCCCTGACTCTATCTGCGGCTGGATTGGCTGAGACACAGACTTCTTGTGCCTGTCTGCTCCCTGAAACAATGCAGTGTTTCCTCCATCTGAACTGCCTGTTACTGTCATGTGAATGGTTCACCTCCCATCTCACTAGCAAGTTAAAGGGGCTGTCTAGTGCCCAAAATGCATCTTACAAATGGCAATGCATATTAATGTGCTTTCAAAGTACTTTAAAATGCATGTTTTACATTTTGCATTGCTTAAAATGTAAAATACTTACAGCTGGATGAAATTGTGAAATTACAGGAGTTTGCAAGAAACCAGGACTGCCCACACTAGCTGAGTAAAAGTAATTTCCTATTTTTTTTTTTGTGCTTAATAATTTAATTCCAATGAATGGGATTTCCTGTCTCTTTAGTGATGTCATCAGACAATATGTTGCACTGTTAAGAGATCCTACTGTGTACAAGAGCAAGGTCACTGAGAGACCACACAATTTACTCAATTCGAGCACAGGAAGTGACTAAATGAACAAAACTTAATATCCTCAGTGTCTATATTCAGTTCAGAGTAATCACTGGGGTGGTCTTGAGTCAAATATTAAATATGTGAATTATGCAGAATGCTTACATAAAATCACACTGGAAAAAAGCCTGTTCACTATACAAGCAGTAGTCTTCAACTTGCACCAAAGTGTGTTTGGAGACTAGACTGTTCCTTTAACTTAAAACTCTGTAACGTTCTCAGACCTGTTCCGCCCTAATTGCTGGAGATTTATTCAACTAAAACAATACATATGACTTAAATACGACTAAACTAAGGTGACATTTTAGTCAAAAGACTATGAATAAAACTAAATCAAAATGTGCTGTAAAAATGAACACTGGTATTAATGTAAAAATTGTATAGAGCAAATAAAATACCTTTTACTGCGATGTGAGGCATAAGAATTTGCAACTTCTGGCAAAATCTGAAAACAAATTTGGATTACTGATCATTTTGTATAACGTATTTCTGAATAAGAGATACTCGGCCTGTAGTGCATTATATAAAAGAAAAGAAACGGTTTTATAAGGTTTTTCCTCAACTCTCCTTATCTCCTAAAAACTGCAAATAAGTGTGGTTTAGTGCTTATCACTCCAAGCCCTCCTTATTGGATGATACTGAATTATTATTTTCAATGTAAAAAATCTAAATGCAAATCTGTAAATAACTACCTATTGCTACAACTAAACGGTCTTACTCATCTTATCAAAATAAACCCCAGTAGGCACTCTCCCCTCCAATTCCCTTTCCATTGGCACATTGCCGTTCCATTAATATTGGAGGGTGTAAGAAATTTTTAGCTCAACACAAGTTTCAAAGCTTTGATCATAAAAAAATTCTAATTATATATCCGCTTAGAATTGTATTTACGTTCTAATAAATCTGACTGAAAAGTTAGACAGTTTTGCCTCTAAAAATGTTGGATAGCCTTTCCAGTCAGAAAAGATTGTGCTTCCAATTTCAAAGAGGTTACATAGTTTTGCAATGCAATATGCAATCAGTGTAAAATTAGAATAAAGGACACAACCTATTTCTCTGCCAGAAGAGGGGGGAGGCATGGGGTGTTCCAATGATCCTGAAATTTCTGCCTCCACAACAGTACAACAAAGAAGCCTTGAGTATCACTAAGATCAAACCTTTAAGGGAAATATTTATCACTTCATTAAGTTCACATTTCTTATCGCATACTGGTGCAATGTAGTGATGAGCTTCAGTTCACGATGGTACATCTTTTTTGGCCATTGGTTGAAGTGTAAGAAATGTGTGTACATTAATCTGGATTTGTCAAGCCCTGTATTGTGTTTTACGAGAAAGAATAGAGGAACATTTCTCTCATTTATAAGTATATCATGGTGAGCCTGTGCAGTACAAACAAAAAAAGTACTCTGTTAGACACATATATTTTAGAGCAAAAATACACGTGTAGCTTTTAAAGCTATGGTGTTTTTTTCCTTGTTTACATTACTGGTTGTCACTGTTAAGATCACAGTCAAGCTCTGATTTTAGCGCCTGCTGAGCATTACCCAGAAGTAATCTTGTTTCTCACTGCGGCTATACTTGAAGGGCTACAGGAGTACTTATATTTAATTTAGGAGATCTATTAATGACTCTTAAAGTATTCCTGACCTCCTACTGAAAGAACAAGCGAGCAAAGAATTGTTAATTATTTTTTTTGTCAGTGCATTTCCAGATCTACTTCCTGAACACATTTACATTCCACCAAGTATACAAATTAAAATAAACTTTCTAACTGACAGAAAACATTAGTTTCGTTATGACCATAAAAAACAGACTTTAGGATCCAAACCTACCATTTTAGGTGTCAGGGAAATAGTACATCCATAGGGTTCTATGTAAAAAGAAAATTAAGAATTTTAGGAGATGTTGCTTCTTGAAATTTCTTAAATGTTGTTTTAACCATATACCATAACCTTTAAATGGAGGCAGTGAACTGTAGTTATAATTTTGCGGCTGTGTTTTTTTTTCTTTCTCCCATCCAGTGTATTATATGAAGGGAAGGAACGTCTCATGTCTGGCTGTGAGACCATTCAGGCCACTCCATATGGACGATGTGCAAATGTCAACAACAGCTCTACCACTTCTTCACGCATATTCATCAATTTCCGGCGGGCAAATAAGGTCCGCCCCCAGAATTCCTTGGCTGTGACTGATATCTGTGTGATCATCACTAACAAAGGGGAGACTCCACCCCACACCTTTTGTAAGGTGGACAAGAACCTCAACTGTGGTCTGGTGAGCAAAATATGTTCTCTTTACGCTGCCAATACATTTTATAATTAATAAAATATCTTTAAAACATTTTTAACCTGTGACTGACAGAGGGAGTTGCTTATTTAGGAAGATAGAGCGATGTCAGTAATACATTGTTGATTTTTCGGAGTGTCCTAGTCACCATGTACTACATAGTCCACTTCTCATTGTTTTCCCACTAAATGTGCTTCTAAAGTAGTCACCCATGGTATTAATAATTTTTGATAACAGGTGCTCTCATATATTTGTTTAGTTTTGAGCAGTCTTTTCTCCTTGTGCAGATCACGATACTTTAGACTTCTGTATTCAATTCAGTCTGCAGTTATTTTGGTGCTTGAATTATTTAAATTAAATGTAGGAGCCAAACGGTAATTTAGATGCCACCCTAGTTATTTTTAGGGATCAGAGATGTGGTATTACCATAGAAGTCTATGCAAAACAATGCAAAAACTAATGAGCCAGCAGTACAGTATTAAGGAGTCTAGGATTTGTCAAACCCTGGCATAAAATCATGTGTCCTTTTATTTGTCACTGTATTATTTGTTTTTAATAGCTTTCTAAAATTCCATTACTTTCATGATTCTTTTTTTTTTCCTAGTGGGGATCCAATGTATACCTATGTTACAAGAAATCGGTTCCAGCTTCAAACTCTATTGCTTATAAACCAGGTGAATAAGTTTGTGTCAATTCAAAACAAATTGTAGTGCTTTCAATGTACTGAGCTACATTTCAAACAATATCCTGTAATTGTTTTCCCCACATTTATTATATTACAGCAGATACATATGTTACTCTGTAAAACCCAGTACCTAGAGCTGGGCGGTTTATGATTTGTGATTCAGCATAAATGTTCAGGTAATGGCCAAAATGAATGGAAACCCCAAAGACTGTGGAAATCTAGGGTTAATGCTAAACAGTGGTATTTACAACAAACAATAAATCCCAGGATGATTAGTGCTTTTCCTTTTCTCCCAATACTGATAAACAGTGTAAATATATTTTTTGATTGTAATAAATTCTTGTAAATCTCTGCACGGGTGGTTGGGTAAAGCCCAGGATACTGGCTAGTAAATAATCTGCTATATTAGTTGAGCCCTGCTGAGTTGAGTTGAGGGTACTGCTTTTAAAAAGGTTGTAGGCTTCATTTGAACTGCATCAGTAGTAGCAATGTAATGATAAGTTACCATTTCTGATTGGGAATTAAGTAACAATATAATTTAGCATTTCCCTTTCTCTTTTAGTTATACATGACCTTTAGCAACTTTTCTCCCAGATCTTGTATGATTATGTAGACAAATATCCAGCCTTGGTAAGCACTTTTGTGTGTGCCTTTTTCCCCCCTCCATGTACACAAAATAATATAGATTTTAACTATAGTAATAAAAGTTACAATTTATTAGAGAGGAGTTAAGGTAGTTTTGTCTTTATTATATGTGATGAGGGCTTCAATATGCAGTTTTACCTGACCTCTCTTAGAAAAAAAAATATAATGTTTCCCCTTCATTGAAAATTCCAATGTAAAGGGAAATGCTGTAATAAATAATAAATCTGTGCTCGCTAGATGTAATAAACAGTGCTTTATGAAATAATATTGGTATGTGGCTCGCCTCTGTGCAAATGTTACTTTATATAATACTAAATAAGCATGTGTGTGTGCGTGTGTATATAAATATATATGTATGTGTGTGTGTATATATATTTGTTATGCTATTAATAATCTTTTAACTACCCAGTGTAAAGTCAGAGTCAACACTCCAATATTTACTATAGACAGAGTGAGAGAGAGTTTACAAGCGTGTCGAAGATTCTTCAGAGTATTGAGAGAGAGTTAAAGGGACTATCATCTAAACACTGTTTTTACTGTGAATGTAGAGAATAAAAAATGTTTGAAATTGATCTATATGTTGTGTTGACAAGATTGCGAGCACATGCCTAAATTTAGGAGAGAAATGTTTTTTTATATAGGATTGTGGAGTCTGACTTCACCTCTGGCTTAATATGGTAATTATACATTTCCCATTGAAAAGCTGTTAATTTGTATATCAAGCCACACATTTGTCTCCTAATTCGCTTGTCATTTTGCTAGCACAATGTAAATGTATAGATCCTTATACGTTGTATGTATTCAATCATGTTTTTAAAACATTCAAACTTTTCAGGAAGAGGGCCGCATTGTACATTTTACACATTTTTATACTTTTAACTTTTAACATATATAATAAAAAGATCTGACCGTAGATTGGAGTTAAAACCCCCCAATGTTTTAGGTGGTACTGTCCCTTTAAGAGGGTTAAGAGGGATTTATGAAGATAGTAAGCCCACCATTATTGCCTGAGACAAGGTTTGCTTCCCTCAGTATAGAGAATTTGGCCATTTTGTGTGCCCGACCGTGAAGCCACACACAGGACAGTTTATCTCTCTACATCAGAACACTGAACCATCCTCTTTGACATACAGTCCATGGTCAGTCCATCCTACCTTTTTATAATCGCACATATTCATTGTACAGGTGCTACAAATATATATGCGGCCTCGTCTTCTGTTCTTCTAGAAATGATATCTCTAAAACACAACACAATTCAGGGGTAAGATCCAACATTGTACATGGAGTACATTTCCTGGACTTGATGATGTTCTATGGACCTTCAGACACCTTATCATGGACAGTGCTATCCTTTTATGGATACTATCCATATCTCTGGCACATTTATAATTCTGACCAGTGACACCTTGACAAACCTGTCAACCTCAAAATAACTACAGAACAGTAACCCGTTTCAAAACGCTTTTCAGAGTGCTTTATCTTGCTATTTTATATTAATTTCAGCCGTTCCCCTTCTTGTGCTTCTGGTGCTAGGAAATGTGCTTGTCTCCTGGAGACGGGAATCAATATTAGCATGAGGTGTTACAAACAGATTAAATTACCAACGTCAGGTTGATAAGACAATATTTGTATCATGCCAATCCGCAGATTGCTTATCCTCATCATCACCACGCTTTTTTGACATGCTGCAAATTTTGTAATTCACTATTTCTGTTAACTGGGGATTGTGGTATTTTAATCTGGTATTTTTTAATTTGTGGCTTTATAAAGTGTACATAAATCATCACTTAAAGGCACTTCAAATGTTTGGGAAGTAGCTCCTGTACAAAATAATGCAGTTGTACCTTGAATATTATTTGAAAATCATCCTTCTTTTTTTTTTTTTTTTTTATTTTTTTTTACATAAAATTAGCACAGGTGTTGTGTTCTTACTAAATAAAGGTGTCTGTGTCCCTGACATATAAAGACACATAAAAGAAAGGAAACCTTTTATTTTACTCTTTTTTTTTTTTTAAATATAGTAATATTTAAAAAAAAAAAATTTCCATTTATAGGACTGTTCATATTGTGCTTTGTAAGTTTAGATATAAAAAAATCGGTCTGTTGCTGAATGAATAAACCACATATTTTTTGTTTCCATCTTCAAGGCTTGATCTTCAGGTATCCAGAAGAAGATTATGAGTCATTCCCACTCTCTGAGTCTGTCCCTCTCTTTTGCCTGCCAATGGGAGCTACTATAGAATGCTGGGCTCCTCATATCAAACACCCTCTTCCGGTCTTCTCCACATTTGTCCTGACAGCATCTTCAGGTGAAAAGGTGAAAACTGCCTACAGCTAATTCGTCCCAGAAGTTGACAGAGCAATATTCGAACAGACAATTAAGAAAAAGTATCTGCCTATGCTGTATCACATAAATGAGCTCTTTAATTTGGATCCTTGAGTGTAATTAGGCTGTTAACTTCCTTCCTTTTTAATTTGCTAATCAGTATCAGAAAGTTGCAGCTGTGTATATCAAAACAATGTTGACAGGATTGTTAAATATAGACTGCATGAGGTGTAGTTACAATTTAAAGGGTTAGTTCCAAATATAGTATCCAAAAATGTATGTAGGTAAGTGCTGCATCATGTAAAGAATAATAAGTAAAATAAATAAAACAGATTTGTGCTATTTATTTTTTTACTTGATTTTTAAGATCTCCTAAAAATTGCATATAAATGTAATAGAGTTACAGATGTTGCTATAGCAACAATCTTGCCAATCTCCCCAAGCCCTTCTTTTTGTGTTACATCACAGCACACAAAACCCTAAAACCACGCCCCTTAGTTTAACACAGACAGGTTGGTTCCACAGTAATGATTAATAACGATACTCTCTCAGAGGGCAGCATGAAAACTGCTGCAGAGGAAACTAGTTTGCTTCTATGTGCTCCCTTTTACTGAGGTCATTGAATTTAGAGGCCTTTGTGTATTTATTTATGTAAAACTACAGGAGACCTGTATTTGTGTTTAAAAGTAGAATACATGTGTTTAACATATCTTAAGTGGCATAGGATGTACATAGTATGTCCTCTGTTTAAAAATAGCGGTGAATCGATCAATTTTCACTTCCACCACTCAAACAATGTTGCTGTAATGCTTCAATCTAGAGGCATCCAGCAGCACTGAAAATTTGCTGCCCACTTGGCACATGATCATGGGTGCCATATTGGAGGGTAGCATGCTATTCCAATATGGCGGTGCCTTGTTACAAGCGCTTCAGAAGTGATCGGTGATCAGTTCCATCACTCTGTTGGTGTTGCTAGACTGCAGTCAGCAACATAACGCAAAAAAAATAAATTGTGTGGCTAAGTTAGCCTTAGATCTAGGGTTAGTGTGGTGTAAAAGGTCACCATAAGAAAAAATACCCCACTATTTTCAGTTATTGCCCTATAACTTTCAAAAAACAACAGAAAAATATGTCAACATTGGATTTCTAAACTCAGGACAAATATTATATTATATTATGTTTAGCAGGGTTTGTTATTAGCGTTCGTAGATGTGTAAAAAAAAATTCATGCAAAAGTTGAAAATGTTTATTTTTATGATTTTTTTTGTAGTAAATTATATGATATGAAAACAATGGTATCTTAAGAAGGTCCTTCTTATGCCGATGAAAAGTATATATAACATAAGTGCGTACATTAAATGAGAGACAGGAAAAATACAGGTAAACACAAACACTGCAGAAGTGTTAAAACATCCTCCGTTACCAAGGGTAAAACATGGTGAAAATAGTCCAGGCACCAAGGGGTTAAATCATGTACAACGTGCCAAAAATAAGATAAGTGGAACTGCCCCTGACCTTTATACACTACATTAAATTACATAAAATGAGCTCCTCATTTGTAATTTTTATATCATATATTTTGTAGTCAATGAGAATAGTACTGAGCTTGTTTTATTGTCTTAATCAGGCAGATTTCAATGTGCTTTTTTTAATGGGTTTTGAGCTGGGTATTTGTAAACTAATACATTTACATTAATCAATAAGATATGCTGCTATTAATTCACTATTGTGCAATTACAAGGTTCTGTGATTTTACATAATCGTGAAGAAAATCATGTTTTTGTTTTTCTTCCAGTGACAAGCCTACCAACCAATCACAATGTCTAAAGGTGTGAGACTGGTGATATCATGACATACCTATGCCGTGATATGCACATCTGCACCAATTTTCCCATTGTTTTTGGGCTGTGTAAATGCATCTTGTTCTATGGTTGATACTTCTTAATGTGGTAGACCCTTAAAGAATGTGTGCACTCCTGGCTAAGTGTACAATATAGATTTTAACTAAACATTATCTCCAAATACAGGTTTATGGTGCTGCTATCCAATTTTACGAGTCCTACCCTCGTGAGATGATGTCCGAAAAACAGATGATGCAATTGGGGATGATAACAGCAGTGGAGAAGAAAGTTCTGACCTCCAAGGTCATCCATACCAACAAATGCATCTGTTTGCTCTCTCACTGGCCTTTTTTTGAGACTTTCCGCAAATTTCTTATGTTCATCTACAAGCTGTCAGTATCCGGTCCACACCCTCTTCCTATTGAGAAGTAAGTTTATAAAGTTGGGGTTGTTAAACCTGGATATGTTTGGGTAATTAAGGGCTTTACATACGCAGGAATTGATATCTTGGTATCTGTGGGCGTTTAAATACCAGTGAATCTTAGAAACATGGATTATGACAGCCGAATCACCCATCTGAGCTGCCTGATACTTAGGCTCACAGTTGTTTGTTCTTCAGGATAGCCTTATGCACATTCCTTGTATTTTGGAATTTTTTTACCATGTTAATATTTTCTAGTTTTACTGGAATGTTATTACAGGTAGCTATACTTTCACTGTGATATTTGCTCACATTTGCCTCCTTGAAAAAATACTTGAAAGTAACATCCACCCTCTAGCTCCAGATTGGGCCCTGTTGTTTTAGCAGGATCTTAGAAATTATTCTCAGGATGAAGTGGTGACTAAATTGGTAATGTGCCATTGATACTAATCACAGTGTTGTCTTTAGCTGTCTGAGGTCTCATCAGTGCTGGTTTTGAGCCAGGGATTACCAAATTCAACCCTTAGGTAGACAAACTGGATTTTCAGGGAATTGCTTAGCAGATTACTTGGTGATCCAGCCAACTGTATGTTATTTAGGAAAATCATAAAATACCGCCAATATCAACATTCTTGGACATTCCTTCTCGTTAAGCCTAGTACCGTCTGTGCACAATGTACCAGTTAAGTCCTTTTATTCCATTAAATAATAGAAACTTCCAGTTAACGTAATATTTTTTTTAATGTGCTTAAAACGAATTTTCAATGTCAAAACCAACCGCTTACTACATCTTGACTCTTGCTCACTTTGGTAATAATTGCAAAACTTCAAACACCAGTGCCCTGCCCTTACCACCTCCTACCCACTATAAACATCCTCATAGATGGAGTTATGAGATAATTACTGAAACAAGTTTGTCATGTGGATTTTTTAAATGACTGACTTAAGATACTGAGAATTTTTTTCCCTGTTGTGCTGTAAATAATAAATAAACATGACTCATTTGCTTCCATACGGAGTAATATTACACCATATTTGAATTGTATTCTCTGCTTTTTATTTCAATCTTTTTTTGGTCCTGTGAATAGTTATTGCATGCTACTAAACAAGTTTCTGTAATTTCTCTGTATTGAAAATGGCACATATTAAAGGGACAGTCTAGTCCCCAAACTTACTTACAAATGGAAGACTACTGATGGAATAGTGAACAGGCCTTTATCTATTGTGATTTGATGCAGGCGTTTTGTTTTTTTAATATGCTACTCAAGCCCCCTCTGCATCCAATCCTACAGGTATTGCTGTACAGATTGTGTGTAGGTACAGAGCATGTATAAGTTTTGTTTCAATTAGTCACTTCCTCTGCTGGTGGAATAGAATACATTTTGTAGAATCTATGTAATCTTGCTCTTGTATTCGTAGGATCTCTTAACAGTGCAACACATTCTCTGATGACATCACTAGAGTAACAGGATAGTCCATTCATTTGAATAGCATTATTCTCATTGGTTCCTGCAGGAAAAATAAATTGAGGAAACTTACTTTTACTCAGCTAGTGTGGGCACTTCTGGTTGCTTGCAAAGTGTAATACCGGTATTTTCATATTCTAAGCAATGCAAAATGTAAAATATGCATTGCAAAGTACTTTGAATGTACTTTAATATGCATTAACATTTGGAAGATGCGTCCTGTTCTGTGGAAACATTTCAAAAGCAAAAATCAGTAGCGAATTTTTGTCCGAAACCGGTTTGCATACCGCAAAGTGCCAAAAACACACACCCATGCGTATACTCGTACGCACACCCATGCGTATGCTCGTACGCACACCCATGCGTATGCTCGTACGCACACCCATGCGTATGCTCGCACGCACACCCATGCGTATGCTCGCACGCACACCCATGCGTATGCTCGCACGCACACCCATGCGTATGCTCGTACGCACACCCATATTGTTTGTTTGTTTAATTTTTAAAACTAATTTGTTGTGTGTTTTCCTGCCAAGCTACAGAAAATACTGTTGAGCTGAGTAACAGGATCAGTAGACTCTACTAGCCTGGATTTGTACTTCAATAAATTCAAAATACTCAGGATACAGTTATTCAAATTTCAGTGAATACATATATGTTTAGCTTTATGGTTAATATGCATTAGAAATCTAGATCGTTTTCAAGCCAGAATACTCCCTCAAAATAAAAGGGACTAATATCAATTGATGCTGTCGTCTGATGTGTTAATGCACACAGGTTTTTAGTGTGTTAATGAATATATTTTGTGTATTGCTATTTTAATATAGTGCAATGTGTTTGACATGATTCAGCTTTTGGATGAAGTAGGCCCTGCCTAAATGACTTTTCACATTGGTATTACTCGTGGTGTCTTGGTAGGAGCAACACTCTGTACTTGGCAGCAGTGAGCGAGAGACAAAGTATTTGTGCACTTTCACCGTGGAATGTGAACAAAACTCCAAGGAATGTCTGCTTTTACACTATTCCACGATTTAATGTTGACATGTGAATCGTCTCAGCTCAAATATCTAAACAATAAGTTAATTCTAACTGTTCAGCAGGAAATTGTGTTGTGGTTTTATGGTTCACAGGACTAAAGAAACAAAAACCTTTGCTCAGTTCTAAAAAGAGAAGTAATTAAACAGTGTGAACTATTTTCTTTACCTTTGTTGAAATACATTTTATTGATTGTGCTACCTTCTGTTCCGCTTGTCGAGACTACTATATGTTGTACATATTTCAGCTCAAGCAAGCTAATAATGTGAGCTCTTACACCTGTAGTATGCAGACATTCAAAATACCCTACTGGTCGGATGGAAAAAGGGCTTTCAGTTGATGCACCACATCTACTTGTATGTCATTTAGTATAATTAGATCTAAAATGTTTTTTTCCATCAAATCACAGATGTTTATTACTCTCAAACTGTAATTTAACCTCTCCAATATGTTAAGATTTCTAGTAAATCTGTTTGTTCGGACTGCTTTTCCTTCTGTTTTGTAACAAGGAAATGATCTTTTATTAGGCTATGTGAAGGATCTGCTGATTTGTTTCCCTCTGCGATGTAGTGTTTAAAGGAGGTGTATGATTGTTAAGGATTTGTCCATGTGCTTATTAATTGCTTGGTCTCTATAATACACTTTTTTTTAATTTCCTCACTTTTCTAGACACATTTCACACTTCATGCACAATGTGCCCTTCCCATCTCCCCAGAGGCCAAGGATCCTTGCTCAGGTAAATAAACATTTGCTTTATTTTGCTCTTTCTTTCCATTTTGCTGACAGTCCCACAAGGATTCCATAATGAGGGACACTTGAATTCACATGAAATCAATGGAGTACTTTAATAAGTGGTGTATTTTGGATTTGTTCTGCCCTAGGATTGACTAAACACATGCACCCCCAACCCTCTTTTGTTACATCCTTTCCACTACACTAGATTGCTCCTATATACTTTGCAACAGGGTCAGTATACCCCCACATAACCTGTCCACTGCATTATATTGCTCCCAGGTGATCTAGCGAGGGTGGCCCCAGAAGTCTGTGCAAGCAGCGCAAGGCAGTGAGTGAGAATGTACCACCAACAATAGCAGCTCTTGATCTTCTGCCACCCCACTACAGTCTGCTCTGATCTTAGACCCGGGCCCAGTTGGCCTAGGCAATGACTATAATACATCCGCTTTAACAATTTCATCCAAAGATTAGGAACTTAGAGAGACACTCACTCACACATCAAATGTCTGGTCTAGTTTGCCTAGGGCAGTGATTGTGAACCACACAAGTGGCACTCGGAGACCTCTGAGGTGGCACTCAGCATGTGTCTAGCGTAACACCATCAATTAGAGAGGACCCAGTAAATGTTATGGTCTAAGACTGACATTAGTTGCTATTAGGATGTTAATTGCACCGTTTTTACTTGAACTCATTGCTGAATTAAGAGACATTATTGTTGGGGAAGTGGAACAAGAATGAGCAGGATGACTGATATTGATGGTGCGGAGGGGGTCTGAAATTAGAGAGCTCTTTGAGAGCTTCATCTTGGCTTCCTGCAGAAAATTGGACACTTAAGTTTAAAAATGTCACTGGCCTACGGTGAGCTGTGAAAAAAGGGTTCAACAAATTAATTGCAACAATAACTTCTGCATCAACTAAACAAAGGGTTATTGTACACATGTAGCATATTCACTTCAGTGATCTGTTAATGTTATTTTTTATTTAATATTCATTCATTGGAAACTTGTTGGATTATTTATATTGAAATTCTTCCCTTTACTTAGATTGTTTTGATATTTGTTATGGGTGCAGATGGTAGCCATTCATAACCTTGCTTTTTGTTTGCAGTTATAGTGTAGCCGTCTAATACCAACAAATCCTGTCGTGACTGTACGTGCAGGGCAATTGGCAGAGGATTAATCACTTTCATGTAGTTTGGCTCTCTTGTGCAGCCAGTTTGTTATTTAATCCTGTGCTCTTTTCACCTCGCTCTACAGCTGTCTGCACACGATGCCTTGATTCTCTCGCAGCCTGTGGCAACCCCTTTGCCTCTGAGGTAAAAAAAAAAAAAGAAGTGTTTTTTAAGCATTTTAGCTTAAGTAAGCTGCTATCTTGAGACATATAAATAAATATATTTTTCAACAGTCCTATATAGGGATATAAATTGGAATTCCAGCACGCTCTTTAAAAAAACATTACTATTTTTCAAAGTACTCAAAATACAGTCAAAATATATGCATTGTTACTGCTTATTGATATCTCTGTCAGTCATGTGTGTCAAATACAAAGTAAGATCTTACATTTCTTGGTATGCTTGCATTTATAGGTGAGTCTGAGATCATTAGGAGTTATGTATAAAGGTGATATAGCGTTATAAAAGTATTTCTGGTTGATACTTGGTTTTATGTTCTCCCATGCTCGGAGCACAAAGGTTTTTTTTGGCTCACCTTTAATAGTGTTCAGGGCCGCCCCTATAATGGGTCAGAGTGGGGCAGCTGCCCCAGGCGGCATCCTGGCAGAGGCGGCACTTTGTTCCTCCGAGCAGCTGTCTTTTTTTTTCTGTGTTTCTTGATTGAAGGAGGTCTCGGCCAATCAGGTGAGACTTCTCAACTCTCCTGAGTGGCTGAGAGTTCAGAAACCTCCCGTGATTGGCTGAGCCCTCCTTCACACAGAGCTCAAAGCAGAGATGCGTACAGCAAGTAAGTTTCAGTGTGAATGCGTGTATGGATGTCCGTGTGAGTGAACGTGTGTGTGAATGTCAGTGAGAGTGTGTGTAGGTCAGTGTGAGTGAACGTGTGTGTGTGTGTATGTCAGTGTGAGTGAGCCACAGTTTCTCCACCATTAAACCCATGTGCATGCTAACCAGGCTGCTGTGGGGGATTTAATATTATATTATATGACCCTGGGGCACTACTGTGTATCATTTACATTGCAATACAGATTGTACAACATGCTTTTTTCCATATAGAGAATTATCTCATTTTATATTATTATTATTAGCAGTATTATTACTATTATTATTATCTTTACCAACATAGAGAACATGAAAGTGAAACTGGCCAAGCTGGCCATTATACATTGCCCACAATGCACTGCAGAGTTTTAGGTTTAACCCCTTGACTGCCAGTTGGCCTTAACTAACATAATTCTGATCATGTATGGAGGTATGCAGCAATCCCCCAAGTGTGTGTGTGATACATACACCTTACCATATACACTCTAAATGATGTACACGCTGTGAAATTTATATATATTTATATACATATATGTATATACATATACAGTGTGAGTGAGAGTGTGTGTATGTCAGTGTGAGTGAGTGTGTGTATGTCAGTGTGAGTGAGTGTGTGTATGTCAGTGTGAGTGAGTGTGTGTATGTCAGTGTGAGTGAGTGTGTGTATGTCAGTGTGAGTGAGTGTGTGTATGTCAGTGTGAGTGAGAATGTGTGTGTATATCAGTGTGAGTGAGAATGTGTGTGTATATCAGTGTGAGTGAGAATGTGTGTGTGTATATCAGTGTGAGTGAGAATGTGTGTGTATATCTGTGTGAGTGAGAATGTGTGTGTGTATGTCAGTGTGAGTGAGAATGTGTGTGTGTGTATGTCAGTGTGAGTGAGAATGTGTGTGTGTGTGTGTGTCAGTGTGAGTGAGCGTGTGTGTGTGTGTCAGTGTGAGTGAACGTGTGTGTGTGTGTCAGTGTGAGTGAACGTGTGTGTGTGTGTCAGTGTGAGTGAGCATGTGTGTGTGTGTCACTGTGAGTGAGCATGTGTGTGTGTGTCACTGTGTGTGAGCATATGTGTGTGTGTCACTGTGTGTGAGAGTGTGTGCGTTAGTGTGTGTCAGTGTGAGTGACAGACAGACAGACTCCTCTGACACTGCCTATATCTGTCTAGCCACCAAGGGGTTAACTCCTCTGACACTGCCTATATCTGTCTAGCCATCCAGGGGTTAATTCATCTGACACTGCCTACATATGTTAAGCAATCTATGGGTTAACTTCTCTGACACTGACTATATCTGTCTGCATTTTGTTATAGGTTACTGGTCACATTATGTTTTAGGGAATTGCACAGCCTATTATCATAATAATGTTTTACCATTACTCTCTTTTCATCTTATGGGTGAGCTCTTTAAAAAATATATTATTATGTATATAAGAAGTGCATTTAATTTTTCGCCCCAGGCAGCACAATGTCTTGGGCCGGCCCTGATAGTGTTTGCTATATGATTTATCTATGGCTCTTCTTTCCCCAATTTTGTAGTGGTGCAAATTTCAGCACTCTTCTTTTGAGCTTGGGGCCTGAAAACTGTGCGACTGTGCTGCTGTTCGTGCTGCTAGAGAGCAAGATCCTGCTGCACTCACTGAGACCAGCAGTGCTGACCGGGGTAGCGGAGGCTGTCGTAGCTGTAAGCATAAAATATACCTCTGTGTATTACAATTGTGAACACATGGTTGTTGGGAGCATTGGTACAGTGTATGCTCCATATTGCCACATACAGCCATTAGGCTTTTATTTAAAATTTTTCCTACAGTTGGTTTTCCTGTGATGTTAAAACTTCGAGTGGCAAATATGTTCCCTTAAATCCGGCGTCCAACGGGCAACCCATCTGACAGCAAGATGCGGCACAAATGAATTTTTAGACCCATATGCACATTAGCTCTGTAAATGTGTAGTTGTATTTGAATAAACTTGATTATTTTTGGATTGCTTTAATAATAAAGCATTTGGCCTGTTAATTTACATTAATTTAGCATTTCTGTATATACCAGGGTTAAATTGAATATATCCTTTTTTTGATTAATGGCAAATCCTATATTGAAAATGTTAACTATACATGTGTAATTTTAACTACATGAGATAAACTATATCTCAACAATTCTGTGTTTTGCTTATTCCACTAACTTTGGCAGTCGACACCACTCAGCCAGGTAATAATGCCACTGAAAATAAATACATAATGAGTTAACTCAGGGGAGAAAGAGAGTAATAAACGACCATGAATTCAAATGTATTACCAGCCGTAAAGTAAATTAAAAACAAAATTTCTGTACTTCCTGCCTGCATCTGTAACATTATTTCAGAGGGATAGAAGGTATATTTATAGGGTTGGATTTCATTATGCCACATGCATTTGGAACTGAATTTTTTTTATTTCATGTTCATAATGGAAAATGTGAACAAGAAGTCTGGCACCTATTAGGGGTATACAGAGCAAAGATGGTTCAATATAGTACTTTATTTGTTTTCTTTCAATAAAGCATTTCTATTTATATGCCTACACTTGCTGCAATCTTTAAATAATTTTTGCCGACCGTTTTCCGTTAAGCTACTAGATCTAGCTCTTATTTTTAGCAGAATTGCATAGAAATACCACCAACTTTGGTTGAAGCAGTTACAATTTTCTGAAATGTGATATTTTGTTGTTGTTCTAAACTATATAATACTGTGGTCTCTTTTCAAATAGATTATTTAAGCAGCCATGTCAGGGAGTGTAGAAAACAAATGTGTGGTGCTCAGTGGCATCTAAGCTACTACGCATTTGTCCTTGCATGAAAAGCAATATTCGAAATGTGAACATTTACATCTCTGTTTTATCTTCTGCTCTCTAGATGATCTTCCCTTTCCAGTGGCAATGCCCATACATCCCTCTTTGCCCACTTTCCCTGGCAGATGTGCTTAGTGCCCCCATACCTTTTATTGTTGGAGTGGACTCTCGATACTTCGACTTGTGTGATCCACCTCAGGATGTTGTCTGTATTGACCTGGACACAAGCATGGTCTACACGTGAGTTTTAAATCCAATATGGAGGGCTCTTGTTTATACTTGTTTTAAACACTCTTTTTCTAGCTAGAGAGGACATGCAATAGTAATGATTCAGTACTACAGCTAAAAATCATAGTACTTGGTTTTGTTAGACAAGTAAACGGCTAACAAAACATAAAATGGCAATATGATCACTATATGTAGTCATTACCAAATTTGTATAGCCCTCTATCAGACACATGCATTTGCTATCTTTCCACATCACTTATATCTCTATAAAGGTTTGCTTTATGGTGCAGGACCTGATGCTGGAATTGACCCCACGAAAATCCTGATTGTTTTCAGATATGAGAAAATCAAAATATGGAATAAAAGACTATTGTTTAAATATATATTAGCAAATGTGTCAATATATGAAACGCAAGGTCAGGGAAGGAAGCCAAGATAGATGAGGTGGCAGGTGAAAATGAGAAATTAGTAATAATACAGGATAGGATTGTGTTTAGTACAGGGCTTGACAAATGTATCTGAGGTTTAGGAGCCAGCTAAAATATCTAGGAGCCAGACAACAGCACGTAAACACACGCAGTCACAGACAGACACACATAGTCAGTCAGTCACATATATACACACACAGACACATAGTCCATCACATATACATACAGAATAAAGGATAATTTATTCTAATTTGGAGTACCAGGGTAAAAATCCTCTCTGTGCACCCTCCACCTCTGAGTGCGAAACCCGCTACACCTTGTTTTAATACATTTACATACACACATACACATCCAGTCAGTCACATACATACACACACACAGTCAGACACATATATACCCACACACATCCAGTCAGGCACATATATACACACACACATCCAGTCAGGCACATATATACACACAAACACATCCAGTCAGGCACATATATACACACAAACACATCCAGTCAGACACATACATACACACAAACACATCCAGACACATATATACACACACACACATCCAGACACATATATACACACACACACATCCAGACACATACATACACACACAAACACATCCAGTCAGACACATACACACACACACAAACACATCCAGTCAGACACATACACACACACACACACACACACACACACATCCAGACACATATATACACACAAACACATCCAGACACATATATACATACAAACACATCCAGACACATATATACCGTATTTGCTCGATTATAAGACAAGGTTTTTTTCAGAAATTTTTTTCTGAAAATTGCCCCTCGTCTTATAATCGAGGTCTTCTTATAATCTGACCTCAAATTGAGGTCAGATTATAAGACATGGAACCAGGTTCCCAGCAGAGCTGCAGGGGACCTGGATCCCCCTCTCTAGCAGCAGGGGATGTCTGCGCGATGAGCGCAGACTCCCCTGCTTCCGCCCGGCACGACCGCCGGGGCTTCTGTGATGAAGCCGGGTACTTCCGCTTTCGTCACAGAAGTCCCGGCGAGCATGCCGGGCGGCAGCAGGGGAGGTCTGCGCTCATCGCGCAGACTTCCTCTGCTGCCCCACTAGCCACCAGGGTAAATCGGGCAGCCGGGGGATGTCTGCACGATACGTGCAGACATCCTCCATGCTGCCCGACACCTCCGTCTATTATGACGGACAGCTGTCCGTCATAATAGACGGAGGTGTCGGGAAGCATGGAGGATGTCTGCACGTATCGTGCAGACACCCCCCGGCTGCCCCCACTAGCCACCAGGGATCTTTTTACATGTTAGGGGGAGGGATGGGGGGCAGAGAGACAGGGGGAGGGATGGGGGGCAGAGAGACAGGAGGAGGGATGGGGGGCAGAGAGACAGGGGGAGGGATGGGGGGCAGAACAACAAGAGGGGGGAAGAGACAGAGCAACAAGAGGGGGGGGAGACAGCGCAACAAGGGGAGGGGGCAGAGAGAAACAAGGGGGGGAGTCAAAGGGAGGGGGAGAGAGACACAGCTGGGGGCAAAGGAAAGAGAGAGGCAGCATTGGCACATAAAAAGGAAATAAAAAAAAAATGCATTTTTTGATATAATTTTTTTATTAAAAAAGCAATTTACATGTGAATATATACAAATTTAACTTTTTTCCTATAGGGTAGTCTTATATTCAGGCTTTTAGTTTTTTTCCTAAAGGAATATCCAAAGTTTGGGGAGTCGTCTTATAATCAGGGTTGTCTTATAATCGAGCAAATACGGTACACACAAACACATCCAGACACATATATACACACAAACACATCTAGACACATATATACACACACACACACACACACACACACACACACGGCAGGTTTTGTTTTTTTTAGAGGGAAAAAAAAAAGGTTCACCGATCAATGTCCCCACTCCCTGCTATAACACATCAATGTGAGGGGGCACGTTCCAGCCTCAATGCAGGGAGGGGTTCCAGCCCAGTGGCAGAGAGCAGCTTTGCTTTCCTGCTGAGCTCCCCGGTGATCAGCACTATATCGGTGCGCGAGGGGGCGGAGCAGGAAGTCTGTGCAGTCGGTGCACTCACTCTGCTAGATTAAAGAGAAGAAGAAAAAAAAATCCTATTGCCAAGGCACCATGCGGGGCTCACGATACCCGGGCACCAGGTCTGATTTCCTGGTCATCTTGGCGACCTGGCGCCCGGGGTTTGTCGAGCCCTGGTTTAGTACATGATAGACTTTTTTGAATAAGTGGGCCTTGAGGGATGGTGAGATCTGGACTTTTCTTGTTAGTGAATTTCAGAGATGGGGCAGCTTGAGAGAAGTCCTGCATGTATGAAAGGTAATAAGGGTGTTTCAAGCCATGGCAGAGGACGTGTTGAAGAGTATCTCTTGATGTGATTAGAGATGCAAGGGAAAGCAGCGTGATGAAGTACTTTGTAAGTCAAAATAAGAATTTTGAATTGGTTTCTGTAAGTAATGGAATACCTGTATAGGGCTTCACAGAGTGGAAAAACATATGGGAAATGACTGGTGATGTAGATAAGCCTGGTAGCATTTTAGTCAGATGAATGACTAATGACTAACATTAAAGCATGTTGCAGTAGTCAAATTGGGAAATGATGAGGGAACAAACCGCTTTTTATGGCTTCTTGAGTAAGACCATTTTAATGTGTGCAAAATTATTTAGGTGATTGTTATGTTTTTTGTTATAACACAGATCGGAGGACAAGAGAAGTTTGAACTGGAAACATCTTCCAAAAAAACCAGTGAAAAGCCTCCTTGCAGTGTTGAAAAAACTTCATCTCCAGCTTTCTCCAGGTAATGGTCAGTTGAGTCCTACTCAACTCTACTTGCTCCTATTAGTGACCGGAAGACCAGTGATTGTCACTGAAAGCATTTGGTGTCTCATATCTTATATCTTACATTTTTGTGAGTTACTCTTGGGTTTACTGATAGGATAGAAAGATGAAGACATTCCAGTTTGTTAAACAGTTTGTACATTCTGTCAAATGTGTTTTAATGTGTCTTTTATATATGATGCTAGCTGCCCATAGAAAAAATGAAGAAGAGTCTGCTTTAGAGTTGACTCCAATTGAAGCTGACTTCTCGTGGCAAAGAAAAATGAAGGAGCTTGAAATGGAAATTCAAGAGGCATTTCTGCGTTTCATGGCTTCAATAGTGAAAGGATATAGGAATTACCTGAAACCCATCACAGGGGCACCATCTAACAAAGCCACCGCTGCAAACTCTCTGTTTGACCATCAAGGTAATGGTTAAAACTATGATAATTTAGGATATAACATTTTTATTGTTGCAGTGATTTATGTTTTTCTGTCAACCTCAAGTTACAGTGGAGAATTTATCCAATTTGTCTACAGTGGCCTAAAGTTTGAAATTCCCATCTTAATTCCCTTCAATTCTCTTTTTATTGAGTAGATAATTTAAATACAAAAAGTATCTTACGTCTCTTACTTCATGAACATATATACATTTTTTATTTTATTTTTTATAGATTGATATCTTAAACTTAAAGGTAGTCAGTTACCTAACATTTACATGCTGTATTAGAAGAGGTGCAAGCACATATATTAAAAAGATACTGTTTGACCTCACCTTGTGGCTTCATATGCAGATTATATGTTGAGGTGATGCATTTGCTTGCATTTCTGCTAACTGGTAGATAACTTGTTTTATTTCCTACATTTGCCAGTATTCAGATGAGTCCCTTTAAGGAATCTTACAAACGCTGTATTTGTTGTATATATTACTATAGGCACTGGCAGTGGGTTTAATATAAGTAAGTCATTCTTCTCTCTTCATATTCCCCTTCAATAATTGGTAATATTAACTGCAATGCCATTCTGCTACTCCAGGGTTTCTGAAAAGCAGGGATCGAGCTCACATGAAGTTCTACTCGGTGCTGACAAAAACACAGATGTTCATAAGCTTCATAGAGGAGTGCAGCTTTGTCAGTGATAAAGACACCAGTCTGGCCTTCTTTGATGATTGCATAGAAAAGGTATTACAGGGAATTTTACAAATCTATAACTGAAATTCATAATAATATGCTAGATTACTTACACTGATCACCATGGGGACATTTGCTATTAAATATAAATTGATGCACTCAAAAAGGTTATGAGTGTAAAAGTACAAAGGAGTACAATATAATGTAACACAAATAGGTGTTTACAATTGTTGCAATATACCTTCAGTTAGCACTTCTGTGAGGTCAGAGGAATAATTCTCACACATTGAAACAAAAAATGAAGATTGTATTCAGTTCTTTGTGGAAAACCACATGGTGAGTGGGAATATCACCATGATATTTTATGAAGAAATAAACTCACCATGTACCAACAAACTTTCAAAATATCATTTATCCCACTTGATAACTGTGCTCCGTGGACTTTGCTGAATTTGTACATTTGCTATTAAAAATAGATATACGGCAGTATGCCATGTGTTTTGGGTACATGTACACACACACACTCTGTAGTGTCACTTTATTTGAGAGAGTACATTTTCCATCAGGGATAACTGAACACCTGTAATTGTCAATATTCACTTGGCTCTCTGGGTTAAATGAGAAACAAGGAAGACTTTACTTGTATATAAACTTTGATAATCTGCAAAATTGAAATTAAAATATTTCCATGGGCCTGGATGTTGGGCAAAAAGTAACATCCCCCAGGTCGCATTTGAACATGAGAGAATATCCCAATGTCATTTTCATTGCTACATTTTTTTAATTATTATTTAAATGTTTAAGTGGTCTGAATTTTTGGAACTTTATTGCAAGTAACATAAATACAGGAGTTAATGATATATATAAATATGCAATTATGCAATTGTTTTTGTTTTAGTTGTTTCCTGATAAAGGCATGGAAAAAGGGGATAAGGTATGCATGACTGATTACATTCTGTAAATATTATATTCTTACTGTAACATGAGAAAACTCTTCCAAGGTATACTGCATGGTAAAGTATGTGGACTTTAGTATGCTGCTCTATCAGATTTGGGAACATTGCTGCAGGGGTTTGGTGTCATTCAGCCACAGGAGCATTAGGTCAGGCACTGATTTTGGCAGTCAACCTTCCAATTCATCAGGTGGTTGTGGTCTGTGCAGGCCTTCCACCCACTGTGCCCACACATTTGGAAGCTGAGAATCATCTGCAATGTGATTTCTAGGAACTACATAAAACTACGCGTTCCCATTCCTATGAGCTCGTGTGACCTATCAATGTGTCATTGTGGGGCGGAAACATCTTGGAGTAACAAAGACTCAGTCACACTTATCTGACTGGGGAAGCACTAACAGGACAAAGAGTTGATGAACTGACTTGTTGTAAAGGCAGCAAACTATGACAATTCCATGTTGAAATCCACCAAACTTCTCAGTATGTGCCAATCTGCTGGAGATTACATGACTGTGCGATTAAGTTTATACACCTATTTTTAGAAGCAATGTCCATGTAGTTTTAGCCATGTAGTGTATCTACCTTGTATCTCTTCACAACTTCATGCTGTTACTCCATTACTGTCTTTATTACTGTCTCATGCTTCCTTACCTTTCTTTTCTCTTTATACTTCACGGACCTTCTTACCATCATCTGTTGTAATTTTTTCTGGGCCAGGTTGATGTGGAGTTCCCAGAAGACACTCGTTTAATAGAGCTGGATGAATCACAGAAGAGTGAGCACACAGTGTTTGTGATGCCTCCAGAGCCTCTACCTGAGGATGGCCCAGATCCTCTACCGAAATATAGGTACAAAAACAGAACATGTTTGACATGGATCTAGTACTGTGCTGTATGTGATATAAGTATACATTTGGTCAGTCAAAAGGCACCTGGAGTATTGTGATATGGCAGCTTGGAAGTCTTCATTAGGCCTCCAAAGAAAAATAAATCTGCACTGTAGGAGCATCATTCACACGGCGTCTTAATCAGGAAGATTTTGTTTTCTGCCTGATTACAATTGTTTTGTGCTTGGGGTTTAAACCCTCTTTAATATGAGGATCATTTCACCAGTTCACTGTTTATGGACAGGAATTGAAGCTTCATTGATCTATGAAATATGTTTGAATTCTTCTACTAATAGCAAAGCAACTTGTATTGTTATTTTTACTCTAAAGCGGGACTTCTGCCTCATGAAAACAATCATTTGAATGGTGCAGTAATGCATACGTGATGGAGACAGATCTCTGCAGCCAGACAGGCCAGATAGCTTGTAGATAGCTTTCTATAACCTAGCAAACTCTTTCATGTAGTCTAGGGGTGTCTAACTGAGGCCCTGAAGATGTTGGTGAACTACATCTCCCATACTCTTTTTGCCAGTCTTGTAGATATATATATATATATGTGATGGCCACTGTATGATAGTGTAACCCCATTTTATTGCACAGCACCATATTATAATCATTTTTAATTGCTCTAAAACCCACATGTAAAATAACTATCCTGTAAAGCCATTGCATGCAATGACAGCCTAATTCTTTGTTTCGTTTCCAATAGCTACAAGAGCTTTCCGAGACTTGACTATGCCCTTTTTGACCGCACTCGGGATCAATACCTCAAATTCAACGGACACACAGAAGGCAAGCGAGCTGCAAGCAGCCCAACTTTCATTGCGAAAAGGACCAAACAGGTCAGTGATCTGTTAGATTGTTTTCTTTCTTTCACTACAGAGACTAATCTGTATAAAATGTATTTAAAATATAAATGAATGCCAGTAGTGTGACATCTGCACCAAAATGTTACTGATTATGTGACGTCTGAAAAGTTCTACTGCAAATATGTGTCATTTGTATAAATTGCGTGTAGGTATGTAATATGTGTAAATATGCTGGAGATCCCACTGCTGCCATTATCTGCATTGTATATAAAAAGTCACAATTTGAAGATAAGAAGTCACAATATGAATAATAAGAACATTGTGTTTAAAGAGCACTATTAATTGCAGATCTTGTGGTTGTATTTATGCTTTTGAGTTATAACTTACATATTTGGTTAAAATTATTTTAATCAAAAGATTTGTTTTTATTTTTCTTGTAGGAAATTAAAACTGCTCATAAAGTGGCCAAGAAATATTATACCAATGCACCCAACTGGGCCAAGTGTCTCTTCAGCCAATGTTTCAGCTTATGGTTCATTTGTCTGCCTGTTCACGTCAAGGTTTCAAATTCAAAATCCCGAGCTCTTCAGAAAGCTTACGATGTGCTCGTTAAGATGAGGAAAACAGAAGTGGATCCTTTGGATGAGGTCTGTGCTAACAAATTAACATAATAAATATTCCTGATAACAAAAAACATTAGGTAACACTTGAGATGTTTCATATGCCTTTAGAATGTATGTTTTAACCCTGGCTTGTCATTACAGTGTTCATTTTGTGTGTCTGTGTAGGTTTGTTACAGAGTTGTAATGCAGCTGTGTGGGATTTGGGAGATCCCTGCCCTAGCAGTTCGAGTCTTGTTTGAAATGAAAAATGCTGGGATCCAGCCAAATGCAATTACCTACGGTTACTATAACAAGGTAGAGTAAATCACTAACCTCTCAAACTCAAATTGTTTAACCAAAGTTCTCCACTGGAAAATAACTTACTGATGTTTTATGTGACATTCAAAACCGTATATTATTGCAATGACACTTCTGTATGTTTTCTTTAGGTTGTGCTGGTTAGCCAGTGGCCCAGTAGTAATCGAAGTGGAAACTTTCTGTGGACTAAAGTCCGCAATGTGGTTCATGGTTTATCACAGTTCCGAAAACCGCTAAAGAAGGCACAGAACGTTTCCAGGACCTTATCTTTACCAGGTAATTTCCATATCTGGACGTGGGTTGACTTTTACTGGGAAAACTTAATTCCAAGTTAGTTTTGCGCTAGCTAAAGCTTTTCACAGTGAATTGTAATATGGCTCTACAGGTTTGAATTCCATCCTACAAAAACAAGTTGTTCTTCTGTTTCTCATCATAAAATTTCAAGATGTGAACTTGTTTTAAAACAGTCTGTTGTGCACCTTGTTTTTTTGTGTGTGTGTGTGTGTGTGTGTGTGTGTGTGTGTGTATAGTTATAGTGCTCACGTGTAGCAACTAGTAACTATTCATAATGCACTTTTTTTTGTATCTTTCACCTCTCTACTAAACCTTGTAACTTTGTGGTGTTCTTTTATGCCATATATTTTCTATGAATGTCCCTAAAAAGTATTATGCTTTGTGTGTTAGTGATCATCTTATTTCCAAATAACACCGGACACTGACACATTTGACAGAATTAAATATGAAGTGCATGAGTGCTCCCAGCCAGTGTGTTAAAGGCATACCCCATTCACTAATTTAAGATGCCATCTGTGGAGTTTTCATTCAAGATTACAGATGCTGCTCGCTACAGTGACGATTATGTTGCAAATTGCAGGCATATGTATAAATGGTATTTTATTTTTTTAACTATGCAGTTTTTTCATACTTTCCAACATATCTTGTCTCCAGACAAGATCAGTTTCATATTTCCACAGCAGATTTTGAGGTGTATTAGTTTCATGTAAATACTACTTTATTAACTCATAGACTAGTACCAAATTTGAATTATAAACATACAGCTAAATTAATGAGATGATAAGTTCAGTAGTAACGTACACAGCATCTACTTTATTTGGGGGAAAGCGTCACTTGCTTGCTAATCTGCTTCCTTACATACAGCAAGTTAATCTTTAAATTCATGTTTCTTTTGACCGTAACCTTGTGAGTTTGTAATGTTTGGATTGGGGGCTATAACGCTGCTTGCTTTCGTATTTTGTCATAACTCTGTGTTTATACTTCAGCTACTCAGAGCTCTGCACGTAGGAGTGATGGAAACATGGTGAGACATCATAGCGTGGCTAGTTCTAATGACGCTAACTCAGGGGAGTGTACACTCTTCGTTGGGGATCTAATCAGGCTTGATTCCACTGATAACAGCTCTAGCTCAGGTATTCTTGATGTGCTACTAACCTTTAACCTTATTCTCCCAGTCACAGGCTGTTGTGTTAGGTGCTTACAGAATGTGTGAGATGAAAGCAAATCAACTATAAAATGGAAATCACTTTTCTGATTTGTTGTGTGTTTACAAATATGAATTTTTGATAGGCCTTTCTCTTTCCTTCCCTGAAATAGGTTTAGACATTTAATGTGGATAAGTGTAAGATGATGCATCTTGGGCATAAAACCCCAAAAGCAGAATATAGAATATTTTGATAAAGTTCCAACCTCAACATCTGAGGGAAGTATGTAATAGAGCAGCAGGAAATGCTAGCAGAATGCTTGGTTACATAAGGAGAGGTATTAGCAGTAGAAAGAGGGAAGTGCTCATGCCATTGTACAGAGCATTGGTGAGACCTCACATGGAGTATTGTATGAAGTACTGGAGACCTTATCTCCAGAAGTATATAAATACTTTTGGAGAGAGTTCAGAGAAGGGCCACTGTGACGGGTACCCCGACTGGGTACCTCAGTCAGTTTCTGCTTCCTAGGGACCCTCAACCCTAACAAGGGCTGAGAACAGTGATTTTAGCCCGGGGATTTCCTGATCTCTCCAGCCATCCAAATCACTAGCCGAACCACTTAGTGCAGGTTGAAGAATAATAACACTTTATTGGAACAGAAACAGAGTCTTCTATACAGACATAATCAAGTTAACATAACTCAACCTATCAGAATTAAACCAATATGCAAAATTGGTTTGCAGAATCTGACTAAATAACAACATTAAACATACATTTATAGCACATAAACCAGGGTCAGGATTACAGAGGGCACAATCTGGGGACATGAGTAAAGTCAATGCAAAGTGCAAATTTACCCACTGTATCCACCTCCCCAAAAACGGGACCCATTTTCAATGCCAGGGCCCATAATGGATAGGGACGAGGTGGGCCTTTACTGCTCTCCAAGAACCCCAAGTGATCCATCGCTGGGGTTCTTGGAGAGAAGTAAAGGCCCAACTCGTGAACCTCCAGGTACATTCACAGCCACTAAATTGGTGCATGAGTTGCAGGATAAAAGAATGGTTAAAGGATCTTAATATGTATCGAGAGGGTAGTGAATGCAAGGAATAGCCTTCCAGCATAAGTGGTAGAGGTTAATACAGTGAATGAGTTTAAGCTTGCATGGGATAGGCATAAGGCTATCCTATATATAATATAAGGTCTCTCTCTCTCTCTCTTTCTCTCTCTCTCTTTCTCTCTCTCTCTTTTTAGTTGAGCAGAAATTGGGCTGACTGGATGGGCAGAATGGTTCTTATCTGCCGACACAGTCTGTTTCTAACTGCTATTATTAGGAAATGTGTGATCTGCATATCAAGCCACAGGCGATGTCATACACAAACACCACAGACCAATTTAAAACATATTTTTTCTCCTTATTTATGCATTTGCTTGCAATTCTGCTAAAATAATGTATAGATATATTTTTTAAGCTAAGTGTTTAAACTGTGCATCTGTTGCATTGGGGTCCCTTGTTTTGGTCATTCTGCATCTTGTAAAATCATTTTCAAGACTCCAATATTTAACCATCTTGAATGTGGACATTGGCAGGAGCACTGGAAGCTGTGATGTGTGCGCAAATGCTGGTGGTTGCAGTTTAGCATATGTTACATTTTGCAAATCCTCTGCTTATGCAGCATTTATTTCAGCACTTTTTTAATTTGTACTGTTTAAAAAAAACAGAAAAGTTCCCTCATCTTACAAAATGATCTACATCAGCAGAGAGTTTCCTTCCTGTTATTTATCTATTCATGTTGAAATTGCATGACCTGAGCAGTAATGAAGTTCATTCACTTGTGATTCACTTTGGTCAACCTAACATATGTCTTCTCTATAAATTAGTTATAGAGTGTAGCATTTAAATGTGAATATATATATATATATATATATATATATATATATATATATATATATATATACACACTGATTACATATACCCATTGAGCAGTGAATATATTTAAACATTGGTGAACTGCACAAGATGACACGATCTTGAAACACAAATATATATCTGACCAGCGATTACATAATGCTTGCAACGTGTGGAGCGATGGATCTTGCCTGCCTTTAAAAAAGCCCATTCTGTCTGATGAAAAAAAAAGGCTTTTGAATACTGCTCTGAGGGAGCACCGTGCCAAAGCTATACCAATTTGTTTTGGAAGTCTCCTTGAATGTTACATGCAGCGTTAATTGGTACATGGCATGATGCCAAACACACCTCCATCAGGGAGAGTTGCACAATTGGTGCACCATTCAAAATGCATTTTTAATGAGGCAGAAGTGCTTGTCTGCCTCATTACAAAATATTTTTAGAGTGTAGTCACACTTACTAAATATCAACATTCTGTAATATAATGCTCACTCGGGCAACAGCATGGAACCTGAAATCATGGGTGTCCACAGGATTTTTTTTCAAGGAGGAAAGGGGGAGAAAATGATCCTTCCCACCATTCCCCTCACACCACTTTTCTCCTCCCAATTGTATACCTTTGTTGGCTCCTGGTGGGAGGCAAATGTTCATTACCCATTAAAAGAAAAAAATATGACCATGGCAGTAGTAGCTAACAGACCAGCATATGTACCGCACAATATGAGAACTTTACTTTACAATAGCTGGGGTGGTAGAGATTAGCAACAACTACCAGAGCCTGCAATTCCTATAGTGTTCAGTAATGACTGACTGTATATCATGGGAACGGCAGTCAACAACAACAAAATGAGTGTGTAGTGTAGGCCACAACAACCCCAGTCCAGAACTACAATTCCCATGAAGGGCAGCTAGCAATAGCTGGAGGAATATTATTGTAGATGCAGCCAACAAAAGTAAGGGCTTTATACATGAAAGAGAGAATTGCAGGGAATTGAGATGGGAATTGGAAACTTAAGGCCAATGGGAGATTATTTTAAACACTGCAACTTTAGCCTTAATTTTGGTTTCAATTTTCTGCAATTCCCTCTTTCAAGAATAAAGCCCTTAGTGTTTCTACTGCAGCACACATCCTCAGTTAGTTACTATTAACATAATAATCTACTAGCAATGTTGCTTGCTTAACATCATGGAAGTTGCAGTCAAGAAACGTTAATGCTGTGTAGTGTAGCTCTGATACATGGGAAAAAAACTGAGGTATTACAAAAACAGGGTAGTAAAAAAAGGACATAAACACTTGGATACAAACAAAGAATACTTCGTAGTTGCGCAACAGTGGTTGGCTGACCTTTGTCATTACATTTCTCATGATTTTCAGCCAACCAAATGGATGGCTGAGAATCATGAGATGTGCATTTTACAGCAGCTTTTGGCACTCTATTTGTGAGTACTTACTTTACCATGATACTTTAAATCCTATACTGGCCGAGAGTCATGGGAAATGTAATCTCAACAGTTGGAGTGTTTACTAACCCTAGCTGCAATACATGTAAATTGTGTGTGCAGCAAGGCAGGGTGTATGGAATTTAATACAAGCTTTTTTTCCATTTTCCCCTGCCTGCCAAGTTTTTTTCTGCTCTCTGTCTGGTAAACCTACCCTAAACGGTCTACTGCTTTGACTTTCTAGGGTAGTTGTTGGGGTGACGGATCTATTCATCCGTTTCGCCCTCAACCTTGGCAGTACTAATACCCGTGTTGGAGGAGGCGATGGTCCCCTTCAAGTAAGTATATAGCTTAATCTACATATTTGCTGACAAAATGGATAACAAATATGTAGCTCCTGTTCAAATACCGACCTGAGTGTAAGCTTGACATTACCTAAATGACAGCTTGACTTTATGTGATGGTTACGCTTGCAAGGTTACATATTTACAGTTGTTTTGCATTTAAATGAATATTTTAAAGGTCCAACTTTGCACATAAGATTCCTTCATATTGTCATTCCTATAGAGGGTCAGCTTGATCCGAATTTTGATTCCAAGGATGAACTCCAGGGAGACCTTATTCACCATCAAGATGCTCAGCAACCCAATGTTGAAACAGAAAGTATGCAAAACTCCAATCACTTGCCAGGATGTAGTGAAGACTCGCGCTCATTTGCTGACACCACAGGTAAATGATTTACTAATTACAGCTAGGTGAGGAAGCAAATGATGTTGCTGATGAAAATGAATTTTTCGAAAGGCAGCTGATTTTGTCCAGTACCTATGATTATTATATATACCGTATTTGCTCGATTATAAGACGACCCTGATTATAAGACGACCCCCCCAAATTTGTACATTCCTTTAGGAAAAAAACTAAAAGCCTGATTATAAGACTACCCTATAGGAAAAAAGTTTAACTTGTATATATGTAAATTGCTTTTTAATATTTAATAAAAAGTTTATATTATACAAATGCATTTCTTGTTTTTATTTGCTTTAATGTGCCAATGCGGCCTCTCTCCCGCTCCCCCAGCTGTCTCTTTCCCCCCCAGCGTTGTCTCTCTCTCCCCCCAAAACTTCTCTCGTCTCTATCTATCCCCCCCCTCCCCTTTTCTCTCTGTCCCCCTCCCTCCCCTTGTCTGTGTCTCCCCGGACAGCTGGTCCGTCATAATAGACTGCCTTGTCGGGCAGCATGGAGGATATCTGCACGTATCGTGCAGACATCCCCCAGCTGCCCGATTCTCCCTGGTGGCTAGTGGGGCAGCAGGGGATATCTGCGCGATGAGCGCAGACTCCCCTGCTTCCGCCCGGCACGCTCGCCGGGACTTCTATGACGAAAGCTGAAGTACCCGGCTTCTTCACAGAAGCCCCGGCGGTCGTGCCGGGCGGAAGCAGGGGAGTCTGCGCTCATCGCGCAGACATCCCCTGCTGCTAGAGAGGGGGATCCAGGTCCCCTGCAGCTCTGCTGGGGACCTGGATCCATGTCTTATAGTCTGACCTCAATTTGAGGTCAGATTATAAGAAGACCTCGAATGTAAGACGAGGAGGCTTTTTCAGAGCATTTGCTCTGAAAAAAAACCTCGTCTTATATTCGAGCAAATACGGTAATTATTATATGATCTAATGTTCCCTAGGTTTCCAGGAAGGTTGTTGTTTCAGGATTCTTATTATGTAATTTGAGAAACTTTAAAATTCACGTGGCACATGTTGATGATCTGCAAATAACGTTATCCTCAGCCAGGAAATGCAGCATATTACAAGGCCACTCTGCCCCATCTCCCAATTGTCTTTTGGCATTTGGTGGAGCATGTTACAATAAACTTTTTTTTTTCTGTGTTTTAAATATGCAAAATATAAATATTACTTTCTTAAGAAAGAGATATGATCATGAGATGTGTTGAACATGTGGAGTATTACCCTCACTATGGGAAACCTGTCCCAAACCTCTGGCCCGTTGGCACTGCTGGAAATCAGATTACACATTACAACAATCCGCAGACCTATGAAAGTAATGGAGAGGAAAGGAGATTGCACTTTGAGTATCCCTTATCCAAAATGCTTGGAACCAAAAGCATATTTTCAATATTAAGATAGATTAAAGCCTCTACTCATACAATACAGTGCTATCAGTACATAAATAAATTATGTTTACTGTGTGAGGCATTATTAGGAACCTGCCCTTGGCGCGTCAGATCTGCACACATGGCATTATATTGCCCTTTTTGGGGGAATTTGACCATGGATTGAAAGGCTACATTGCAGCATAAGGGGGCTGGACACTGAATAAACTGTTGTGCGCTTGCACTGTGACAGGTGTGTAGAAATTGCAACTTGTGGCAAAATTCTAAAAAAAATTTGGATAAGGGATTTCTGGATAAGGGATACTCAACCTTTATATGTACAAGAATGGCATATTTTTTTTTTTATATATATATATGAACAGAACGGCCTAGAAATTTACATTATTTTGAAAATAAAATTCAGATGACACAATCAAGAACATAAAGGTAATCGGAAGTGGAAAATGTATATAGAAATGTCTTAGATTCTGATCAAATCAATTCATATCAAAGTGATTTATTTGTACTGATACAGGATATGTGAATATCTGTTATGTAATGAATATGGCTTCTTAGTATGAAGAACAGCTTGTTCAATCTGCTTCGTAAGGGTAAATTGTTATTTATTGCCAATATTTTACTGATATATTTGTTGCGTGTCTTGTAATATAGTATCCAGTGCAGAGGGCAGTGAGGAAAAGTTCCTGTCAGTCTATGAAGGTGTCAACCCACCAGAATCCCCATCCTACAGCAGCAGCATTGTGAAAGTTCCCTCAGGCATCTTTGATAACACCGGCAGGAAAAACAGCAGTGGTAAGTTTCTGGTAGGAAAGATGATTACAGAGGTTACCACATGCAGGAAACAACAGTGTGTCTCATAGGAAGACAATGGGGAAAAGAAAGGCTATTTCTCTCTCCGGTATGTTAATATGGGGTTTGATTCTTTTAAGGCGCTAATTGCTTTAATTACCTAGATATATAGTATTTGTGTTTCCAGACACTGCAGGAGTTTAGCTCTGTTAAATAGAGTTTAACTACTAGGTTATTTTCTCACAAAAAAGAGTGCAACAGTTAAATTCACATAAAAAAAATGATATCCATTGAATGGAATAGCATCTTGTGTGTAGGCCTGTGTTACAGAAATTTCAGTTTTTTTGTGTTTTTTTTAATTAAAGTTTTATTGAGTCAAACATCATCAAAGTAATTTCAGTTTTAACCATACTAGCATACTTAATTTAAGGGTTTCATGTTTATTGTCCCCACTTTGCTGTTTTCCAATGAAAAAGTTATGTTTCATTTTGAATTGAATATTGCTAATCTATGATGGACATGTGTGATGCTGCTGTGTGACCAAACCCTCTGCACCACATGCTAATGGGCTTTTTTGTCAAAGCAGTTTATTTGGTCATTTGCAGTGAATGTAAATAAACATATAACAACTTTCCTAATGCTCTCGTTTGTTCGTATGCCTATTGTTTTATTGAGTGAATAAGTCTACTACTTTCATTGTTTTATAGGAAGTGGGCCAGGACTATTAGTCCCAGTTGTGGATGTCGGAGAAGACAGTGTATTTTCCAGTGAGGTTCAGTTAAAGAAGTCTGGATCTCAGAAGAGGCAGAAGGTCTTCTCTGAGCGAAGCTGCAGCTTTAGTGCAGAGAGTCGAGCTGGCATGCTGCTGAAGAAAGGCAGCCTTGACCTAACCACCAATGAGATTGCCATGAAAATGGGAGCCGATGCCAAGATCCTGACTGCAGCACTTTCCAAAACACCACCAGCTCCACAAGCAAGCAAAGTTTTCAGCTTTGATGGTGTAGATAGTCAGGCAAATGAAAGCAAAGTGTGTCCACAAGGATATTCACCTGATGTAGCCCAAGAGCTGTTATCTGGGAAAAGACCATTGGAAATGTCTGAACAGTTGGATACTGTTCGAGAAGAAAGTGCAATAGATGCAGGAGATATTACTCTGGGAAACATGGAGGAAAATGCACCTCTTAACTCTCTACCAATGGCAACAGAGGAGCCCAATAAGAGGAACAGTTTGTATGGTCTTACCAAAACAGTGGAGAGGGAAGGAGTTGAGAAAGGTCTTGATCCGCTGTCCCTGCTGGCTTCAGAAACAATCGTGAGTGATCCTTCACCTCCCGAGGAGAAGAGCATTTCACCAGTTGTGGCACGTAACCTAGCAGATGAAATTGAAAGTTACATGAACTTGAAAAGCCCTCTTGGCAGCAAGTCCTCCAGCATGGAACTTGGAAGTCAGGAGTCGGGTATAGAAGCTGATAAGCACAAGCATTGTGATGTTGAGAGGAGGTCCAGTCTCCCTGCAGACAGCCTTCCTCCACCTGATGTGCAGAGTGAGAACCAGAAAAACTCTGTCTCAAGGTCCAAAACATTTACTATGAACCCAAAGCACCATTTGCGCAACCAAAAGGAACGTTCACTGTCACTGACAGCTCTTGTCCGCTCGTCCCCACATGGCTCATTGGGATCAGTGGTAAACTCATTCCCTGGTCTCAAGTTGGACTCTCTATTGATGGGACCCAAGATGGATGTTCTGAAGTCTGGCATGAAATCTGGCATGAAACAGGCAGCAAATGTTGCCAGTAAAATGTGGGGGGCGGTTTCGTCTGCCTACAATTATTCTGACGATGAGGCAAGTATAAGGATGCTTTTCTAGAGGCTTCAAGTGTTGCTAAAATAGAAAATTCTAAATTAAATGATATGGTCACTGACCGTAAACTTAAACATGTACAAAATGAATATTCTGTAAAATAAGTGTTCTCTGTGATGTACAGAAGGTGAAACATAATGTAATAAATATGCACACTCAATACAATGGCCATTCCATAATTTGTGTGGAAAAGGTAATAATATTGTGTGTTACATAAAAAAATTTAATTGAGTAAATAAATGTGTGTTCTATAATAAAACAAAGGTAGGCATGACAATGTTCCATATCCATGTACAATTTTAGTAAAATGTCCGTAAGCAGCATTTCATTTGAATGTTCACCATTAACGTGCATGTAGTAAACTGGCACACGTATGAGAACTTTATCATCTTAACCATAGACACTTATAACATGATTTTAAATTGCCTGTTCTTTTTTCCAAAGCAGAAAATTAACATATAGCTTTCTTTACATGGGAGGATTGAGTCCCAGCCAAAACACTGGTAGAGTTTTGTGTTGCACAACCAAAAAAAAAAGTATTGTACAATTTAATGTTTTTTTTTTTATTTAAAAAATATGCTTTATTTAACTACTACAAGATGCTTTACTATTGAAAACTTTTATGAATAATCTGGGGGGGTTTTGGTGGGCAAATAATCATTTAATAGGATTTGCATCTGGCTAAAAAAAAATCTAATGGTCTAATGCCTAGGTGTATAACTGTGGCTTCCGCTGCTCTTTCTGAGTTACACCTACTATGATTTTCTGCAATTCTTAAAGAGAGATTAAAGCCTTCTAAAAGGCTTCCCCTTCTCATACCACAGTGCCAATATCTGGTGTCTGTCTCAGTGGCTGCCTGCTCCCTCCTACCGCAGTGTCACACTTCCAAGGTTTTTATATGTGAATTTGCATACAAGTTTGTGTTAACATTCATACTCTTTTCTGTTCCACTGCCATCCTTCCTATTTGTTGGCATTAGCCTTCTAATTCATATTCACGCTTACTTTCCTCCCTCCCATCTTACATGAACTACACAGACATACTCCTAGTAACAACTGCCGACGGCCAGACTGTCGCAGCAAAGCAGTGGCTTCAAGAAATTATTTTTCTCAAGTATTTGTTTTTTGGATGTCTGCCCCCTGATAGTGCTCATTAAAATGTTTTATTTATATTCTTTCAGTAAAGCATTTCTATTTAAAATGCCTACACGTGATACAATCTTATAAGCATTTCTCCTATTAACACATACTGTAAGTGTATATTATGTTTCTTCTATTATGGGTGGTAGATTTGTTCATTTAGATCATTTTTGTATTTTTGTGTCCTTCCTTGGTTCCATTGCAGGATGAAGTTCACGTGCCATCTACTGTTGAGGACCACCTTCTTGGTGATAATTTTAATTCTAAGATGGGTTTGCATGGACCTGCTAGTGATCTGACACAGAGTGACACCAGCCTTGGAAGTAGCAACAGTAGCAGTGGAGACACAAGCAAGCAAAGCTTTTTAAACAGTAAGTCTGATCCTCACTGGACAAGTTGTAGAATTACACACGCAGATTTATTTTATGTATATATACCGTATTTGCTCGATTATAAGACGAGGTTTTTTTCCCGAAAACATCTTATGAAAAAACAACTTTTTTATCGAGGTCGTCTTATAGTCTGACCTCACATCGAGGTCAGACTAGAAGACAGGGATCCAGGTCCCCCGCAGAGCTGCTGGGGACCTGGATCCCCCTCGCTAACAGCTGGAGGATGTCTGCACGATGCACGCAGCCATCCTCCCCGGCACAACCGCCGGGACTTCTATGATGAAACCGGGTCCTTCCGGCTTCATCATAAAAGTCCTGGCGGAAGTGCCGGGCAGCAGCAGAGGATGTCTGCGCGTATCATGCAAACATCCTCCGGCTGCCCCTGCTAGCCACCAGGAGATTTGGGCAGCCGGGGAATTGTGCAGACATCCTCCATGCTGCCTGACACTTCCGTCTATTATGACGGACAGCCGGTCCGTCACAATAGACGGAAGTGTCAGGCAGCATGGAGGATATCTGCACATATCGTGCAGACATCCCCCGGCTACCCCCACTAGCCACCAGGGAGAGTGAGACACGGTGAGGGGGGAGGGAGAGAGACAAGGGGGGAGCGAGCGAGAGAGAGACGGGGGGGGGGAGAGAAGGAGTGGGGGGGGGGGGGAGAGAGACGGGTGGGGGGGAGGGAGAGAGAGAGAAATGTTTGGATGGAGAGGGGGAGTAAGAAAAAAGTTTGGGGGAGAGAGACAGCGCTTGGGGGAAGGGGGGAGAGACAACGTTTAGGGGGAGAGAGGCTGCATTGGAAATAAAAACAAGAAATGCATTTTTTTTAAATCATCATTTTTATTAAATATTAAAAAGCAATTTACATGTGAATATATACAAGTTAAACTTTTTTTTCCTATAGGGTAGTCTTATATTCAGGCTTTTAGTTTTTTCCTGAAGGAATAAAAAAGTTTGGGGGGTCGTCTTATAATCAGGGTCGTCTTATATTCGAGCAAATACGGTATGTGGCTGTATGCATAGTTATACTTTACATGTAGTACTTAGTGTGAGTATAATTAAGAGGCCAACAGACCTTTCCTCTCCTTTGTATGTTGGTAAAGGTGGGAGAGTCTCGGAACCAGAAAAATCAGATCACGGATCATCCTCTCACAACACCAGCTTGTCGAGTATCTTTCAGAATTGTGCGATGGAGGTAGGTGTGCATATTATGCACAGCTGGGCCACATGTATTTTATACCTGCTTTATAAATAGAGCTTACTTGCCTTGTGAAGTACCTCAACTATCTTAAAGGATAAAGAGACATTATAATTATATTTATAAATTTAATGATGTGTAGTACAGAATAGTTTATTGTTGAAAGAATGTTTTGTTTTTATATGTATAAAATAATTCTACACTCTTCGCCTAAAAAATCTTAATTTATGACCTTTTACACAGATGCCAGTGAGTATAGTGAAGTGACTCACATCAAAGAGATTCTTTTGATTAACCCCTTAGTGACATGACTTTTTTGGCTTGTCCGACGCTTGGTGACATGGACTGTTTTAACATTTCTGAGGTGTTTGTGTTTTGCTGTAATTTATTTCTGTCTCATTTAGTGTACCCGCACAAACTATATATTGTTTTTATCGTTATAAGAAGGGCTTTCTTTTGATACCATTATTTTGATAATAGCATATAATTTGATGTAAAAAAAATAATAAAATATGGCAAAAAAATTGAAAAAATACTTTTTTTATGACTTTTATTTGAAAAATCGTATACTCATGTACAAGAGACAACAAAAAAACACTGCTAAAAAGTTTCTAATATATGTCCTGAGTTCAGAAATAGCCCATGTTTTTATGTTTTTGTGCTTTTTTATTCATGTTACAGGGCCAGTACTATAAGTGGTGCAAAGCTATTTTAAAATCCTTTCTTTCAAAATTGGCGATAGTGACATTGTAACACTAGACAACTCAGGGCATTTAACTTGTGGTATTTTGACACATTTCATGTAGCCATTTTACCACCAATCTATGCCAAAGTTTGCAGCAAAAAATCTTTTTTTTTAATTTTTCACATATATTGCAATTTAGGTAAACATTACCTTAAAATGTGAAGGGATATTTCCAAATAACACCTCAATATGTGTTCAGCAACATCTCCTGAGTACAGGGATACCACCCATGCATAGGTTTGTTGGTTTGTTTTGGGGCTAAAAGGCCACATTTAGGGGGTGCGCATTTTGGTTTTCCAACTTGGAATTCTGACATGCAGAATACTTGTGCCCATGTCCCATTTGGGACATTTTTGAAGCCAGAAAGTGTATTCTACCCCACAAAACCATATATATTTTTAAACTAGACACCCTAGGGTATTTCAAATGGTAGTATTTTAACACTTTCCATGCACTAATTATACTACCAGCCTATGTCAATGTTTTGGGTAGTAATTTTTTTTCACATACATTGTACTTTGTGCATGAATTCACAGATCCTGTTATATGTCAGTGCCAAACAACACCTCAATATGTGTTCAGCAACATCTCCTGAGTACAGGGATACCCCCCATGTATAGGTTGGTTAGGTTATTTGGGGGTTAAAAGGCCACATTTGAGAGGTGCGCTTTTTGGTTTTCCAACATGGAATTCTGACGTGCAGAAAACCTGCTCCCATGTCCCATTTGGGACATTTTTGAAGCCAAAAAGTGTATTCTATCCCACAAAACCATATATTTTTGAAAACTAGACACCCTAGGGTATTTCAAATGGTAGTATTTTAACACTTTCCATGCACTAATTATACTACCAGCCTATGTCAATGTTATGGATAGTAATTTTTTTTCACATACATAGTACTTTGGGCATGAATTCACAGATCCTGTTATATGTCAGTGCCAAACAACACCTCAATATGTGTTCAGCAACATCTCCTGAGTACAGGGATACCACCCATGTATAGGTTGGTTAGGTTATTTGGGGGTTAAAAGGCCACATTTGAGAGGTGCGCTTTTTGGTTTTCCAACTTGGAATTCTGACGTGCAGAAAACCTGCGCCGATGTCCCATTTGGGACATTTATGAAGCCAAAAAGTGTATTCTATCCCACAAAACCATATATTTTTGAAAACTAGACACCCTAGGGTATTTCAAATGGTAGTATTTTAACACTTTCCATGCACTAATTCTACCACCAGCCTATGTCAATGTTATGGATAGTAATTTGTTTTTCACATTCATTGTACATCGGGCATGAATTCATAGATCCTATTATGTGTCAGTGCCACAAAACACATTAATATGTGTTCAGCAACATCTCCTGAGTACAGGGATACCACCCATGTGTAGGTTAGTTAGATTATTTGGGGGCTAAAAGGCCATGTTTAGGGGGGGTGCATTTCCAACTTGGAATTTTGACATGTAGTCAGCCTGCGCCCATGTTCCATTTGGGACACTTTTGAAGCCTGTCAAAGTATTTTACCCCATAAAACCATATATTTTGGAAAACTAGACATCCTAGGGTTTTTAAAATTGTGGTATTTTAACACTTTCCAAGTGCTAATTCTACCACCAACCTATGTCAAAGGGTTGGGATGTCATTTTTTCCCCACACACATTGTAGTTCAGGCAGGAATTTTCAGATTCTGGTATTTGCCACTGCCAACCAACACCTCAATATGTGTTCAGCAACATCTCCTGAGTACAGGGATACCCCCCATGCATAGGTTTGTTGGTTTGTATTGGGTCTAAAATTCCACATTTAGGGGGTGCGCAATTCCAACCTGGAATTTTGACATGTAGTCAGCCTGCGCCCATGTTCCATTTGGAACATTTTTGAAGCCGTCCAATGAATTTTACCCCATCAAACCATATATTTTTGGAAAATAGACATCCTAAGGTATTTCAAATGGTGGTATTTTAATACTGTATAGGTACTAATTCTACCACCAGCCTTTGTAAAAGTTTGTGGTAGTACTTTTTTGGGAGGTTTTTTTCCACATGCATTGTACTTCAGGCATGAATTCACAGATTCTGGTATATGTCACTGCCAAACAACAACCCAATATGTGTTCAGCAACATCTCCCGAGTACAGGGATAGCACCCATGCATAGGTTTGTTGGTTTGTTTTTGGCTAGAAGGCAACATTTGTGAGATGCGCATCTCAAAATTCCAACTTGGAATTTTGACATGTAGTCAACCTGCGTACGTGTCCTTTATGGGATATATCTTTGAAGCCAGCCAATGTAATTTACCCCCACCAAACCATATATTTTTTTATCGGTAGACCCCCATCACTACTTGTGGCAAGGGCTCAGCAGCCACCGATACATCGCTAGATGATGTATCAGAAAGCTGAATAGGGTCAAAATCGAACCCTGAGTCCGCGGCCTCAGAATCAGTGCGTAAGCAGTGATCTCGAGCAAAGAAGGGGTTAATAGCTCTTAGAAGAGCCTATCTAGTACTGTAATACATTACAGTACAAAGAAATTAATCCATAAAACAGTGCAGACAGAAAAACATACTGTTGCTGTGCAAGATTACTGCTTACACAGTGATGAATGGCAGGGAAGGGGTTAATACACAGTGAAAGACTTTCATAAAACCTGACAATTTTATAAAATGTTATTTTATATCACTAATACTGATCTGTCTCTTTCCGTCACAAAAATGTTAGTGAGGAGAGGGAGGCAGATCAATATTTGTGAATATTGATCCAACCAATTTTGATCTGACCAGGGCGAATGGTGAGCTTAATTGAGAAATCACCAAACCGCCTTTGCCACTAATTCGCTGTTACTGATCGCTATGCGCTCAGGCAGCTTAAAAAAAAAAAAACTCAAATATTTTTACTTTACATGTAATCCCCTAGCGGGTATGTGTAAAAAAAATAAAATAAAAATATGCAGACAGATAAAAATTGCTTTGGCGTCAATATCATTGCGTAAGCAGTGATCGACGGCAAAGAAGGGGTTAATAACTCTTAGAAGAGCCTTTTTAGTACTGTAATAAATTACAGTACAAAAAAATTAACCCCTAAAAAATGCACAAACGGCAAAAATAAATGCGCTGATGTGCACGATCACTGCTTATGCAAGATCAGTGGCAGGGAAGGGGTTAAACGCAGGGAATTGCTTTAATAAATTTTTTTTTATTGATTTAATATTTGTGTGTTGTGTGTTTATTGTTTTTTTTTACTTTTAGAACTTTGATCTGTCTCTCTCCCTCACTAAAAAAATGTGAGGAGAGGGAGGCAGATCATAACTGGTCAGATCAATATAGGGTTAATATTGATCTGACCAGTAAGTGGGGATGTTCAGCAGAACATCCCCACTGCCTGATAGTGTGCCTGGCAGTCACTGATTGCCTCTGTGAAGAGGCAATCGTGTGACAGCCAGAGAGCACAGGAAGCAGGTACTTCCTGCCTCCTGTGCTCTTGCCCTTAGAAGGGCAGCGCCATCTTGGTCACTCAGTGACCAAGATCGTGCATTTTTTTTTTGTGTTTCTGATTGCCTCGACTTGCGAGGCAATCAGAAACACTTTCTGAGCATAGGAAGCGAAAGATTCGCTTCCTATGCTCATTTTTTAAATGCCCGCGTTTTAAAGGCACTGTGCCTTTAAAACCGGCATTTCGATCGCTCTCCGGAGCGATCGAAATGCCGACGGGCATTTTTTTCAGTATTGTACGATGCTTCCACACGGAAGCATCGTTACAATACCATCAGAGCACTGAAAGCGGAAAAACTCCGCTTTCAGTGCTCGTTTTGACACAGGACGGACTAGGTCCGTCCTGTGTCACTAACGCTTCGCCACACAGGACGGACCTAGTCCGTCCTGTGTCGCGAAGGGGTTAAAGCCTGGGTTCATATTGTTTGCAGCCTTGTAGTCTAATAATATTCAAATGTTTTCCTTTTTTTAACCCCCAACCCCCCCCCCCCCACCACCACCACCACCAGAAGCAATAGGTAGAGAAACTAAAATTCAAGTTACATCGTTCTTTATCTTAGGGCTATTTTACTATGGTATAGACGTTGCTTCATAAGTACAATTTATTTTTAATGTGCACCTGTAGTTTTATTAAAGTGAATAGTGGTCACATGACAACCAAGTTGCAATAAAAAGGCTAAGCTAACAGACTGAAAAATGTATCTATTAAAATGCCTTATTCGGTTGGGATTCTCAACACTGTTCACTGTTTTTTTTTTTTTTTTTTTAATAGACCCATATAAAATGGTGAACTTCACAAGTGAACGCCATCTAAAGTTGATATGAATACAGGTGAATTTGCCTGTTGCTTTTGAATCCTGCCATTTCATTGGGAAGTCATGTGCTTGTGTATTGTGCAGGTCCTGATGTCCAGCTGCTCTCAATGCAGAACTTGTGAAGCTCTTGTGTATGATGAAGAGATCATGGCAGGATGGACGGCTGATGACTCAAACCTGAATACCACTTGCCCGTTCTGTAAAGCCACCTTCTTGCCACTTCTTCACATTGAATTTAAAGATTTTCGAGGTTCTGCAAGGTTTGTAAATAAATGCACGGGTCTGATGTTTTTCCCCCCCGCTATGTGTTTTTAACCCCTTCGTGACGCATGGTGCTTGTGTCCCAGAAGACGCAAGCACCAAAAGCTCACTTTTTGTTCCTGGTCACCGATCAACTTGTGGAACACAATTGCAGAGACCCTCTCAGGGTCTTAATAGACCCTGCCAAAAAAATTGCGAGACCTCCCGACATCACGTGTAATGTCACTAAGGGTTCAGGCATGGTGCGATTTCTTATAACGTTGCGGGTGCTCCATTTTCCCTGTCAGTCCGTGGCCACTCAAAGTGGCCTCATCTGACAGATGAGATCCCACTGAAAGTCCCTGTAGCAGTATCAGCACAGCTAACCGCGGGGCGCTGCAATGAGCTGTTAAAGGCAGGACATTCTATTCCATCCTAACGTCTTTTGGGTCCTTTAAGCGTCCCTAAGGGGTTAACAAGCAAGATAATTACTGTGTGGACATAACATTTGTTGTTTACATTCCAGTGGAAGTGGTAGAGGTTAATACAGTAAAGGCCTATCCAACCATGTGTGGGATAGGCATAACGCTATCCTAGATATAAGATACATTTTTAACAAATTTGGCAGACTAGTTGGGCCAACTGGTTCTTATCTGCTGACACATTCTATGTTTATATCATGCCCAGTTTTGATTAAGGCTTAAGTATATATGCCTATGGCACAGAAGTAAATGGGGAGAAGCGTTTAACAATACAGGGGAACCTGCCATTTCCTTTCCATAATAAATCAAGATCTACACGTGTTAGTTATTCTGCTGGCACAATGGATATATCAAATGTTACCTTCTTTCTCCTTACAAGTGCATTGTAGTCTTCCAAACTTAAATAAATAATAAATGTATAAATAAAACCATTTGCACAATACACACCAGTGCTTTATTGTAGGTTAATCATTCCAGTAGGTTAATCATTCCAGGGGTTAAATCCTGTAACAATGAATTCAACATTTAAGGACAATAGGGTATTTTGGGGTGGCTGGCTGTGAATTGTGACAAGCTTGTAAGCTTGATGCCTAAGACTGCCTTTTTTGGGGGGTGTTCCAGGCTTGTCTCAATCGGGCATCAGGTGAGACGGTATGACTGACAGGCCAGTGATGATTACTGCCCATCACCATTTATTATTTTTTTTGCTTTCCTGGATAATCTCGCACACAGGCACGGTTAGTCACCGATGCATTGTACTGGGAGCTGGTACGTGTACAGGCGCTGTCACCGATCCATTGTATTGGGAGCCGGTACAGGCACTGGCAGTCACTGATGCATTGTATTGGGAGCCAGTACGTGTACAGGCACTGGCAGTCACCGATGCATTGTATTGGGAGACGGTATGTGTACAGGCGCTGTCACCAATTCATTGTATTGGGAGTCGGTACGTGTACAGGTGCTGTCAGTCACTGATGCGTTATATTGGGAGACGGTACATGTACAAGCACTGTCAGTCACCAATGCATTGTATTGGGAGATGGTACGTGCGCAGGCAGTGTCACCGATGCACTGTATTGGGAGATGGTACGTGCACAGGCACTGTGACCGATGTATTGTCATGAAGTGGATACAATTCTAATTTTACTCAGTAGTTCACTATATTTGAGCCTCTTAATTCTAATGAACTGTTCTCTTCCAATATTTGTATTCTAGTTTCTACCTGAAGCCAAGTAATTCTGGTGACAGCCTTCAAAGTGGTAACCCCCAATCAACTGAGACGTCGGAGCAGAAAAAAGATCTGAGCTCTGTATCAAGTAATGTAATGAACTCCGGAGCACACCTGTCCTCTCCTCAGAATACAGCAGGAGGTAGCAGTGCTGCAGTGGTACACAGGTAAGGGGCAGTCATTAGTATTATTATTGTGAAACTATTATGTCATGCAATGCAATGTACATAATACATGGTATAAATTTCATTGAATGAGACTACATCTTAGAAATATGGTGTTTGTACAAAATATCAGGATACAAATACATACATCACACATTATTCTAAACTTTATTACACTGGAGTTCTATGATATACTCCTACACACTGCACAGTACTCTGAGACATATTGCCATGAAGCACTTTTATATTCTCACACACTGCAAATTAAAATGATTGTATGACAAAGATCTACATCAATAAACCGTTACATTAATGTGCAGGCTATGTCAATATATTCCAAAGCTAGACAGGAATAAAACTCACATTATTGTGTAGTATGAGTATTGAGTGTATCACAGAGCTCCACAGCAATACACTCACAGTAATTTGTGGAGTTTCTGGAGTTCCAGGAAATAGGGACAATGCAATCTGACAAAACATAATACTTAATGGCGTTTATGGAACAGTATAAGTGGTCACTTTTAGTGGTACAATAATATTATTATATCATCATCCAGAGACAGACCTGGTACAGTATTGCTCCAGTTAGTATGTAGTTAGCCAGACACAGACTTCATACCGGATAGCTTCCAGACACTGTAGGTGGCAAATAATAAACTATTATCAGTATAGTTTTTTGTTGAAGTCATGACCTGTTGGTGTACTTTTGTATTTACCATACATTTTACTGCACTTTCTTTTCCTTTAGTTCAACCTCTGATCATGCTGAAGAGGGATTTCATACATCTGCAAAGACTTCTGAAACAGGCAGTGTACCAAAGAAAGTTGCTTCATTAACCAGGAGTAACAGTGTAGGAGGACCCCTCCAGAATATTGACCTGTCACAGAGGCCTTCTCATGGAGTATCCACCGTTAGCCTTCCTAACAGCCTGCAGGAAGTTGTAAGTTTTTCCATACTTTGATTAGTCTGTCTGTAATTAAAATATGTAAGTATTTTCCTTCTATATAAACACTTGAATTCAGTTCAGTTATCATAATTAAGTCAAGCATTCTGTATAATTGTCACTCTGTGTCCTCTATTATTTGTATTACCTGCTTGGTGGCTAACTGCAAGACACCATATGCTTTACATAAAGAGGGCAGCAATGCATACCCAGCCTTATTGCTGTCTTTGTAGGATCCTTTGGAAAAGAGGCACAACCCTCTTCCTGTCTCAGTCCCATACCTCAGCCCCCTTGTACTGCGCAAAGAGTTGGAGTCATTACTGGAGAATGAAGGTGACCAGGTTGTCCACACTTCCACGTTTATCAACCAACATCCCATCATCTTCTGGAATTTGGTGTGGTACTTCAGGCGGCTGGACTTGCCCAGCAATCTTCCAGGCCTCATCCTCACATCAGATCACTGTAATGCTGGAGTGCAGGTATGCATTCTAATTACTGGGGTGAATGATTAGCATTTTTATAATACTGGATGACTGCCGATAAGCAGAATTTCAGGATAGTTATTTATCAGCAAGAGATATGTGGTATGTATAAAGCAGTGATAGACCCTTAAAGGACGACTGTGGCAAAACATTTACTTATGTTTAATTGAAAGATTGTATCCAGTGTAGATGTTTTAAAAACAAATTCTTTAATGAAAGAATACAAATTAAGTGAGCTTTCTTTACTCCATATCGGTCTGTCAGGGAGAAGACATTTTGTTTAGAATCTTGGGTCAGATCTTCACTCACCTTTGTTCAGATGAACAAAGATCTGACACATCAGACCAAAGATTCTAAACAAAATGTCTGCCTCCTGGTAGAGCTATATGGAGTAAAGATGGCTCAATAAGGTACTTTATTTGTATTCTTTGATTAAAGCATTTCTATATAAAAATGCCTACACTTAAAGCCATATTTAAATTAAACAGAACTTCATTTTTTGCCACAGTTGTCCTTTAAATGTTTTCTGATTTATTTATTTTCAGTATTCAGATTTGCACCTGGCAGTATCTTTTATAGAGCCAGCCCACTTCAACTGTATCTGTATCAACTGTATCTTACCTCTTAATCAGTAAGGTGGCATACATCTAATGTTCTAACTAACGCAAAAGCCTCTAGCACATATCACATGCCTTTTAATTGCTAATAATCAACTCCCTTAAAACCAAGGACATTCTAACCTGATTAGCATTGCCATAAACAGAAGAATTGGTTTGTTCTTTCACTGTATTCACATTTCTTTGCTTTATTATCTTGTTCACCTCTCTACAGTGATTGGAAGCTTAGTTAAACTTCTTATGCAGCATGAAAAAACTTCCAAAATGTTTTTGCTTGTATAAGCATAAAGTGCCAGTCTTGTCTGGCTTTGATTAGTTGTAAGCTAAATGATTTAACACAAGAAAAGTTCTCTGGTAGATTTAAAATCTCTCTTACCTGTGACAGAGGAAAAAAACAACAACTTTGTTTTTGATTATTTTATTTTTTTTAAACTACGGGAAACAAAAAATTAGATTTGTTTAGTTTTCTTTGTGTAACATACTAAGGATTTTGGTCAGTAGTAGAAGCAGTTTGGTTTTTGCATATAAAAAAAAAAAAATACAGGTTCAGTGCAATGAGAGTCTGGAACTACAGCGAATTACAATTTTCTTATCAATTTTCTACTAGTAGAAACTAGTATAGACTATAGGATATGTTAATGGGGTAAAACAATCTTCTCTCCCATCTGCAGCTTCCTCAGTCATCTTTGTCTCAGGACAGCAAGCTTGTTTATGTTCAGTTATTATGGGATAACGTCAACCTGCACCCGGAACCAGGAGAGGCGCTGTATATCAAGTGGAGAAACATAGGTAGGAGAGGGAATACAGGTGATAATGTATTTGGATTGTTAATCAGCCTTATAACTGAAACAGCATCATGGGATAAGTAGTTTCCAAACATCTGCTGTGCCAAGGTTGCCCATCACTGGTCTTTTAGATATAAGATCAATTGCAAACTAAACTCAAAATAAAAAAACCTCTGAGTGTATTAACCCATTAATGACTAATGCAATTCAATTCCAGTGTCCTACTCTGGTCTAGAATTAAGAATCATGCCCCCCACAAAATGAGGACATTCCATTTCGGAATATTTAAAGAAAAGTTAATGACGGACTCTGTCTGTCATGCAGGAGTTAAACAACCAACAAGTTGCATTATTTCTCCCACAATCCCTTACTGCATTGATTATCTGTTGTTGACACTTTTAAAGACTAAACTATGGGGATAAAAGCACCTTAGAGCCACACATTGTTTACTTCACAGAAACTGCCAAAAAGACCGGTTCGTCTCTGCAGCCTGATCTCCAAACTGCCAGCACGTTGCTGGAAAGCATCACTCTTAGCATCCAGCACAATGATGTCTTAAGGCCCATCGGCCTTCTCCTGCAGAAACACAGTACAGACAGGAAGCGGCAAAGGTGAGGATCCTATGCAGTGTGGAACATTTATCTAGTGCATTTCTTGTATTTATGGTTCCTGGGCCTCATGGCAAACTGTACACAATACTTATAATTGTTTGTTTTTTTTCCCCCTTCCTTGCAGAAGCTTATACAGAGAAATCTTATACCTTTCCTTAGTTGCTCTTGGAAGAGAAAATATTGATATTGGTAAGTTTATCACGGTTTATATTTAAGGGTAGTAATGATCCAGTCTTACATTGTGGTCTGGTAATTATAAAGGTATGTTAACACTGAGGCAACAACACCATTAAACATAGAGTAATAAAAGTATTGAAATTGTGACCAGGATTTTGCCTTATATAGGTAGGACATTATTACTTGAAGACAAAGGCACCAATGCAACTATTCTACAAGGAAAATGCAGATCTAAACATTGGCAAACACAAGGCCATATTTTTAGATTATTTTAGTGTACTAGAAATCCCTGTCACTCTTATGCTGTTGTTTGCAGTGAGTTTTACCTCTCATTAGTTGCTTGTGTATAAGCTATTCTGCCATTTTTATATACAGTATGTTATTCAATCACCGTGTCAGGTAAATTGATTCATAGCATGCAAGCACAAAGGTTACTATCACCCTTAATAGGTACTGCAACCTATTTATTAAATGATTATTGCATAATACAGCCTGTGTTTAAACAATAGGACTGCCAACAATTTTGCATTATGAGTCTATTGACAAATATGCTTTGAGTTGCATCCTTCACCAACTCTCTCCTATTGTTTCATAATCTAGAGGCCTTTGACAATGAATACAGACTTGCATATGAAAAACTTCCTCTTGAGATTCTTCACAAGATGCAGAAAATTGATGCACCACCAAGCAAAAGTGTGACGTGCTGTCGGGATTTATTTGGAGCTCCCCTCATTTAAAAGCAGAAGACACTTGGTTCTTGGGAGAACTATGAGATGCATAGCTTTCTCCCCTAACCTCAAACCATTGCAAAGGCCACTAACTGTTTTAATTCCTGTCAGTCTTTCTCATGTCCTTGCACAAACCACAAGGAAGGAAGAGGGGGGACACATCCAGAAGGACTGAAGAAGCATTGCATTCCCTTGGATCTTCATTTCATCATTATGGACTCAGGTGGAATGTTTACTGTTTCAGACCTATCTCCAACTCTTGATGAGTGCCTTATATTATAATGGATTGTCTCCTCGTGAACACAGCAGTAATTGCTTAATAATAACCATGGTGGCCTTACAATTTTATATGTCTCAAGACTAATGCAATATGCACAAAATACAAAAAAATATATCTATCTATGAAGCATTGTTCAAGAAACCTCTCTCGTACACGGTCAACCTTAACCACAGTAAGTGGGTGAAAAGTTCATTCTAGACAATTCAACAGCACTTTGGATAGCATTTTGCTGTATAACTTGGATCTAAATACAATGCTGTAACATTTACTTGTTCTTTGACAAATCGCTGGATGTAGCTCTGCTGCTTTTATAGCCCGACCTAGTACTTATTTGTAAATGGCACTCTCCTTTAGCAGTAAGGCCCAACATGACCTTTTTATGACAATCTTTCTGGTAGCAAAACAGTTCTATGCACACAGATTTGGAAATTAGGGCCTATCGTCCTTTTGTAATACCGGCGGCAATTTTTGTTCCCCAAGTTATACTGCAACTAAACATTTGGGCCATGTAAGCATGTTCATTGAAAAACCACTGCAGTTTCTATCCATAATACGGTCATGTAAAATCTGTTGATATTTTCTGTTATATATATTTTTTACCCATCTGGAGTAAGGCTACATATGACAAACTATTGCAGTTCAGACATTCATTTTTCAGTCAGAATCTTAACCAAACATGAAGATCCCATCATACATATCAGCAGGCTGCACTATAGCCTTCCATTTCAGTTGTAGTGGCAGTTGCTTACACAGCCTTTTGTGGTGTGCTTTGTGCACATCTGTATGGCAGCCATTTGTGTTGGAGAACAAAGCTTTTGCAATATGTGCCTTTTTGTCTGATATTCAGATAATTGGTACAGGATTGACCAGTGCAGCCTTACAGATATGTTTAGCTATCAGTTCCTACAATATTTAGTCAGAAATTGGAGGCCAAGATTAGCTAGTGGTCTGCTGTTGCCAACCCTATTAAAGGCATCTACTCTCTGTAAGGATCATGGGTAAGACCTATGTGATAAATTAGTGGTATTGTGCAAAAGCATGCAAGTGTGCGTGTGCATCATTGGAGACCCAGGTTATAATATATTATCAGGCAGAAAGCACACACAAATCATCTTAACCATAAGATACTATTATTGTACACTACATTAATCAAACCTTTAGATTTACACATTTCAGATTTGTTTCACATTCAGCCACTACAGGAAACTGTGGAATACATCTTTAGTTACCCTCATAAGAATGACAATTTTTTTACATTTTTATTTATAAACACATATGTTTTATTACTTTCCCTGAATGCTGTTATATATCAGTTAGGAGTATATTCATTTAGGTAGTCAAAATGTATATAGTTAGCCATAACTGCAAACTGGTGAAAGGGGCTTAGTAAATGTTCATCTCTGCATTCACAGCACCCCTTATTAGATTCTGATCAGAAGACTTAATATCCTCATAATGTACAAACCCTACAAGGAAAGAAAAACGACTAGTTTGGTGAATGTGCATTCTTGTATGCACAAACTATAAAAAGAAAATGTCTGTTTTACCTGCATGTAGTTATTCCGAACGTAACCAAAATCATTGCAGTGACACACACGTGAGATATTTTTATTATTTCTATCTTATAAACACCACAGGTAAAGGCATTTCACTATCAGTAAACCTACAGTACACAAAGACATGTTGTGTGATCAATACTTGAAATGGTGGGCTGGGTTTTGCCTTTATAATAAGCAGATGTTAATGCAGAGAAGTGATTTGTTTACGTTACTCATTAGCCCTATGTTTACCCTTAACCATTGACGGACATCGCTGGTCTTGAGGTTAAGTTCATTGTTTCAAGGGCAGCAATATATTTTATCACCATATCTACACCTTATTCATACTCACATTAGATTAAAGGAATAAATAAACTGAACAGTTTGCTCAATAGATTCTAGGTGGTAGATTGCTATGTGATTTGTCATTGTGTGTATATATAACCATTATTGTCTCCAAAATGGATATCAAACCCGCTTTAGGTGTCACATACACTATATTCCTTTTCTGCATTTACAGTCTGCAGAATGGGATTACTGACATTTACTGTTCTCATCAGACAAGGCTGTGATTTTTAACCCTTTGAGGCCCATGAAATCAAAATGACAAATTCTAAATCACATGGTTTCAGGGGAATGAAAGGGTTTTAACTGGCAAATAATTGCCATTTTTCCATTATCCTATTTTCTAAGCGTTGTATTGCGTTAATTGAATTTTAACAGGGCTTGCTTTATTATCTCTCTTTTTCAACTATCCATTGCACTATATAGTTTTATTATCAAAGATATATGGTTTTCACTGACCCAAAAACCAGGAGATATATATAATGGGGCAAATTACAGAAAGTGGAGCAATCACCATGGAAACCAGTAGGAATTTTCTTTCTGATTATGCCACATTTACAACTTTGTCTCACAATTGTTCATCATGCACAATCCTGATGTGAGGGTTTACCAACACCTAAACTCTGTGGCTTCTCCTGCATGCAGCAGTATATGGAGTGCTCACACATGTCCCACTCATCCAATGTGGAGTCTTATTCCACCCTATCGATTTTGTATTCAAATATGATCCAGTACTCGTCAGTTAATTTTTATATGCCTAGCTGTTCCGAAAATCTTTATGTAGAATGTATTTTTTATAGAAAATTCTAAAAATAAAACAAAAAAGGTACATGTTTACCAACTATAGTGCTATTATAGATTTCTTTTTAACACTCCGTTGATTGCAAATAGATTTTTCTTATGTCCAAACCAGTGACAGCAAAGCTTCTTATAATGCCGTCCATTCGCAGGAGTTTGTGGCTGTATATTTAAATAACCCTATGTTGCATTGTGTTTAAGGGAGGGAGGTCATTTTAATAGTGTAAGAAATCAAGCTTTTAAAAGGGAAATCATTTCATTTTTTTCCTTAGTTTAATTTAGCATGCAATATACACTAGACATTTCTCCATTCAGCATCTTAATATCTCATACACTGTTACTGGATTAACTGTACTGTGTCGGGGTGAAGTTAAGGAGTCATTAGGTGTACACTGTGCCATGGTGGCTATACCTGTGTGTAGATACACATTGCTGCATCAAACACAAGCAGACAACGTGGAAATGACAAAAAGGCCATATATAAACTCTTTTAGAACTACCATTTATAAGTACAAAACAGACAACTGCTTGTTCCCTTCATGCAATTACAGCATCAGGGAAATCTTGAACATGGATATATATTTACCAGCTAGTCATGGCTTAGCCATGTGTATGAGTGTAATGAGTTGAACAGTGTCTGTGTGTTTAGTGAGACCAGTTTTACAATTCTATAACTGGTTAATCAGGTGTGATTTTTTTTTTTTCTTCATGATTTTCCCCTGCAGTATCCAATCAGCATTATAATACTCTACCAGACTGTTGAACATGTAGTGCTTTACTAGACCAATATCACACCTATTTACAACTGTTCAGACTCTTCTGTTCCTACACGGTAATGTGTCCTCTTCCTACTGAGATACTGAAGAATTCCTGTTTGTTCCTCTATGTTTTGACTTTGACAAGTGTAGATACTGAGAGCACTCTTCCCGTGCCTTGTCATTCATAGTGGATTTTGAATTGTACACAGCCCCTTGTTAATGCAGTTTATCCAGTATAGAAATGCAGTCTGTTTTGCACTTTGTTCCAGCCTTAATCTATCTTTCGTTAAGCTTGTTTAAGGAAATGTTTTGTACATTTGGAAAAAAAAACTGTTCTGGATTAAACTTTGTCATATGAATTTTGTATAGAAGTATAAACTATGTAGAAGTGACTCCATGATGTTTCTTGGAAAACAAATTAAATAAACAAAAGATACAATTATATGTAAAAAAAAAAAATATGGTCATTATCCTGACTAGAGAGCAATAAACTGTCAAATGTTTTACATAAATGCAAAGACCACCACAGTGCTGGGCTCTAATGCACGGAAGGAGGTGTTCATAAATGTGCAAGAGATGGCAATCAAATTAAACTTGGAAATTTGGGAGACACTTATTTTCAGGGATTTTAGACTAGATGATTTGGCAGGAACAGGAAGGCTATTCCACATATGAGGGGCTCTGAAAGAGAACACACCTCGACCTGCTTCCTTTTTGAAGTGAGGGATCGCTAGTGAAGGGTTGGTGTAGGATCTGAGATTGTAGGATGTGCAGGTATTAAGAGTGAGCATGTCGCTCAGGTAGGGGGGAGCGTTCCAGAGAAGTGGTTATGCACTAAGCAAGTTAGGTGGAGAGTGCGCCTGCAGGCAAGCGTCAGCCAGTTTTACTCTTAACATTTTACAGTGATGAGCGTTAGAATCGACTGTAGTGCAAAACGACACAATGTATTGTACATAGCGTCGGCTTTACCAAGATGGGTCTGCGGGGCAGAATTAAACACAACCCTTTCCATAATCTAAGATTAACATTTGCTGCACAATACGTTTCCTTAATGTGGAATCTAGGTTAGATTTGTTTCTATATAGAAAGCCAATCCTAGTATATAGCTTTGACACAAGCTTATCAATATGAAGACTAAAAGGTAAGTTTGGGTCTAGCCACAAGCCAAGATACTTATATATGAATTTACCTGGGTCAGGTTATAACTTGATTTGGTCGTCTTGTTTGAGGATTGTTTCATTTAAGTAGTTTAGCATTTGACCCAAACAACATGGACACAGTTTTTTCAGCGTTGAGGAATAATTTGTTAGCTATCCAATTTTCAACTTTAGAAAACCCTGACCCCGTAGCACGTGATAGTTGAGTACCACACGTATAAATGACCATATCCTCAGCATACATATGCACATGAGCCAAGTCACACACCAAGGGTAGATCATTTATAAATAGTGAGAAAAGCAGTGGGCCAAGAACATATCCTTGAGGCACTCAACACTTGATTGGCAACTTGAGGGAGGCAATATCAGCAATGGACACATCTTGAGTTCTATCAGACAAGTATTAATGAAACCAGCAGAGCGACCTCTCATTTATACCAGAACAACTTAGCTTGTTTAGCAGCAGATCATGATCAACCGTATCAAAGGCCTTTGCACAGTCTAGGAAAACTGCACCTGTGAGTTAACCACCCTGAATGTCATTGCTCACCTTTAAGAGGGCAGTGATTTCACCGAAGCCCAGATTGAAGCGAGGTTAGATAGTTGATAATACTCGCAGTTGATCATGGGCAAATTTTTCCAGGATTTTAGAAAGGATAAGTAGCAGTGAGAGAGGCCTGTAGTTTCACCCTAAGTTTACATCACCATTTTTGTGGATGGGGATTACTGGCTTTTTTCAAGGCTTTGGTGACAAACGGAAGACAGGGACGCATTGATTAAGTAGCCAATGGGTCGCGCAGTAACAGGTGCACTCAGCCTCAGTAGCATTGAAGGAAGTAGGTCCTGCCCACATTGTAATTTCATTTTTTGATTGAGGAGATGCGCTGCTGTTTCACTATCGGATATAGGAGCAAATACAAATTCAGCAAGGTGTTTGGCCAGGGGTGATATCGGTGGTGCCAAATAAACAGTGCCATGATCTTCATTGTGGTGTTTTGCTATAAGAGCTGTGGCGCATCATACAAAGTAGTTATTGAATCAATTTGCCATTGGCACTGGAGATTTTAGAACTTCATTATGTGTTTTAATTGTGGTCGGGTCTCTGAACAGAACGGGGGGGCGGCGTCATGGTCATGCATGCTTTTCACACTACAAAATTTGGTCAGGTTGGCTAGATTTTCTATTCAGCTGAATATATACATAAAATTGTATTATTGAATGCTACTGCCATGTTTACATGTCAGGACACAATCATTTTCAGAGTAAGACCTATGATTTAAGAGCAGATTTAATAATGGCAAATGTGAAAAAAAAAATTCTTCATGTGATGACCGTGTAGGACTAGTCCATTTCAGCATTTATCTTCCACACTAAACATGTAAGTACTAAACTACTAGAATGGCAAATAGTGAGAATTGCAGCATATCAAAGAATTCACTAGATCAACTGCTGTATGAAGCAGTTTATCATATTCATGTTACAAAGTCCTTAATTCAAACCACTTTCTTACAATCAAGGGTGGTTGAAATGGTTAGCTCTTTGAAACACTTCCCTCATTACTAAATAACCAATGCTGGTGATCACTATGTTGAGATTCTCATGTCCAGGTTACAGGTTGTTAATTACCAATGAAAAGGGGCATTGCCTTCAGGAGACAATGAGAGAATAGGGAGTTAAATTCTCATCAATTGTGCTGCCATAATAGCTTTATATATGAGCATGTGTGACATACCACAGCAAAACTACCAAAATGAATGCGAGCCTACTAGACAGAAGACTAGACGCATTTTTCTTAATTTGGTACTTTGATTTAAAAATAAAAAACCCACCACACAATTCAACCAATTTCCCATGTTCTCACAGTTCCTCTTCACCCTTTGGAACAGATTCAAATCCATAATGGGAAAGCTAGGACCCCTTTGTGACCAGACTGTTTTGGCCATGTTGTACAATAAGGAATATCGCTGTTTGAACACTTCGGAGGCATTTGTGTTTAGCTGTCATTTTCTGCTCTAATTTACTACACCCCCACAAATCATTTTTTAGGATAAGGGCTGTTTTTTTTTTTTCATTTTGATGTATTGCTTGTGCACTATTTCCTACCATGCCCAGCCAGACATAAGCAACCATAGCATTGTAAGAAAGGCAGTCTATAGTAAGCACAGATCCCCGTTACCCTGCAGCTGCATGGATATATCCAGCTGCAGCACGGCCTGTGCTAGCAGTTTACATAAAATATTCCTAGAGGACCTATGATAGTTCTAACATGTCACTGGTCCTCTACGGGAACCTTATATTTGTATACATTTGTATTTATTTTTAATTTAGAAAATTTTATTTAATTTCACCCTAACCCTAGTTAGGACAACAAAAGTCTGGGGGTGAGCTGGCTTCCCACATTACATTGGTCTCTCCTTGCCCCAAAATTGCTGTGGAGCTATAGTTGTCAAAGCAGGCACTTTGCCAGTCACTGCAACCGGATATGTTTAGCTGTCAGTCACAACAGGAGTAGATCTTAAATGGCATATGCAATTTCTGTCTACATGGACATAAAACCCATTACACTGGTCACACCAGATACTCCATGAGTTGATTTACCTGCAACACCACAGCTAGGAATGGATTATCCTTCTAGGACATTGGTTAAAATAGCTCCTTGAGTTCCTGGTCTATATAACCAGAAGAAACATTAGAAGCCATTATGCCAATTCCCACTAAATTTAGTGTACGAATGACTATAAAAACAGCGATAAATACTATAACTGTTTTACATTTTCTCATGGACTAGATACTAGCACTGAGAAATTGAGGGGTGGTGAAGCTTTTGACAGTGCCTCATTAAAGCAAACTCTCCCCCAATTAAACCCTGTTTAATCATAATGGTGCTTTATAGACCTGATCTAGTTATGCCTCCTACCTCTTGACTGGGTAAACTGACAATTTATTTTATTTAAGAGGAACACTTCATTTTGGGACTTTCCTCTGGACTAAGAATATTGTCAGCTCAGTACCTTAGGATAGACCATGCAAGCCAGCGAGTGTGCGTAAACATATGCAACCTTAAAATAAATCCACAAAGCCCAACAGTGAGAAGTTTACAAACACGTTTTATTTGTCTTTTATACCATGAGGCTTTACTTCTGGCTGGATTCAGATTTGGATGTGGAGGCTCTAAGTGAAGACAGTCTACGTCTCTTGGCGATCTGCTCCTGGCGTTTCTCCTTAGCTTCCTGGATAATTTAAAAGGAAATTATATTTAGTATTGATTGCAGCACACCCTATGCTTCTACAAAACCAATATGTTATGCACAAGTTGACGGACTCACAGTAGGCAGATTTTTTACACACCTTACAGACCAGTACTCAATGTGAAAAGGACAACCAGATAAAATATATTTTTACAAAAGGCATAATGGTTTTATATGCCTAGCTGCTACATCTCAGAATAGATCCTCTATCAAAAAGGTATAGTGTTTTAAAGCTACAAAGATGGAGTGTGAGTGCACCGATGTGGATGCCGACATTTTGGGGGAGACCAAATAATCTTTTGGCCCTCCATCTGGTTAGAATGACAGCAATGCAGAAGGAGACTGCAGTTTTGCGGTTGAAAGTTCACTTTAGTATGGGTGCAAATCCGGTATATTTAGAAACAGATGCACTCACATTTCATTTTCTTTATAGGTGGACAGCATAAACAAGGCATGACTTGCCAAGAAAGCACTAATGCTCAATACAGAAAGGAGCCACAGTAAATTTAATAGCAGAAACATTGTTACAATGGGCCTGCATAACAAAAACGGTCATAAGATTTGTTTTTTAAAGTATATAAGACTTATATTTCATCCCACTGACTTTGAAATTCATTTTAGAAAAACTTGCCTAAACAGCTTAATTTTCTGCAACAGGTTACACAAGAGAAAGAAAAATAGCAGTTAAACAGGAGGAGCGAGGTACACAACTATGCAGAACAGACTGGAGAAGTAACAGATAAATTTACTTTCTATGGACAACATTTTTTAATGTGTCATGTCTGTTGAGTTTTTTTTCTGTAATCTCTCCCCTCATAAATTAACTGTCACATCAGTATATGAATAAAAGACAATGGTCCACTAAGAAAATATTTTAAAAAAATGGCCACTGTTGCAGAGCAATATACAATATATGCATAAAGCACAGGTCTTGACCTATCCCAGACATAGTATGTCAATTTAAATTAAAAAAAAAAAAAAAACACCCGCAGATGTGGGTAAAATATCTCCATAGATATGAATATCAAACAGTTTACCTTTGTCCTTTTAGCCAGGAGTTTGGCATACTCGGATGCTTCTTCCTTGTTCTTTTGAGTACGTTGCTTCTTCAGAGCAATAAGTCTGCGCTTGTGCTGAAGAACCCTAGGAGTTACAAGGCGCTGGATTTTGGGGGCCTTGGTTCTGGCCTTCTTTCCTACAAACAAGTAAAGCATATTATCCACTGTTACTTTTAGAACAGACATGGATGTTTGATATGAACAGGTCACAAATGTGCACCCCCCCCCCCCCCCCATCACTTGCCTGCCAAATAAAGGGGTGGCTTCCACACAGAAGTGTTGGGATACCCAATGTGAATGGGGTAACATGACTCCTGACTAGTGCATTCCACTTTTTTTCCCAATAAGGGAATTGCTGGGCATGCTCAGTTCTGACCATTCAGCAGTATGCTCAGAATCTGCAAACCTGAAGTTGGGGTGGAGGGGCTTATTGAATTTTTTTTATATATGCTCTAATATGCAACTACTTTACATACTTGAGCATGGTTTATGCAGCACACCGCATTGAATCAATTAAAAAAAACCTTTTGGTTGGAATGTCATCTAGTATTAATCACCCTATAGTAACCCACAGCATGCAAAGCCCTGGAAATAATTTCTGAAACTTACCATCCTTGGACAGTGGCTTCCTAACCACATATTGACGCACGTCATCTTCCTTGGACAAGTTGAACAGCTTGCGGATTCTGCTGGCCCTTTTAGGACCCAAACGGCGGGGAACGGTGTTGTCTGTGAGGCCAGGAATGTCTTTCTCACCTTAAAAAAAATACATTTAGCATTTATATTATATGGGTCATAACCATTTACTACAATAGAAATCTTTAAAATGTCTTATCAGATTTCTGATTTACAATTTAAAAGTCACCAGGATAAACATTCCACACCCCACTTAACATATGAGAGAGAAAAGAAAGCTGGTTACACTTTGCTTTCTAACTTTACATTGACTAACTGGAGGAAATAACAGATGCCACACACAGACAAACCATGTTAGCAATGTTAGACTAGGTCTTGACAAATCCCAGGCTCTTAAAATGACCACTGCTAGCCCCCAACTGTTTGTTTTATATTGAACCCTAAAGAAGTTCTATTTATCTGACTCCCAAACAATAGTTGAGCTAGCTATAGAATTAGCCAGTCTGGCTCCTAAAGGAACAGAAAATGATAAAGCTTTGTGTTAAACTGATAAGGAAATACTACACAAGTCTCACCTTTCCTCACAATAACCAAGTTCAGAACACTCAAGTTGGCATCAACGATGCAGCCACGCACAGACTTGCGCTTGCGTTCTCCAGTTCTCCTGGGGCGGTAGCAGGAGTGTCCCTTGCTCAAGAGAAGGCGCACACGTCCATGGGTGAGTACTCCCTGTTTCATTGGGAAGCCTTGCTTGTCATTGCCACCACTAATGCGTACAACATATCCCTGTAAAATATGAAAGTATTTCAACTGGTGGTCTGAGTGCACGGTTAAAAATCTGCATTATGTTTATTGGGATAGCTTGTTTATAGCTCACATTCACAAAAGACAAATTATTCCTTGAGTGAGCAGGACCAAAATAATCTTTATTTTTAACAAAGAACAAGTGAACTGCAGCACCTTACCTTCCATTCCTCACCCAGAGGATCAGCTGCAACTTCTGTAGCCATCCGCTTTTCATAGAAAGAACGCAGCTTACGCTCATCATCCACTTCGATGAGTTTCTGGCAGCCAGTGGCTGGGAAGGATATATTGAGCTGTGAAAAAGAGGACATATGGAAATAAGAATCTGCTACCTTGTGCAATAACAAATACACAATAACCACTAGTAGAGTTTCTAAATAAAATATTAAAGCTGACATGCAGCTCTAATTTCCCACATTCACAACACTGAAATATAAATGTCCCAAAACTCCAGACTTGCAGCAGATTTAAATTCAAAACTAAGATAAACTCCTATATACAGTGCTCCCCAAAATCAAAGTGTGTACAGGTGACCACAAACTGATAAGCTATAGGTTATAGATCACTTAAAACTCAATGCAGAAACCCAGTAACCTATTACAACGATATACTCAGTCATCCTGAATACTGGCATTTCACCACCAAAAGCAGACCTACGTCAAAACAAAAACATCTAAATAACCCATTTATTAACATTAAGCACGCTTCACTACCAGACAAATAAGTGGTTAATCAACACGGGAACATACTTCATGTCAACCAAGATGTCAAAGAGTAAAGCTAAACAAAGCTGAAGCACATAATGTCACAGATATTTTGTAGTATGTTAAATGTAAGACATAACAGGTAAAGCATTTAACCTGGTACACACTGTACACCGGGGACGGAAAAGCAAAATACAAAGTGAAATACACAACATTTGAAGTGCCTAGATTAGCCATTAGGGGTACGTAGACAGTCACGAACTTTTCCCTTGCTTATTATAGTAACGTGGAAAGAGAACAGGCCGCCGCCATGTCTCAGGAGCCTGGACCCGGCAGCGGGATGACTTCAATCCGATTCCATCTTATGACTTGCGGGCCCCTGAGAACCAGGAGCAGAACTTCCGTACATTTCGCACACCCTATTCCTTATGCCCCGACCCATATTTCCCACGGATACTGGTTCCATAATTAAATTTAACGTTCCAAACTGCAGCTCACCTTCATGGCCGCCAACCAGTCTGTCTCAGGTCCCCAACCGGAAAGAGGCCGAATATCCGCGCGTGCCCCTCACATAGAGGGGGGAGCGGTAGTGACGTCACCAGAATGCAGGGATCCCAACGTTTATCTCCACCTAGTGGCGGGAGGTGAGCGTGCCAGAAGGTGATGAACTGATTTCACTGTTGTTAAAGTGTTTTGTAGAACTGATCTATAAGTACATTTTTCCACAAAATTAGCAAATAATTTAAAGTTTATTCTATAAAAAAAAAACAGGGAATGCAGAATGTATGCAGAGAAATAGTTTTCATTAGTTTAATTTTTCGGTGGATATTTTTCCAATTGAGGTGTGTTTACTCCCCAGGGCGTATATATTTTTGTAAGCTCTGTTAACCTAAGCTCTACATATGCTGTGAAAGTAGAGAATCTGTATAGTTATTCTTTTTAGCAGAATTGCAAGCAAAAGCTTAAAATAAGAGAAATATGTTTTAAATGTATTTGTGGTGTCTCATGGTTTTTACATCACATGGCTTGATATGCAAAGGACCTCATTTTTAATGGGAAATGTGCCACTTGCATATTAAAGGACAACTAAACGTTTGTTTTTGACCAAGTGTGTTTCAGCACGTATTTTTTTTTTTGGGGGGGGGCAGACTTACTTTAACCCCTTAGTGACATGACTTTTTTGGCTTGTCCGACGCTTGGTGACATGGGCTGTTTTAACATTTCTGAGCAGTTTGTGTTTTGCTGTAATTTATTTCTGTCTCATTTAGGGTACCCGCACAAACTATATATCGTTTTTATCGTCATAAGAAGGGCTTTCTTTTGATACCATTATTTTGATAATAGCATATAATTTGATGTAAAAAAAATAATAAAATATGGCAAAAAAATTGAAAATTTTTTTTTTTTATGACTTTTATTTGAAAAATCGTATACTCATGTACAAGAGACAACAAAAAAACACTGCTAAAAAGTTTCTAATATATGTCCTGAGTTCAGAAATAGCCCATGTTTTTATGTTTTTGTGCTTTTTTATTCATGTTACAGGGCCAGAACTATAAGTGGTGCAAAGCTATTTTAAAATCCTTTCTTTCAAAATTAGCGATAGTGACATTGTAACACTGATTTCGGTACTAAATCCATGAATGACCCCTAACATGTACATATTTTTGAAAACTAGAACACTCAGGGCATTTAACTTGGGGTATTTTGACACATTTCATGTAGCCATTTTACCACCAATCTATGCCAAAGTTTGCAGCAAAAAATCTTTTTTTTTAATTTTTCACATATATTGCAATTTAGGTAAACATTACCTTAAAATGTGAAGGGGTATTTCCAAATAACACCTCAATATGTGTTCAGCAACATCTCCTGAGTACAGGGATACCACCCATGCATAGGTTTGTTGGTTTGTTTTGGGGCTAAAAGGCCACATTTAGGGGGTGCGCCTTTTGGTTTTCCAACTTGGAATTCTGACATGCAGAAAACTTGTGCCCATGTCCCATTTGGGACATTTTTGAAGCCAGAAAGTGTATTCTACCCCACAAAACCATATATTTTTTTAAACTAGACACCCTAGGGTATTTCAAATGGTAGTATTTTAACACTTTCCATGCACTAATTATACTACCAGCCTATGTCAATGTTTTGGGTAGTAATTGTTTTTCACATACATTGAACTTTGGGCATGAATTCACTGATCCTGTTATATGTCAGTGCCAAACAACACCTCAATATGTGTTCAGCAACATCTCCTGAGTACAGGGATACCACCCATGTATAGGTTGGTTAGGTTATTTGGGGGTTAAAAGGCCACATTTGAGAGGTGCGCTTTTTGGTTTTCCAACTTGGAATTCTGACGTGCAGAAAACCTGCGCCCATGTCCCATTTGGGACATTTTTGAAGCCAAAAAGTGTATTCTACCCCACAAAACCATATATTTTTGAAAACTAGACACCCTAGGGTATTTCAAATGGTAGTATTTTAACACTTTCCATGCACTAATTATACTACCAGCCTATGTCAATGTTATGGATAGTAATTTTTTTTCACATACATAGTACTTTGGGCATGAATTCACAGATCCTGTTATATGTCAGTGCCAAACAACACCTCAATATGTGTTCAGCAACATCTCCTGAGTACAGGGATACCACCCATGTATAGGTTGGTTAGGTTATTTGGGGGTTAAAAGGCCACATTTGAGAGGTGCGCTTTTTGGTTTTCCAACTTGGAATTCTGACGTGCAGAAAACCTGCGCCCATGTCCCATTTGGGACATTTTTGAAGCCAAAAAGTGTATTCTACCCCACAAAACCATATATTTTTGAAAACTAGACACCCTAGGGTATTTCAAATGGTAGTATTTTAACACTTTTCATGCACTAATTCTACCACCAGCCTATGTCAATGTTATGGATAGTAATTTGTTTTTCACATTCATTGTACATCGGGCATGAATTCACAGATCCTATTATGTGTCAGTGCCAAACAACACCTTAATATGTGTTTAGCAACATCTCCTGAGTACAGGGATACCACCCATGTGTAGGTTAGTTAGATTATTTGGGGGCTAAAAGGCCACGTTTAGGGGGGGGTGCATTTCCAACTTGGAATTTTGACATGTAGTCAGCCTGCGCCCATGTTCCATTTGGGACACTTTTGAAGCCTGTCAAAGTATTTTACCCCATAAAACCATATATTTTGGAAAACTAGACATCCTAGGGTATTTAAAATTGTGGTATTTTAACACTTTCCAAGTGCTAATTCTACCACCAACCTATGTCAAAGGGATGGGATGGCATTTTTTCCCCACACACATTGTAGTTCAGGCAGGAATTTTCAGATTCTGGTATTTGCCACTGCCAACCAACACCTCAATATGTGTTCAGCAACATCTCCTGAGTACAGGGATACCCCCCATGCATAGGTTTGTTGGTTTGTATTGGGTCTAAAATTCCACATTTAGGGGGTGCGCAATTCCAACCTGGAATTTTGACATGTAGTCAGCCTGCGCCCATGTTCCATTTGGAACATTTTTGAAGCCGTCCAATGAATTTTACCCCATCAAACCATATATTTTTGGAAAATAGACATCCTAAGGTATTTCAAATGGTGGTATTTTAATACTGTATAGGTACTAATTCTACCACCAGCCTTTGTAAAAGTTTGTGGTAGTACTTTTTTGGGAGTTTTTTTCCCCACATGCATTGTACTTCAGGCATGAATTCACAGATTCTGGTATATGTCACTGCCAAACAACAACCCAATATGTGTTCAGCAACATCTCCCGAGTACAGGGATAGCACCCATGCATAGGTTTGTTGGTTTGTTTTTGGCTAGAAGGCAACATTTGTGAGATGCGCATCTCAAAATTCCAACTTGGAATTTTGACATGTAGTCAACCTGCGTCCGTGTCCTTTATGGGATATATCTTTGAAGCCAGCCAATGTAATTTACCCCCACCAAACCATATATTTTTTTATCGGTAGACCCCCATCACTACTTGTGGCAAGGGCTCAGCAGCCACCGATACATCGCTAGATGATGTATCAGAAAGCTGAATAGGGTCAAAATCGAACCCTGAGTCCGCGGCCTCAGAATCAGTGCGTAAGCAGTGATCTCGAGCAAAGAAGGGGTTAATAGCTCTTAGAAGAGCCTATCTAGTACTGTAATACATTACAGTACAAAGAAATTAATCCATAAAACAGTGCAGACAGCAAAACATACTGTTGCTGTGCAGGATTACTGCTTACACAGTGATGAATGGCAGGGAAGGGGTTAATACACAGTGAAAGACTTTCATAAAACCTGCTAATTTTATAAAATGTTATTTTATATCACTAATACTGATCTGTCTCTTTCCGTCACAAAAATGTAAGTGAGGAGAGGGAGGCAGATCAATATTTGTGAATATTGATCCGATTAATTTTGATCTGACCAGGGCGAATGGTGAGCTTAATTGAGAAATCACCAAACCGCCTTTGCCACTAATTCGCTGTTACTGATCGCTATGCGCTCAGGCAGCTTAAAAAAAAAAAACTCAAATATTTTTACTTTACATGTAATCCCCTAGCGGGTATGTGTAAAAAAAAAAAAAAAATATGCAGACAGATAAAAATTGCTTTGGCGTCAATATCATTGCGTAAGCAGTGATCGACGGCAAATAAGGGGTTAATAACTCTTAGAATAGCCTTTTTAGTACTGTAATAAATTACAGTACAAAAAAATTAACCCCTAAAAAATGCACAAACAGCAAAAATAAATGCGCTGATGTGCACGATCACTGCTTATGCAAGATCAGTGGCAGGGAAGGGGTTAAACGCAGGGAATTGCTTTAATAAATTTTTTTTTATTGTTTTATTATTTGTGTGTTGTGTATTTATTGTTTTTTTTAACTTTTACTTACTTTTATAACTTTGATCTGTCTCTCTCCCTCACTAAAAAAAATGTGAGGAGAGGGAGACAGATCATAACTGGTCAGATCAATATAGGGTTAATATTGATCTGACCAGTCAGTGGGGATGTTCAGGAGAGCATCCCCACTGCCTGTCAGTGTGCCTGGCAGTCACTGATTGCCTCTGTGAAGAGGCAATCGTGTGACAGCCAGAGAGCACAGGAAGCAGGTACTTCCTGCCTCCTGTGCTCTTGCCCTTAGAAGGGCAGCGCCATCTTGGTCACTTAGTGACCAAGATCGTGCATTTTTTTTTTGTGTTTCTGATTGCCTCGACTTGCGAGGCAATCAGGAACACTTTCTGAGCATAGGAAGCGAAAAATTCGCTTCCTATGCTCATTTTTTAAATGCCCGCGTTTTAAAGGCACTGTGCCTTTAAAACCGGCATTTCGATCGCTCTCCGGAGCGATCGAAATGCCGACGGGCATTTTTTTTAGCATTGTACGATGCTTCCACACGGAAGCATCGTTACAATGCCCTTAGAGCACTGAAAGCGGAAAAACTCCGCTTTCAGTGCTCGTTTTGACACAGGACGGACTAGGTCCGTCCTGTGTCACTAACGCCTCGGCACACAGGACGGACCTAGTCCGTCCTGTGTCGCCAAGGGGTTAAATTTGATTTGATTAATAAAGTCCACAGCACCTCCTACTTTCATTTCTGACCCCTTGGCCGACACAAGTGACCCAAGGAACTACATTTACCATGATTCTGCAGTGGAAGATTCCAAAATAGCACATGCACGATTGCGCACAATTTGGCAATTGTAATGCAATACAAATGTTACATTCATAGAGTCTCTAGCAGGGGCTGGGGATAAAGTAAGTCGTCCCCCCCCAAAAAAAATAAGGTCAATTAAGTTAATTATTGACTCCAAAAAAATGTTTAGTTGTCCTTTAAGTAACATGAGATATCATAAGCCTCCTGCACCACAGACACTTTTCAATGTGGCCCACCGGGATACCAGGAAAAATGTGCAATGTGGGTGATGCGGTATGTTCTGGGTGTGCAATGTGGGAATACATTGTCAAGTCTGAGTGCAGAATGTGAAGTCTGAGGGGCAGATTGGCAAGTTTGGGGATGCATTGTCAAGTCTGAGGGGAAGATTGGAAAATAAAAGGAAATCAAAGCAAAAAAAGGTTTGTCTGTTTATTTTCTGTCTAATATGCCTTGCAAATCTTGTGATGCCATTTCTTAGCTAAAATCCATTTGAAGGGTTCTGGAATAGGACCCATCTTATAGAACCCAGGCGTCTAACTGCAGCCCTCCAGCTGCTGGTGAACTACAAATCCCATAATTCTTTACTGCTTCTAGAATGACAGATAATGCCAGCAGAAGTGGTAGAGGTAAACACAGTCAAGGATTTTAAGCATGCGTGGGATAGACACAAGGCTATCCTAGCTATAAGACCGGGAACGGGGGACTAATAAAAGTACTAAAAAAAAATTGGGCAGACTAGATGGACCGAATGGTTCTTATCTGCCGACACATTCTATGTTTCTATAATTAATGGGACATTCCAACATGTTTAACCCTTGCTTCCTTCTCTCTCCCCCTTCCTCTTGTATTGTCTCTCTCCCTCCCTGGCCCCTGTAGTGTCTCTCTCCCCCTGCCCCCTGTTGTGTCTCTCTCCTCCCTTCCCCCTGTTGTGTCTCTCTCTCACCCTTCCTCGGTAGTGTATCTCTCATCCGCCTGTAGTGTCTCTTTCCCCCCTTCCCCCTGTAGTGTCTCTCTCCCCCCCTTCCACCTTTAATGTCTCTCTCTCCCATTTTTCCCCTGTAGTGTCTCTCTCTCCCCCATTCCCCCTGTAGGATCTCTCTCTCTCCCCTCTTCCCCTGTAGTGTCTGTCTCCCCCCTTCCACCTGTAGTGTCTCTCTCCTCCCCTGCCCCCTGTAGCGTCTCTCCCCCACCCCCTGTAGTGTCTCTCTCCCCCCTTCCACCTGTAGTGTCTCTCCTTCCCACTGCAGTCTCTCTCTCTTACCCTGTTGTCTCTGCCTTTGCTCCCCATCCCGCGCCGGAACTGCTGCCACAACATCCAGAACTGCTTAAAGGGGCGGCCACCGCTGAATTGCATAGAGTGGCCAAGGCGGCCCACAAGAATTTTTCCTTGTATCCCAGTGGGCCAGTCCAGTCCTGGGCTGTATCACCTAAACACTGCTTATACTGTGACTATAGAGGATAACGAAATTGTACCACCTAAACACTGCTTATACTGTGACTTTAGGAAATAAAGGAATTGTATCACCTAAACACTGCTTTTATGTGAATGTAGTGAATAAAGGGATTGTATTATTATGTTACCCCAGTAGTTATCACAATATGTTTAAACAGATTTACACTGCATAAATTCAGGTTTATAGTGGACATATTAGGTATAAAATATAATCTATACTTTAAAGTAATATTATAAAAAATATACAATACCGTATTTGCTCGAATATAAGACAAGGTTTTTTCAGAGCAAATGCTCTGAAAAAGACCCCTTGTCTTATATTCGAGGTCGTCTTATAATCTGACCTCAAATCGAGGTCAGACCATAAGACAGGGATCCAGGTCCTGGATCCCCCTCGCTAACAGCTGGTGGATGTCTGCGTGATGCGCGCAGACATCCTCCACTGCTGCCCGGCACGTCTATCGGGACTTCTACGATGAAGCCGGGACCTTCCAGCTTTTGGGAGTTTAAATTGGTAAACTGGTACTGCATAGATGCCAACATCGGCCATGTTTCCAGGGACACTTATGTATTCCACATGCTGCAGAAAGAGCACGCAAAGTGCAGCCCGGCAGTATGTAGGATGGATATACGCACAGACAGAATCCAATTAATTAATCAGGGTGGAGATCTCACAGGACCTACCATGATTAATGAATTGGATTGTGTCTGTGTGTATATCCATCCTACATACTGCCGGGCTGCACTTTGCATGCTCTGTCTGCAGCATGTGGAACACATAAGTGTCCCTGGAAACATGGCCAATGTTGGCAACTATGGTACTGACCTGGTTGTATGTTTAAAATGGCTGACAGGAAATATGGCAATCGCTCTTTAATATTGTTTACATTCACCAGACCCAATCTTACACCTGTCAGTCATATTCATGCACACACCCACCTATCATTCCCCTAACTCATACATGGCCCCCTGTATCTCATTCAGAATTATATCTACTATTACATCCCTGACTAAAACAGAAGGTGTGGTCACCCTATTTAATACTTAAGACTAGTTTGGATGTTGAAAGGCAAATTTACAGAGCGTGAATTTTACTGGCAGGTAGGGCTGCCACCTATTCTTCTGAAAAATACCGGTCTTGGTACTGTCGCCATAGACTTAACATTGGCCAAAAGCCAGTAAAAAAAATTAGCTTGGGCCAGGCAATGTTAAGTCAATGCAGGCAAAAGCATGACCAGTATTATTTTAATGAGAAGGTGGCAACCCTATAATGAAGCCAGTGTTACATCCTGAGACTTATGGGCAAATCTATCAGATTGTTTGTTGTCAGAGTTTGAACAGTTATCCAGATCAACTGCCTGTGTAGAGAGAGTCAATTTAATCTGTTTCCATTGTACATAAGTATATGAGGAGAGGCAGTAGAGCAAGGACTTCCAAGATGTGACCCAACGGACTTGTAGACATATTCATAAGCCCTATAAATGTGTAGTTCATTTTGAATAAAGCTGATTTGGAAACTGGGAAACTTGGACACCACTGCAGTAAAGAATGACAAATTCTTCATTTTGCTTGCTTGTTACATCACTGATAACAAGCTTTTATTTCATTATTTGCACCCCTTGCTGTTAGAGTGGTTGGGTCTGCTCTCTTCCTATAGCAGCTGGACTCCTCTCCATTCATTCTAGATGCTGCTGCATCCCATGCATAGAGGTAGTTGATTTAAACATGTATTGCTGCTAAAGTTAATTACCACCTCAGCTGTTGAGAAGACATTTCCAATGACGTTCAGCTAGTCTGGTATATTAAGCATCATGGGACTACTCAACAATGGGTGTACCAAAGGTTAGCTATTATATGATTATGGATTGGTACTGCAGCTGCTGTGGAATGCACATCTCATTTGATTGCCTGAACATCATGAGAACAGCACCTGAATTGCCAAGGGTTAGCCACCACTGCTGCCTAACTACCAAGTGGCCTATTTTGCATCCAAGCCTTTATGTCCCTTTAAACAACCCTCTAACTGCCCTATTTGTAATAACCAACAAGTTTTTGGTGTGCATTACAGAGCCACACTACACTACACAACAATTTTGCAGGAATTGAGATGGGAATTTCAAATTAAATTTAAAAAAATCTAACTCAACTACTTTGGCCTTAAGTTTGAATGTCACTTGTCAATTCTCTGAATAAAGCCCTAACTTGTGTTGGCTGCATCCACAATAATATTCTTCCAGCCATACTGCTAGCTGAACTTCATGGGAATTGTAGTTATAGACTGGGGTTATAGTGGCCTACACTACACAGTACACTACACTTATTTGTTGTTCACTTGAGCTCCCATGATATACAGCCAGTCATTACTGAACACCATAGGAAGTGTAGACTGGGGGTAGTTATAGCTAGTCTTTACCACCCCAGCTATTGTAAGCTACAGTTCAGTGTTGTGCATGTACATGCTGGTCTGTTAGCTACTACTACCAATATCATTTATCCTAATAATGGGTAATTAACATTTGCCTCCCACCAGGAAACTTTTCAAAAAAAGCACTATAATAAATATATTAATATTTAGAGCTTGTTGATCCCCAAAAATATGATTACTTTTTGGACTAAGAAGGAATTTTCTCCCTGTGTGAAATCACTTAATATGGAGCTTTGGACTTTTTATGGATCAAAAACACAAAGATAGATAAATGGGTTGCACCTGATGGACATTTTTCAATGTAAATTACTATGTCACTATGTAAAAAGAAAACAGTTTTGGGTTAGCACAAATGGCTATGGCTAAAAGCGCATGGCTATCTGTTTATGATAAAAGCACATAGCTATCGAAAAAAAAACATTCAAAGTAGTATTGAACTCCATCTCCTACTGTGACAAAACTGTAACAATATCTGCATTCCAATGTCATTGTTATTGGTCTGTACTCTGGAGTTATCTCCTCAGCATAGGGTGTAATAACACACAGTGTGGGGTCACATATCATACCTCCCAACTTCTGCCCCTGGCGAATCGGAATAGCAGGACAGAGGTAGAACTCGGCAGGACTGCATGACAGGTCCCAAAATTGAGAGGCATGGTATATTTCAGGGAAATATCACATTGCAGATAACACACTGACTAAATAAAAAACTTTTTTTTAAAGAAATGCAAGGATGACATTTTAAAATAACATGCTTCCCTATAATTGTTTTAGTTCATCCACACCAGAATGCTAACAATGCCACAGTTTTAAGGAAACAAAACAAAAAAGCAGCTTGAGTTGTATATTTATAGAGACATATCTACAAAGAAAATGGGAAGGAAACTAAAAGGTCACTAGGGTTCAATGACATGAGTATAATTACATGAGATAAATGCAAACAAGATTTCCCATAAAACAACCATTAAAAATGATTCCCCTTGACTTGTCTGTGACTTGTCACATTTGTGCCTCTTTTTCAGGGACATTACCTGTTTGGACCCAACTCTCCTTGTCCCTCTACCTATCTTTCCCTTGGTGTTACACTTTTCTAACAGCTCAGCTGTTGGGTGTGTATGTGTTCCACAACAATAAGTTTCACAAGTGTGTTGTTTAACCTGCAGTAAGTGTATCTGTACCCTAAATGTTTTTCTTGTTCTAAATAATTAGCTAATTACATAAAATGTTGACAGCAAGTCAAAAAGTCATCTAAAAATACCTGATAATGTTCCACAATGCCAAATGCCTCCCTTTAATCAATTGTGTTAATATTTTGCCAATTGAAATTGGGTGTATTGTATAGTGACAATTGATGTGCCAGAGACATCACCAGGTGCAATGATAAATTGTCAAACTCAGCCAGTGTTGCAGCAAGGCATTATGTAACACCTAAATCTGCAGTGATTTAAATCCTTTCCAAAATGGCACTGAACTTTTCATGATGGTCCCCTTCTCAGTCCGAAGACAAAGACTTTTGATTTTACCGTACCGGATTTGGCACATGTGTTCTGGATTTTTTTTTTTCTGGAACTTGATGAGTCCCCCCCTACCTGGGGCCTCTCCGCCAACCCAACATTCTTGGGCAGTATTTTTGGGCGCCCAGAATGGTTCCCAGACCATTTTTAGGCAGAACACCCTTGCATCTGCCAACTGTCCCTCCCTGGGTATGCCTTTATTTTTGTGATTTTTCCGTGTTTCCTCTCTTTCCATAATTTGCTGTTCACCTTATATTCCTTTTCATTTTTATTATTTAAACTCCTCCTTTAAACACGTGATTTAAATACACAGTTAAATATATTGACCATAATCACCAGAGGGAACTGTTTGATAACAGAGGGAATGCTTTCTGCAGTAATGAACACAGATCGTTTCTGTGTAATTTTATACCTTTGAGTGCTGTATTGCTGTTTGTACATGTAGTCAGCAACAGTTTATAGTCATGTAATATAACCCAAATGTTACAAATGGATAACTTTAGCACCAACATCACTGTAGTGCATTGCTCCAGAGCTTACTTCAAAAACAGATATTTAGATTGCAACAGCAGATAGCTTCTTTTCCAGGCACTCTACAGGGGCCCACTGAGCTTGCTACTTAAGCCCTATAGATGCAGCCTCTTTTAATTCACATTCTCACTTGCCAGGACAGGTAACAATTCATTGGTTTACATTATTATTCTTTTTACTCTTTCCCTTGCTGACCATTACCCCTGCTGCCCAGATTCCCTTTCCATTGTTTGTCCTTCACCCTATTGGCCATTAACTCTCTGTCAACCTATTCACCTACAGCCTACTTAACTTTCCGCCTCAACCTTTAACCCCTTAACGCATATGGACGTATATATACGTCCTGAAAAGCATGGTCCTTAAGGACCATGAGGACGTATATATACGTCCTCCGTTTTCATGTAGTGTTGCGCTCCTCAGCGCAACACTACATGTCTGTAGCTACTCTCAGAGGCTGCTTCGGATCCGAAGCAGCGTCTCAGCCCTCGACCACCCCCCCGCGTGCATACGATCACCGCGAATGTGATCGTATGCGCGTTAACACACATAGGCAGTGAAAGCTGATCACTGCCTATGTGTGTTAAAGTGTTGCAATGATGCCTCTATCGAGGCATCATGCAACACATTCTGTGCCCTCCTGGGCACCGCGATCACCGGTGTGTGCTGGTTCGGAGGAGCATGCTCCTCCGATACAGCGTGCCCAGAGGAGAGCGACGGAAGAGAGAAAAAAAAAATCTCTTCCGTCGCTCTGAAACCGCTACTTGACTGCCCCTAGAGGCAGTTAGACGGTATTACAGTTAAAAAATAGAAAATTAATTAAATAAATAAATGGAGAAAGCTAACCCTTGATCTACTGAACCTAGATCTAGGGTTAGGGTCACAAATAGGGTCATAATTAGGGTTAAACGGGGGTTCGGATGACTACAAGGGTTAGATTAAATTTAGAGTTGGGGTAAATTTAGGGTTCGGGTTAAAAAAATCACTGTAGAAGAAAATGGTTAGAAAACACTAATATGTTTATTGCCCTATTACGTGAAATAAAACATAGACAAACAAGGAAACATTGATATTACTAAACTCAGGACAAATAGTAGAAATATATAGACGGGGTCTTTTTTACCATTTGTAATTGTGTAAAAAAAAAAAATCAGGTCAGAGTTGGAAAAAGTGTTTTTTATGGCATATTTTCATCATATTTTATATTTTTTTAATAGTAAATGATATCAAATGATGAAAATAATAGTGATGAAAGCCCTATCTGTCCTTTAAAAAATGATATATAATTTGTGTGGGTGTACTGAACACAAAGAAATAAATTCACAGTTCAGTAAACGTATGACAAAAATAATGGAATTCTGGTCTTCAAGGCACGTCAAATGCAACATTGCACTCGGTCACTAAGGGGTTAATATCTAGCTATCAGAGCTAAGGTTGCCACCCAGCTGGTATTTTACCAGCAGTCCGGTAAACAAATTGGTTTGATGCCAAGGTTAAGTCTATGGAGGCACCAGCAAGGCTGGTATTTTTTTGTAGAAAAGGTGGCAACCCTAATCAGTGTATTAGCAGTATTTGCTATGGTCCCAGACTTCCATGTTATTTTGGTGCACTTAGCCCTGTCACAAATCATGTAGAAATAAAAAAGGTGCAAGTGCCCTGAAGTCTAGGGCTCTTTTTTTATTTTGCACTTTTTCTAGCAGAGATTTATATATACCCCAATACTTTAAAGTTTTAAAAGGACTCAGAAATTCATTAGGGAATGAACATCTTTAAAACAGGAACATATTCATAAGTGACCTCATCTATCACACCATGCAAACAGTTACATGGTTAAAAGAGTAGCTTGCAAAACAGGAAACAAGTAGGGTTAAAATGATACGATGTAGAGGCTGAAAGTTTGATTGCAAGCTTCCAAGACCAAGTTGCTACTTGCTAGGTCCCTTCCTTTGGCATTGATGAGGTTAAAATAAATTGATGTTTGTTTTGGTGGGTTTCATTTGTATTTAGCAGTCTGTATGTAAGGCTTAGAAAAAAGCTTAGTTCGGTTAAGCAATTCATACTTAACTACTGAGCATGTAAACTGGATCAACAATAGAGATTGGCGAACATTGGGTAATCAAGAGCATACAGCTTTGAGCTGGAAAGGGAACAAAAGCTGAGAGCAGAGCTAGCGATGCAGATAGAGGCCTTGTGATTGTTATTCCTGGATATAAACAGCTAGGAGGAGTCTGCACAGAACTGGGGAAACAGGCGGACAGAAATTCTTGTACCGCCCAATACTGTATCCCGCAGGGAGGGCTCTCACCCCGGAGGTTTCAAGCAGTTTTATCGGCGGCTACATGGATATAAGGCAAATGTCAGGCACAAGGGAGGGAGTAGCAGCAGAGTCCAGATGGTCTTGTGAGCTCACACGAACATTCTTATCACACACGTTCCAAGAACAGCCAGCCTCATCACTGTCATCAACACCCAGGACCACACTGTGCTGCTTGAGAACAGCATTACAACAATCAGCGATCGTCAGCGGTTGGTTAGTTATTAACAGGAGCTCAAGCATCCATGAAATAAGCACAAGCTTAACTCAGAAAGAAGACCCCCCTTGCTCAGTATCAACTTCAGCCTTCGGGATTTTATTAAAAAGAAGGATCCATCCACTCATCTGAAATTGGTTCCAAAATGTGTATGTTTTTCATTAACTAGTTTATTGCATTAACTAGTGTATTGAGAAATATTTAATTGAAAGAACTAGCACAGTAAGTGACTACTCAGGATAAACAGGTTTTTTACCAGCAGAATCTGTCAATAAACATCATCAACCTGTGTCAGCCATCCTTATTGCACCTCTGACGTTACACCTCCAAAGATCCAGGTGTGGATCTTACCTGACCTGTTGTACCAACCTGAAAAAATACTCATATAGTAACAGTGATCCAACTTGTCGGCATCTCACCAACAACCCATAGAAACGTACTAATCTTCAGCTTCAATGGCTTCGCTGAAGATATGGGATCATCTACAAGCTGGTAGTTCAGAAGTGGACTGGTGCGAAGATAACTACAAGATTGTAGCGAACATTGCAGAGTTCTACAACACGGTTGGTACTATTCATATTATGTTACCATTCTCTGTTTTTCCCTGTACATGTCATTGGCCACCTGTAGATACATAGGATGCACCCAGACTACAATCTGATGTAGACAGCCAGTCAGAACAACTCTAACCTAGTGATCCTTTGCTAGCTGGTATGAACCTGGTTTCTTGGGCAAGTAGATCTTTACAGCTGGTTTCTAAAGATCAACCATTCATGACTACAAGTCAGTGAGTTGTGGCAGTCATTTATATCTTTAGTTGTCCTTTACTAGATATGTAAATTGTGACTTGTTTATATGGTTTATTTATGAACTTTTATAGCGTAATGTAATGCTTTTGGATATCTTTTGAGGATTAAAGTGTCAGTCTAAAGTTCTGGCACCCAATTCGTGACATCTGAGATAATACCCATACTGATATAACACATTTAACAGAACATATGTTTGTCTTTAATCATATGTAGCCTTGGGAACTGTGAGCTTTTCAATCTTCACATCAAACAGACTGACTTGATACATTGTTAGAGTTTCACAGATTGTGGTTTTGATTACTTCACATTCACCACTGATCTGCTAATATTCTAAAATCTAATGTCATTGCAAGTGTGTCAGGTATATTCTCTGCTTGGATATAATTTTTATTATACACCTTGCTAGTTGCATTGCTAGCAAATCAATACATAAAAGGCCCACTCCAGACAAAATACAAATGCCCAATGTTACCTCCATCAAAGCTGGCATCCTTGTCAGCATAACTTACTAAATCGCTATCATTTTCATGACATTAGCCTAAATAGGTCTTACTTTACCTGTCACCCATTGTCCACTCTGCTTGCTATCTATCTATAAGAATTCCAGCAGCTGACACCTGAGGGACAAACCTGTGCACATTGCAGTACAGTTATCTGAGATACTTTTGTAGTTGCTTTTTTATAGTTGCTTTTTTGCCTCCCAAACTGAGTGGTAGGATCTGTAGAAGCTGCCTACTTGATGGATGTGAGTAAATTCAATATATTCAGAATACATACATATAAGTAAATTTATCATGATTGCACTTTAAAAGGCATTGAAAAAATGGTAGACAAGTCAGTGTGATCCTTTTCAATAGAATATTTTATTTTTTTGTATGCACGGCTTTCTGGGATTAAGGTGTATGCAGTGTGGGATCATGGGAATTGTATGGTTCATAAACTTTATTAATTAACAATTCCAAACACAGGGAGGGAAGTTGGACAAAAGCTGTGATCTTTATTGCAGGGGAGGGGCTAACTTTACTACATAAATCATATATCCATAACTGTTCACTTAATCAGTGACTTCATTACTAATTCATTTAGATGGACAGATGTTTAGTAGTAAGGAAAACAAAAATAATTTAGAATTCAAGCATAACTAATGAAGGATGATCCTGCACCTGGAGGCTTTGTTGACAACACTCTTTTGTAGTGGTACTCTCCCTCTAAGATACAAATTTGGTTATGCAGATGTGATAGCTAACTTCATTGGTGTTTAATTAGGTTCCGTAATGACCCAGGGCTAGAGCCCATGGGAAAATGTCACCGACCTTTTTTGTCTGTGTAATATATATTTCATGAGTGATTACACATTTCACAACACATGGGCATTATAATAATAATATAGTTATTGAGCAAACCATATTCATAAGCAGGGCATAAGTCCCCAGAGGCCTTGTTGATCTAGCCTCAGTTTTAATTTTTAAACCGCCAACCCTCTGGTTTAATATACCTGCGTGTGTGTGTGTGTGTGTGTGTGTGTGTGTGTGTGTGTGTGTGTGTATATATATATATATATATATATATATATATATATGTATATGTAAGGTGAGTGCGTGATTCTTTGGTCCCCAGTAGTGGGGTACACAAGTTTGGATTTTTGTATGTCAGCGACACAGCACCCAGGTCCTTCAACTTAGCTGATTTTGTTTGTGCTGAGTGCTCCAATTTTGGATTTTTATATATATATATATATATATTCAATAACTATATTATACCATTATTAATGTGTCTGTCTATATGTTAAGAAATGTCTAATCACCCATGAAATCCTGAACCTCACCATCCCCAAACCTAACACACAATGTCTTCAAGAAACCTTACCATTCAAATGGTGTAAGCACCTATAAATTCACCTGTCGGCCCCGATTAGCTCACTATATGCAGACAATTATGCCTCTCTCCTAAATACCATCACAACTGGACATACCCACACATCACATGTACAGGTATGATACAAGTCTTAAAAATACCTTTCAATGTCTCCCCATACACATCCCTACTTTACTACATTGAGGACTTCATTCCTGGAATACATTACAGGTCATCTCATTTAGGGGACTCTAAGACAGGGCATCACTAGTAAGTGAAACCTGCCAAATGGAAGAACTAATCCTAGTGCAAGGAGCCATCTCCTAAAATGTAATGTAAAATGGAATAAATGGACAGACTTCTTAACTTCAGAAGCATTTACCCAGATGTTGCTCACCCTAAGATCTTTAGACATTTCAGCCCTATACCCCCTGGCACTTCTACCCAACAATTAAAGCAACCTACCAGACCACAACCCACTACACCCATATAAGCGATGTATAAAAGGTCACCAGACCCCCACCCCCTACATACCCAGTTAGTCAAGTTATATGTGACATCATGCAGAACCATCAAATTATCATATCATGATACCTTTATATGTAACTGGAAAATGTATAGAAAGATATCATTCATAAATAATCTAATTTTTTCAATAAAAAAAGACATCCGGTATTATTTTGATGGATACTTGAAATAGTCGTGGTTAATATAGTGAAAGCATGCTCATATACAATTATCATGAACATAAGACAATGTCACGGTTTAAAGAAGACAGGGCTTTGCAAATATCTGTAGACCTAAGGGAGTTAAGCAGACCATTTCAGGATCCAGCCTAATAATATTTAGGAGCCAGGGGATTTGTAGTTGCATAGATCTATGTAAAACAATTAGGAGCCAGCTGGGGATTTTTAGTAGCACATGCTGGAGACCTTTTTTTCCTGAGGGTAATACAGCTGCATACAATGCACATTACTGTGTGTACTATATACCCCCAAATTACCTGCGATCACACCAGATTCCCACAAAATGATTTGCCACTGCACTATACATGGCCAAATTAATTACCAGGCCACCAGATTCCCCCAAGTTTATTGTCCAACCACCAGATTCCTCCAAGTTAATTGTTGCCGCGTCAGATTCCTACAAATTAACTGACACGGCACCTAATTCCCCCATATAAATTGCTGCAGCACCCAGTACTCCAAAATGAACTGCGGGAGCACTAGATTACCTCCTTAATTAAATGCCACCACACCCCCAAAGGAATTGGCACAGCACCAGATTTCTCCAAATTAATTATAAATGCACCAAAATACTCTAAATTAATTGTAGATTCACCCAATTCCCCCCAGATTAATTGCCAAGCTAGTAGATTTCCCCAAATTAACAAACCTTTAAACCCTAACTTAACCAAGCACGTGTTACACTTCTCCCTGCCCTTTCTTACTTTGAGACAGATACTTTATTCTGATGCTCTTGGTAACTGGGGGTCTGTTTGCCCTTTTCAGCAGGGGGTCTGTGTAATCTGCCACAAGCACAGACCCCTTCCTCCTCATGTTCACACTCCAGTCTGTCAGCGCATCGGAGGATCATGTGACCTGGCGCCCTGACAGACTGATTGGCAAGTAGTATTTAGAAGCAATAGGAGGTGTAAGGAAACCAAGTGTATTTAACCTCAATCGGTAGTTTCCTCCCGAACCACCAGAGCCTAGTGAACATAGCCCTCCGTTCGGTAGTTATGGTAGACGAATCCCCGTGTAATTTCAAAAGTGTCCCTGGATAATTCCCTCAGTAGACACACAAACTCTCCAAAAAACATCCGTAGTCAAAAGAAGGGTACAAAGATGAACTGAAGATTTATTGACAGGCAATCTTGAAACGGAGCTTCAAAATTAAATCCCCAGTCCACACGAACCCCAGAACAGGGAGTCAACTGACAATTTTTTAAATCTCGCTCAAGGAGTCAACTGCTAACATGAAACAAAGGAATACAAACTGTCACCCCAACGCCAAACAGGGGAATTCCTTCACAGAGGGGAGTTCTCTTCTCCATTACACTTGGGGTTAAGCATGTGAAAAACCCAGAATTGTACATTCGGGTTTTTCCACTGTTAGACATGAGACTTCAGCCCTATTGGATGCCCTTAGCGATGCCTCTGGATAATCTTTGTGATCACCCTCTGGGTGATGAGTCTGCCTACAGTTCTTGAATCACTATGAATCAGGTTTCTGGTCCTCGTTATTAGGCCTTCTGAGGACACATTGATACATGGATGCTTTCATTCAAATATTGTCCGTTTACATTTCCCACATTCTGCCTGTTGTATGCTAATATTTATTAACCCCTTCGCGACCATGGACATACCAGGCACGTCACACAAAATATGCCACGTGACAGATGACGTACTTGAGGTGGAACCTGTAGAGGCATCAATCAGCTATGATGCCTCAACATCAAGGCATCATGCAACACCAACATTTGTCCCTTCAGGTTTTTATTGGGCAGAAGTGCCATATTTGTCTCTCACTTAGTGTTTTTTTATTTATACATTTTTTAAATAAAAGTTTAAATCTTAAATTTGGCAGGGACCCTTGTTTCTTCCATTAATCAGTGTAGCTGGCAGTTTAGTGCCACCAATTTTGCTTCTTTATCAGAAGATTTTTTTTTTTGCCACATTTTTAACTATTAAGTGTCTATTATTTATTTAATATATTATAGATTATATATATATATATATATATATATATATATATATATATATATATAATAGAAATCTCAATTTGACAAAGGTCTCAGTTAAGTGAACTGAGTTTATCTAGCATGTTTTTGTGTTTAGCCAACATTCCTACTATTCAACTCTGTCAATTTAGTAGCAGTGCAACTTCTGGGAATTGTAGACCATAGACAACTATGTCAGACTAAATCAGAAGTGACAGGAAATAACATTCTTCTGGTAGATAAATAACTCTTTACAATGGGAGGAATAGCGGTCATGTAGATTAGCTCAATGAAAGCTTCACACTGAACAGAACGTATTGCGTTTAATATTAAACATGTTATGTTATTGGATGTTTGTATTACATGTCACTGCACGAAGTGTATTCACATTTTTGTAAGCACAGAGTGCCTATTATATAGTCAATTAAACTGCAAACAAACAAGTTGAACTGAAACTTGTTAAATAGTTTCCGCATGATCAGCACTAGTCTTTGCTTAAGATGACTGACCTTTTTATTACATGAAATTATACATGTAATTATATTTAAACATGAGGGTCTCTCTTTTAATTAGCCGAGAGAGCGAGTCAGGCCTGACAATCACAGGCAGACTTGAGAGGCACCTAGCATCTATACAATTAATAAGATAATCATTACTGGAAAATGTACACAATATGAAGTAGGGAATTGTAAAAAGTTTACATTTTGATCACATACATGTTGACCTATATCCCTGATAAACGGGGAATGTAAAACTATTTCCCTCTATTTTGGTGGAAAGTCAATTTTACCAGGTATTATCCATCAGGACCAAACAGGGTTCATCCAAGGGCGATCCTCTAGTAACAACATACAAAGGCTGATTGACACGGAAGGCCCCTCCTGTTCCTGTAACTGGATGCTGAAAATGCTTTTGACAGGGTCAGGAGAGGCTTCATGGACCAGTCCTTGGAGGCTTTTGGCATTTTCGAATGGATCCATTCAGCAATTTATGTTTTTGTATAAAACCGCTACAGCTAGAACAGTGGGCCCAAACATATGTTCGAAATGGTTCCCCTGTCCAGTGGTACGAGACAAAGGTGCCCTCTCTCTCCTATCTTGTATATTATTACGATTGAAATTTTAGCGATTTAAAATAAGAGAAAATAAACTGATAGAGGGTTATCCAGTAAGTGGAAAAAACCTTTTATAGCCTTGCTAGACCTCAATTGGCATATATTAAGCAGGAACCAGATATGGTTGCCACCCAGCCAGGTATTTTACCGGCAGGTGGGTAAAACAATGCCTTGCTGCCAATGTTAAGTCTATGGAGGCAATAGCAGGGCCGGTATTTTTGGTGTGGAAAAGGTGGCAACCCTAGAACCAGATGACATTTATAATTTAATCCTTTATTGCAATCAGAATGGTAAACGCTAGGAATTGGAAGGTAGACTTGACTCCTCCCACGAATTTCCTGAAAACATCAACTGATCCATCAGTTACAAATGGAAAAAGGGATAGTTAGAGTCAATGAAGTGTTCAAAGATATCTCAAAATGGCATAGTGGATAGAGGCGGGCATGAAGGTTACTTCAAAGAATAGGTATGACATTGGTTCCATTAGGTGGAAAATCTATCTCTTCTCTGTATGAAGTGATCTTATTGCTGTTTTAATGTTGTTTAAAATTAATAAAAGTATGAGGCATAATAATAATTATTCACAAATGTATAATCTAAGCACCCACTTTTGTATGTTTTTATATTTTTTGATAACTGAATAAAAAATATTAAAAAAAAAGATCATATACGTGTTAATCATTTTTAAAATAAGTACAAGTTGAGTATCCCTTGTTCAAAAAATCATTTGCTAAAAACCTTTTTGGATTTTGCCTCAAGTTGCAAATTCCACACACACCTGTCAGAATGCAAGCAAACCACAGTTTATTCAGCATCAGGCCCCTTAAGCTGCTAGATAGCCTTTCCCACGTCCACAAAGGGTAATAAAATGCCACGTGTGCAGGCCTGACATGCCAATGGCAGGTTCCCAGTGATGCCTCACATCACAGCCTAGCCTAGAGCCTATGGAAGCAGTGAAAAGGCTGGTATTTTTCTGAAGAAAAGGTGGCAACCCTAGCTCAGAGGCTTTAATATATTTCAATGGGGAAAATTATCCATTATTCTAAAAGACACATTATCCAAAATATTTCTGGTCCCACGCATTTTGGATAAGGGATACTCAACCTGTACTAGCCAACACTTTTTATTTATTTATTTGGGCACAGTGTGCATACTGCATAAATTGACACCTTTTGCACAGCTGAGGAAACCAAACATTCTGATTCATGCTCTCCTGATTTCTTATTCTGGTGTCCTGGTTCTCCAGAATGGAAAAGATAGTTTGTGGTTGTGGATTTGGTTAATCAGTACTAATATGCAGTGTAACAGGAAATGAGTGGTATGTTGGCACGTTACTGGGCCTTACCTTAGAGGTCCCACCCAGAATGCATCCCAACATGGAGGAACAAAATGTTGGGTGGTATGTGGCTTCATTGGCTGAAAATAATATTAACCAATTTTTAGCATAGTTTTAAACTAGTTTATGTAAATAAGTTTGCAGAGAACAGATTTACTTTCACAAATTAGTCAGTTACAATGTCAGTCTTCTTCTGCATACCCAACCATAAATGTATAATACAGAATTCCAAGGTACATATCAATTAGAATGTATAGCTGGGTATGCAGATAACCACACCTTGAATTTCAGGTTCCCTAGCTAACATGTTTATTATGTTAGCAAACTCATTAAAAGGTAGGTATTATAAGTTCTGTGCTATCATTACTTGACTCTTTACGTAGGTATTTTTACTTACTCACACCATTATATTTGCTCACATGGAGACCTACGCCTATGTGCATTATATACCATACCTGCCATTATCTTGGGATTCACCAATGGCAGAGAGGGACAGGGCCACGCAATGATGCACAATAGTGTAACTCAGTATAGCCATGCCTCATAGAAATACATAATTTAATAATTATGCCTCATAGAAATACATAATGCTTGGACAGACACAAATCTGACAGGAACCACAAAAAACAGGACTGCCCTGGCAAATCTAGGACTGTTGGCAACTATGATATGATGCCACATAGGAAAAAAGCAGAATAAACATCCGCTGCAAACTGTAGATTAACTGTGGATAAAGTAACACAAACCCTAATGTCTGCAAGTCTCATTTTTTATTGTGCAATGTAATTCTGTCTTATGTTTGTTTAATCTGATTCGTATTGCAGTTCAGCAAGTTTACTTTTTAGCATTTGATTCTGAATTCACAAACTCACACAGATCTCTCCAAACGTGCATCGTGTTTGCCCAGGCAATTTCTGCTTGTTATATATTATTATTATTATTTTTATTTTAATTTACTGTAGAAATCATTATGACACAAGTGATGCTTTCTTTATTTCATTCTGGTTTTTCTTTTATCTCTTTTGTTTTCATTATAGATCAGCAACATTTTGTTTTTTGTGTTACCACCCATATGCATGTGCCTGTTCCGTCAGTATGCCACCTGTTTCAACAGTGGGATTTACTTAATATGGACTCTGCTCGTTGTAGTTGGTAAGTGTGACACTGGGCGTCATTTGTATGTGATGCGTATAGGGAAAAAAAAGTAAGTTCCTGCTTTTTCCTTGTACAGTAGACACATTATGACGTCTACAGTACTGCAAGTAGTGTGCCAAGGATAAACGTAACAGGAACATTGTTGTTTACATCCGGGACTTAAAGACGTAACAGTCCTCCTGCTAAACAATAGTTTTCATTTTGTTTGATTAGAAGTTCCGAGTATTGAGAAACTCATGGATGTTCTAAACGTTCCAACAATATAAAGTCTTTCTAATATTCAGAATCTATTTACTCCAAATGTGTTTACAGAAGTATTTTTTTTTTTAAATGTCTACACATGATACAATCTTTCAATTTTTTTTTTTTGCTGATGGCAAACATCCAGAACATACATTAAAGTACCTTATTGTGCCCTCTTTGCTCTGTTTAGTTGTAGAATGAGATGGTGGAAAGTTTGAGAAATTCGCAGTTGCATACACATTCATTTTGTTTGCATTGTCTGTTTATTACTAATCGTGCACCCATTCAGCGACGAGTGCGACTACAGATAGTCTCTTCAGTTGTTTATTACTATAGGCCCGAAGCAGGCAATCTTCTCAATATAACCTGACCCTTTGAGCATTTACTGCTGAGTAGACCTATGTTTTTTAATCAACTTGATAAAATGTTGATGTTTGATGATGTTTACATGTGCAGCCCCATAGATATGTTTTCTGTGACACTCTTTATTGTATTTCTCCAGGGATTGGATCTGTGTATTTTCATGCAACCCTCAGTTTAGTCGGGCAAATGTTGGATGAGTTGGCCATCCTGTGGGTGCTGATGTCAGCTTTAGCGATGTGGTTCCCCAGAAGGCATCTTCCAAGAATGTTTCGGCATGACAGGTAATCTAACTGAAATATTGCTGGATATAACAGATAGAATAATGGTACTTGTGACCAGACAAAGCACTGCTAGTGGAACTAGTAGTAGTAGAACTGAAAATATATGCTCTCCTAGGCTGCTGGGCCATGTCATAGTCAGTCACAGATCCTGATAATTCTGTAGTTGCACCCATAACCAAAAGCTCTCTGCTATTTTGGTTATTGCAAAAATAGCCAGTCTTCCTGAAATGGCACGAATTTAAAAGAAATGAAAAATAAAATGAAAAATAGTTTCAATGATAATAAAATCTAATGGGAATATATTTAAAAAAATATGAGTATATTATAAAACAAAATCCTGTATCATAGTAACATATCATGTCCACAGTGAACAATGGTACATTGTCAAGCAATGTGGCCACCCACACCGTGGTACCAGGATACAAGTACGATTTCTCCACCGTTCGGCTTGGGGCATATTGAGTTCACCGTTCTGTTTTTATACATGTTTTTAATATATTTGCGAATGCACTTATTTTAAAAAAACAACTAATTGCAGTTCTCCTGCAGTTTATAATTCCTGTGACATAAGTGAGAGGGATTACTCAGAAGGTAGACTGTCTCCCTCTATAGCAGTTTTCACGCTCCCATGCAAAGTTTTGTTATTGACCGTTACAGTGAAATCAGAGTCTCAGCTGTTTCAAGTGCTTGGAATGCAGAGGTTTTTTGTTTTTTCCCCCTTTTAACAAGTGGCATATCTGATATGGCCAAAGCATATATAGGAATTTTACATTTATTGCACCTCTCATATTTTCTGCACTGCAGGTGGCGATTTAAAGCATTTGTCGCATTAGTTTCTGGAATCACCACAGTACTGGCGTTTTTCAAACCTGCAATCAACAACATATCACTAATGGTACTTGGAATACCGTGTACTGTTCTACTCATTACTAAGCTTAAAAGGTAGGTTATTCTTTAATCACTGTATGGCAGTACTACTGCACAAGAAAGTCCTCACTAGAAGTTGTAAATTCTCAACACACAACGTTTCACCCACTTTCTCCAACCTTAGGTGTTAAATGTCGGCATTGGTGGTTTTGAAATTATTTATTGCATTGAAGTGTCTTGGCCGAACTCGAGTACCTGTCTGTTGGGTGCTGTCTATTTATTTATTTATTTATTTTTTACTTTGGAGTTCACTAGAAGTTGGTGGCACCATTGTTTTCTTTTTTTCTTTTTGCATTTATACTTTATGATCTTACAATGTCCTGAGTATGATAAATGAATGTCAAGAACTCTTGGTTTCTTTATTTTTTAAAAGGCATATTTATTGCTGAAAGGAACATTTACAAGAGTAGACTGTACTGGAGTCATATATTACACCTTGAGCAGATAAGCATAGCGTCTAGGAACTGAGTTATTGAACCAAGGGACCCTGGCACCTTTGATTCCAGGGTGGTCAGTTGCGCTTTCATCTTCCTTAGAGGAGTGGTGGTGATTCTGTCAGCTCCAGTGAAGGGGGATACGGAGTCCTGTCTGTAACTTGCTGCAGATAACACTTGATGGGAACCACACCAGGTGTTATACATGTTCTTATTTAAAGGACAACTAAACTTTATTTGTCAGTTGTACTTTTGACAATAGATGTCAGTTTATCCTTCCATGGGAAGCAAGCAGACTTGCTCTCTCTGCTACTGCAGACTGAGACCCTAATTTTTTTTGCATGGAATCAGTAGAGTGAACTCGCACACTGCAGTTGCTGATCGAGGAGTGGGGTGAGCTACCACTCTGATTGGCTAAGCGCACACTGACACTGTCAGTGTGCGCCAGCATCCAGCTGAGAGTAAACCTGTGCGTTTCTATAAAGACACAAGTCAGATTTACTTGGAAAATGCAGGGCATATTTTTTAACCCTTGAGGGAAGAAAATACATTTAATTATCCTTTAAACACAACTAAATCATTGACCATTGGGGGGTGGCTGTGAGTGCTGATTTGAGAATGACTGACTGGTTTAGTCCCAAACACCCTAGAACAAAGTCTTTTTATGCCTTAATGGGATTTCCTGGTTTATTAGTCAGGCAACTATTTTGGCAGTCCCCTACTTAACGGGCAGACCTTATAGGGGTAGTGCGTTTTTTTTCAAACGTTTTCATATATTAGGCCTTATTTTAACGGTTTCATTCACAAATTCACCTGTTAATGGCTGGCTCCAAGGGAATCACTTTTGCTGTTAATTTATTGCCGTTTGCACTTTTTAATCCAAATGCAAGTTTCCCCCCTCCCTTTAAAGGTTTAAAAGCCTTAATAAGTCTATTTAACTCGTAGTAACACTAAACGAATACCAACACACGCTGTGCAATGTGTACAAACAGTCTATCTGTTTCCTTTCTATCTGGCACTGCGGGTTTTGATATGTAGCACAGTTTCAGCAATGTCATTGTTCACATCCATGTCAAGTCATGTTTCCTGGAAAGATGACATGTAACTTAAGGCTATCTGGATTCTCAGTTTGTCCATCTTGCATAAATCCTGGGAAATGGGCTATACACTATATACATTTGTCAAAATAGATAAAATTCTTTAGTGTGAGGCAAAGATTATATGGTTTGCTGTACAGTTGAAATGACTATATTTTACTATATTTCAATTAATAATAAATCTTGGTTGCAATGTATAATCAACTGATAGTTACATAGTAGTTTAGGTTGAAAAAAGACTTGCGTCCATCTAGTTCAACCCTTTTCCTATCCCATGTTTACCGCTGTTGATCCAAAAGAAGGCAGATAAAAACTCTTTTAAAATTCTGCTTTCACCATGAAAAAAACCCTTCTTGGCTCCAAATGGCAATCAGATTTCTCCTTGGATCAACAAGCACTACATAAATATTAATGCCTGTACTAGCATGCATAGCCCTCTATACTCCGACTCATTAAAAAAGTATCCAGGCCGTTCTTAAAGGCATCTAATGTTGAATATTAGATCAATATTAGGCTGTTTTTTTAATGTAGAATAGAGATATAAAAATAGTTTCAGCCATTCTATGTCATGAATAGATTTGCTACTTCGGTATTTAAAAAATAAGTTTTAGGCCAATGTTAATATCTGCACAAGATACATGGTATTGTTTAACTCCTTGGGTCCTCTTAATCTCTGTTCATCTGTCAATCATCTGCTAACTACATTTCCCATAATGCTTAGTCAGCATCATGGGAGAAGTTCAGTGGTCATGGTTGTGCGTCGATCTTTGGTTTTGGTTGGATCCTAATTTGACAGTCAAATATATTGCATTCATTACACTGTCGAAAATGTGACAAATTCCTTCAAACTGTTACGTGGTTAGGTATAACTAAAACGGGAATTTTGAAAGCAAGCCTGATGTTTTAGTGGCTGGCTTTAATAAGACTTCCCATCAATAACGGACTTCTCATTTTAAATTCTGGATCAAAAATAAAGATCCGTGAGGGGATTTTTTTTTAATATTCAAATTATGTGATGTGGGTTCCTCCCCTCAAAAAAGTAATTCACATGAAATCTACTGTAAGCTACACAATATAAAAACGACATAATATTAATAATTGAATCTGTAACATGAGTTTCTTTCTGTTTTCATTACAGATGTGAAAATATGCGTGTTTACAAACTAGGCTTGATGTCTGGATGTTGGTGGATGTTGGCTTTAGTCTGCTGGATCAGTGACAAGGCCTACTGTGAAATCTGGTCATATTTCAACTTCCCCTACCTCCACTGTGTATGGTATGTACCTCCCTAGTACACACAAAGGGCAAAATGAATCATGGATGTTACTGATTTGCTTAATGTTGCAATAGCCATGGGAATGTGGCATTCAATGACTTAGTTTTAAAGGTCCTACGTGTTTAACAGGTATCATTACCATGACCTATTTAAAGGAACCACTTGGCTTGTGGACCACCAGTTTAACATTCATTTGGTTTAAAGAATAAAACAAATTCTACATTTCTTTGAAAGTATGTAATTTGCATAGAAGATTATATCATAAACAGGACACCGCTCAGACTTTGTTTTTTATCTATACATTTGCTTGCTATTCTGCTAACATGAATAGATTATTTTTGTATCCTGTAAATTCACAATACAAACTAAGCTTAGATGGTGCAGTTTCTTTAAGGATATGTTAACTTGAAAACATGTGTACTTTGTCATATTGCAGCTGTGTTAACTCTTAGACCAGGATATATTATAGGAATCTGACCACTGAGTCAGACACATACAAAAAAGAAAGTATACAACTATAATATGATTCCTTGTAATAATTATTGATGTTAATAAAATAGCTATTCTACCATCATTTTAATGCACATAAAAATAGTTTTGTTTTTCTTATTCTCCTCCAGCACAGAGGAAGTATTAGCTGTATACTGATTAGGAGCTTAGGCAATGCAGAACAGCTGATCACTTATCTTTTCCCTTCCAGGCACATCCTAATCTGTCTTGCTGCTTATCTGGGCTGTGTGTGCTTTGCCTACCTTCATGCGGCATCTGAAATCCCAGAGCAGGGACCTGTCGTCAAGTTCTGGCCCAGTGAGAAGTGGGCTTTCATTGGCGTACCTTATGTCACCTTACTCTGTGCACACAAGAAATCTCCATTGAAAACCACATGAATACAAGCAAGTGGATCTTACCAGTGAAAAGTACACAGCCATTTTGTAACCTGGAGGCTGGAATCTCTGTCTTTTGGCTTCCATTTTGAGGAGGCTAACAGAGCCTTTTTGGTCCTGCACTACAGTTCTAGTTATACGTCCTCTATTTATTACAATTTTTTTAATTTATTTTGTTGTGTTTTTTTAAATACAAACCAGGTGGAGGAAAAATCAGTGCAGATTAACTTTCTGTGCTAGGAATATTTATATTGGCGTATCTAATGATTACATATACTTTTGATATATTTGACATGGAACATGATCAGTTACTAGGGTTGCCACTTTTTGCCCCCCAAAATACCAGTCAAGCTATTCCCTCAAGCCAGTTTTTTTGTATCCACCTGCCAGTAAAATATTGGCTAGATTGCAACCCTGTCAGTTTCTTACATCTATGTGACCACATCCCTTTTGGTCATATTTTCGGTACACCCTTTTTTAGACAGGGCCATCATTTATATTGCCATATTCTCACATTTTTCTGCTTCTGGTTGTGTTAACGAGAGAATCCAATAATACTTTATTTTTATATTTCTGTAACAGCCAGAATCACTCTACCTTGAACGGAAGTTGTGGCATGGCCTCTAACGTATTAAAGCAGCAATCAATGCTGTTATGTTTGTGTTTTTTGTTACAGTATTTGGAAGCATTTTGTAGCAGAGAGCTCCACATAATAGAGTTCAGCTCTACCACTCCCAAGTGGGTACCATGCATTCTATTCCAGCAGTGTCTGTCCTCATGGAGCTCTTCACACCAGTTATTAGAGATGCCCAGATATGGGCCATTGCTTGCTGTGTCTAGAAGGATTACCGCCGTACCTCACTGGCGAAGGTCTGATACAGATACAGAGAGATGTCCTCTGTAATATTGCCAGCAATAGAATGAAAAATTATATTTATGCACTATCCATCCACAGCTGAGCTACACTCACGCTGCTTTATATTTTTCTTTCATAATCACTTTTAGAAATTGCTAACAAAAATATATAGTCAATAAATGTATAATCGCAAACCCAAATATGGTATATAGAGAGGGAATGGAACTGAAGCTTCAAGTCATCTAACTTTGCAGTATTTACCATTTTACTGGGTCTGCTCTATGTATGAGGTCACAAATATTTAAAAGTATTCTATTTTGCAACTACCAAAATATTTCAGGGCTGAAATCATGTTTTAAATGGCTGTACCAGAATACAAATAAACAACATCATACATCATACTTGTAATGTGCATTGTACCAACTCAATAGTTATTTGTCGCAGCCAGTTACATACTATATACAGATTAATTGTCACAGTGTTCAGGGTTGATCACCACTAGCTGACATATTTTGTGTATCTTCAGGATCAGGCCAAGTCATATGCCTCGAAAATAATGTTAAAAAGTGTTAATAAAAACTTTCTTTATATTTGCTGTTTTAATAAGTAACAAAATAAGTAAAAGTAAGTGTTTTTGTTCAGGTAAGAAATCTGTGTTTGTTTGGAAACTTGTGTAGCTTTATTAACTTGGTTGCTATTCATTATAAACCAATGTATTAAATAGCCCACTGCTTTTCAAAAGATCAGCCAAGTAAATCTATTTTAGTAGAGATATGTAACTCTCTTTTCTTGGCTTTGTTGGATGAGAAAAAAAATGCAATTTGTGTTTTATTTAAGGAAGTGTTTAATATTTTGCTGCCTAATTAATACATGCACATTAATATGCATATTAGAAAGCATCAATCACTGAAGGTATTCTGAATAATATTTTGGAAAAAAATCTATTATTTCAAGCAAACATTGATTCAGGGCAAATTCATGACCTATTTTTGTAAAAAAAAAAAAAAAAATTAAATAGACTGAATTGGCGCAAAGGTTATTTAAATGTTTTTATATTTTTTTATTATTAATATTATGTAATCATTTTAAGCAAGTCTGCTATCTAAGTAGTATTGAGATTTACCATATTTTTTTTACTAGGCTTTTACAAGCAAAACCATTTTTTCTACACATTAGATGTACACAGAATCATTTATATATAACGAAATGATCTGAACATTGTGTTACCAGAATAGCATGCAAATTTATAAATTATGACAAATCTGTCATAATATGCCTGTTTTGTCAAGAAGTTTTTGGGACAAAAGGGAGAGTAGTTTAAAGCAGCAGTGTTCCGCAATGTTACATGACCCCTCGGCATTGAGCCCCCTGTTACATGGTACAGATACTCATTTCATAGCATTTAACCTGTGTATGTCTGTTGGACATATCCAGTTTTAATGCAATGCAGCCTGTGTACAATGCAGGCACCATTAATGCTGGGATAGTCCTTAATTTGATGGGATAAGACCCAAACATTTATTCATGAAATTGCCTATGCCTTAACATGCAAATGAACTAATAATTTGCATATGAGGCCAAATTGTTGTTTCATAAACAGAAGTCCACATAGACCTATTTAAACATATTGGGCCCAATTCAATGACGCAAAATATCGCTTATCACTGTTTTTTAACTCAATTTTTTCTATTGCAGCCAATGGGATTCAATATCAAGAGATAAATAAACTCTTAATGTATGCATTTGTTTGCAGTTCTACTAAAACAATGTACAAATTATCTTTGACCATTTTTAATTCTTTAATTTTTAATTCTCTAGATGCATAGTATAAATAATATTGGAGGTGATCGAGTGCTTTTGATTACACTGGTTGGCTTTACATAATTACAAATTCATATTTTAGTTTTAGCCAAAATGATTTTATGTGTATCAGGGAATAATTCAGTTTACAATGCATTGTTGGTGTGCATATTAAATTTATATAGCACCAACAATTTACTTAGCGCTTGGTACAGAGCATAGAAGGGAAATACATACTGCATACTAAGAAAGAGTGGATAAACAGGGCTAGCCCAGTAAATACACAAAACACACTCCCAAGCAGCCACAAAAAGAGCAAGAGAAAAGGTATAAAAATACTTATGCACAAAAATAATAAACAGACAGAGCAATATATATATATATATATATATATATACCTATGCAACTTACAATATTAAAACACTTCAGACAAGACAATAAGCCAGAAAGTATAAGAAACAAGCTAGCAGACGAGTAAAACAACTATTGGCTGTAGATATAAAAATAGCTAGCAAGCAAATGGCGTAAGTATTCAAGACAATGAAGGGTTAAAAAGTCAGAGAGAATTCCTGAGTGTTTTGTGTATTTAGGGGTATTATGTGGTATACCCAAATGTAGGGTTGCCACCTTTCTTATACCGGCCTTGGTACTGTCTCCACAGACTTAACATTGGCCTGATACCAATTTGTTACCGGCCGGCCGGTACAATACCGGCCAGGTGGCAACCCTACCCATATGCATTCCTGCCCACTGTGATCTCACCTTTCTTCCCAGTCCCTTTTCACCATCCCTTTTTAAGGTCTAGTTTACTTCGCAACATACTGCATATAGGGTTGCCACCTTTTCTTCAAAAAAATACCGGCCTTGGTACTTCCTCCATAGACTTAACATTGTGGTCAAGCCAATTTTTTACCGGCCTGCCGGTAAAATACCGGCCAGGTGGCAACCCTAACTGCGTACTGTTTAGTCACTAGCACTGAACTACTTTATAAATGTCTGCTCACTATAGTTTAAAACCTTTAAATCTAAGGACTTCACAGGACTTTGTCAAGTATAATTTGTATATTAAAAAGAAACCTACGATTTTAAGGAGCACACAGAGTTCCTGATTTTGTACACTGTTTTAGGATGATTCATAGCTGGAATTTCTAGATGAATTTGTCTGATTTATGATATACACCTCTATCATAGTTCAAATGTCTGGTGCAATTTAAAGTGACTACTAAACACTGTTTATTCTGTGAATGCAGAATAAAAAAAATATGCATCTATTGTGTTATTAGAATTGCAAGAACCCATTTTAATATCCATTGAAAATACTCTATTTACATGTTAACCATAAATTGATGTCATAAACCGGAGACATCCACAGTGGGCTGTGAAATGGATTTTTCTCGAAATCTCCTAATCTATGTATTTGTTTGCAATTCTGCTAACACTATATATATATATAGAGAGAGAGAGAGAGAGAGCAACCCTATCCTATATGTCTGTGCCGCAAACCAGGTGCAGATAATTCTTGCGCATGTGACTATTTGCTTGGACACAAGCCATCCTGCTCTATGTTCTGGAGCAACATGGAAAATGCTATTTTAATCTACAAACTGAATCAGCCATTCGTCCTTGTTCCTACTGGGTATTTATAGTCAGATAAACTTGCCTCTTCCAGTAACAACAGTTAGAACTGTGGGCAACAAGTGTGCATCATGGGAAATCTGACTCTATTAACCCCTTCCCGACCTTATGACGAGTTAACTCGTCATAAGAGCCGCAGCATTAGCGACCTTATGACGAGTTAACTCTTCATGCAGTCTAGCCGGCGGTGCGCTCCGTGGGCACCGCCAGCTAGTCTGCAACTTGTCCAGGACTAAGCCTCGCACCCGAGGAAAAGCTCCTGGACCCGATCGGTCAATTTCCGGGCATGTGATCGCGGTGATTGAGTGATCACCGCGATAATATGCAAATTAGATGGCAAAGTCAGTGTGTTCACACACTGACTTTGCCTCTAATTCACTCCCTGTGCTTCACATTCTTATAGTGAAGCACAGAGAGTGACCTGTAAGTAAAAATAAATTAATTACATACACATAGGTTAAAAAATTTTTAAAAAAATTAACCCTTTCATTGCTGATCACAGTTTTTAACTGTGATCAGTTTCCTTCCACTTTATGGCCCTCATTTAGTTTTTTTTTAAACAGATTTTTTTATTTTTACAATTTATAAAGTTTTTTTTAATAAATAAAGGTAATTTTAATATATTTATTTAATAAAATTTAACCCCTGCATGCCTGTTGCATGATTTTTACTGATCTGACATCGCACTCTTCAGAGTTTTTTTCTGTCTTTTTTGTTATGGGGCGTTTGGGAACCAATATTTTTCTTTTTTATTAGTTAGTTAATTAGGGGGGATAAGTGGGTTAGTGTTGCACTAGTTATGTAGTAGAAAATAATGTGAAAAAACTTTTTTTTCCTCAAAAATTTCCTCTTTTATATGTATTTTTTAATACTAAAATGTAAATAATTTTTATGTATAGGGTATCAAAAGAAAGCTCTAACTGTCCTCTAAAAAACAACATATAACTTGTATGGGTACGTTAAATGAGAGAGAGGAAATTTATGTTTCAAAAACCGCGTATTAAAATTTGAAAAACGCTCTGGTCCTTGGCCCAGGAAAATCCCTGGTCCGTAAAGGGTTAAGGACACAAAGCATGAGCTAAAATGGCCATTCTTAGCACTGTTTGTTGTGTAACAAATCCATAAATGTATTTGTTGTAACGTGAGCGGCTGAAGTTCCCTTATTTTTACTGTCATGTATGTTTGCATTTATTCTTAATATATGTAAACTAAATTTAATTGAAAAAAATTAACCCCTTGGAGCCAGTTGCATGTTTTTTTTAGTATAAAATTGTTTCTTTAAATTTGTTTGTGTGACATGTAGTGCTAACAGTTTAAATGAGTATTACCATGTTTTATATCTCTTACATTTTCTGTAATATTGTTGATGGTGATCTAATATTCGCTAACCTAACTCCTTTCTAATTTATTTACATAGGGGACAAAGGGCTTGATGGCTATGGGCTTGGGTGGGAAGAGGGTGGATAATAATCAGGAACCGACATTAATTGAACAGAATGTTATAATGGACAGTAAAGAGGGATACTGAATTTTATTTCTGCCATTCAGGGACACAGTAAGTGTCCAATAAGTTATATAATATAAATAATATGTATTTTATGTAACTGCTTGTGCATATGTGAATCAGTGTGTGTCTGTAAAAATAAAGCACACAGTCAGATGCAACATCCACAGTCACACAAAGTCGCAGCAGACACACACGTATACGGTAAAATAGAGTCACATATACACACACACAGGATGGGTTTCTTACCCAGGCAAGTCAGAAAATGTGGTTATACTAACAGTAAGTGGAGGCACATATTATATGTGCAAGCGCCATCGCACTGCACTCTAAATGACCAGAGATTTGGCGCTGCATTACAGGTTATTTTATCAACTATCAAACAAAAATCAATTTAGATTTATTGTAAAAATAAAAATGTGTATAATTTGCTAGGCTTCTAATCCATCTGAGCCACGTGACCTTCCGGTGCTCAAACCAGATCAGTGCTCGGGGAGCACGAGAGAGGCATCATGGAAGGCTGCTATCTCTTGCACAGTTAAGTACTGGAGGCGGGGGGGGAGGGGGGGGGGGAACTGGTGGTGGCATAATAATGGGCAGATCATGGCATTTTAATGGGCATACTGAATGTGACATATTAATGTGAAAAGAGTGGCATATTGATGGGCATGCTGGTTGTGGCATATTAATGAGCAAAGAGTGTCATATTGATGGGCATACTGGCTGTGGCATATAAATGGGCATACTGGCTATGGTGGCTAATTAATGGGAAAACAGTGGTATACTAATGGACCCACTGGCTGTGGAATATTAATGGGCATGCTGCATGTGGCATAAAATATGCAAAGAGTGGCGTATTAATGTAAAAATTGGCTGTGGCAAATTAATAGGAAAACAGTGGCATATTAATGGGCAAACTGATTTTGGCAAATTAATGGGCAAACTGTCTGTGGCAAATTAATGGGAAAACAGTGGCATATTAATGAAAAAACTGGCTTGCCATATTCACAGGCAAACTAACAGTGGCATATTAATGGGCAATGCAAACTGTGGCATAACTGGCTGTGACATATTAATGGGAAATCTGTGTCATATTAATGGAAAAGCTGTCTGTAAACATGTTTCCTGTAAGGGGCTTAACCATAGGGTTATTCAGCAAGATATGGTTAACCCTGTGGTTACTTGTGTTATATAGCATAAACCACTAAATGTAATGGGCAGCTCTGCTACAAGTTTCAGCTTGGTAACTTCAAAACAGCATAGTAATGTAGATAAAAAATTAGGATTAACTGCAGCATTCATTTTACAGCTTACATAGCAGGTGCCAAAAGCATTTGTTAAGCCTGCTAGCCTACATAGAAAGAGATAGACTTCCAGCCGGCACACTTAACAGGAGTCACATCTACATCTTATAGACCTGGATAAGACAAACAGTAATGGGTAGCTTTGTGCCCATGATATCTAGGTTACACCAGTGGCAAATGCTCCATAGGAGCACCCGCACTGTGTATTTCTGATGTTTGTGTGCTCTGAACAGAGAGCACACAAACCCCAGAAATACATCCGAAAAGCAATGCCAGCTATGAAATCGGCAACAGAGTCACTCACTCTGTTGCCAATTCGACAAGCACTAAAAGTGACTCTGTTGCCGAAATCATAGCTGGCGTCACCTTTCGGATGTAACTCATGTATTTACGGGGGTTTGTGTGCTGGCTGTTTTCAAACCCCCAGAAATACACAAGAGACGTTGTGCCTCCGAGTGACAGGCCTGCTCCGGGCTGGCAGCGCGCCTGTCACTCAGGGGCACGATACGCCCCTGGGTTACACAGCCAAGGACCGATCTATAAATTCAGTGTAAACTGATGTTTGCTCTGTAGATTACTGATTGGAAATGTAGAGCATGAGCCTGCTCTGCAACCTACAGATGCACCACAAGGTCCAGTTTTTTGTCTATGGAGATAGTGGATATAGCAATGGTCAGCTAACCAATCCTAATTTCAACAGATTAGTCCTAGATGCTTTGCGGCTAACCTTTAGCATTCTGGCTGTTGTGGACTTCATTTCCCATGATGCTTAGCCAGCATCATTAATGAAGGTGGCTGAGCATCATGGGAAATGTAATTCACAACAGTTTGTAGACTACCCCACACTAGATGATAAGAAACATAATAAATGTTGGAACACTGTGTTTTAGCCCAGGTGGGGCAACCATATTTTCTGTTAGTGTCTGAATGAGCCAAGGGAATATTGGGGCTTGATCATATTGTGGCTGTAGGGTAATTTTCTGTTTCCTTCAGTACTGCAACTTTTAAATAATCCCATTTCTTCTGGACTCCATTTAAACTGGTCCAATTTAATAATGACTCATTTAAACATAATGTAATTTTAGAAAATTTGGAAAAACCACCTACAGTAATATCTGATATCAAATCTCCATCTGTGAGCACTAAATCTAATATGGCCTCTTTACAAGTTGGCTCCTCAACTACTTGCTTTAGAGATAATCCCAGTAGGGAGTTTAGCTGGGCCAGACTGGCCTACTGGGATACTGGGGAAATTCTCAGTAGGCCGCCTGCCCTTGGGCCTCTTTAAGAAATCTGTCTCACCGCACCACTTTGAGCAATTTGGCCGCGGCCAGAGCAGTTGATTAAGGGGAAGAGGGAGAGGAAGTGGGAGAGGGGCTTCTGTGGCATCATATTTTTTGCAGCTGGAAAGGAAGATGCTGGACTGCAAGGTAAGTTACTATATGGGGCAGGTACTTTATGTGGCCTTTTATTGTGGCCAGCCCACCATTGCAATAATCATGCTGTCTAATCAGTATCTTGATATGCCACACCTGTGAGGTGGATGGATTATCTCGGCAAAGGTGAAGTGCTCACTAACACAGATTTAGACAGATTTGGGAACAATATTTGAGATAAATAGGCCTTTTGTGTACATAGAAAAAGTCTACACAGAGACTTAGACTCCCTTACACACACACACACTCACACTTAGACACACTTAATACACACACACACACACTCTTAGACACCTTTACACACACATACACTTAGACACACAGTCACACTTACACACATACTTACACACACTTACACATATTTATTATTATTTTAAACCAAAAAAAATAATAATTAAGCTGTTTGTCCCCCTTCAATGTCATTTTAGCTATTTCCGCCTCTAATAGATTATCTAACACTTCTCTTTTTCCAGGGGACTTATAAATCACACCTACACGACTTACTGTATGATTACCAAATTCTAACGCTATCCAAACTGACTCTGTTCCCCTTATTGACTTCTGTTAGGTTAGATGTTATGCTGCCCTTATGGGTGAGATTAGTATGAAATGCTAATGGAAAGGTCTCCTCTGTAATGGCGACAGTGAGCAAATAGTAGTGATGCCCATCACAAGTAGTCCATTCTCGGTTTGAGATGTGGCTCACAATTTCTTTTCTCACCACACGTTGTCCAGAAAAGCCCAGAACAACTTACTGCACCTAGAAAAGGTAACTAGTAACTAATAAATAACAATAAAGAAGTAAATTAGACAACAATACAGTCTTTACCTTAAAAGAAGAAAAACTACCACAACTAGAGGACATTAGAAATTAGAGGGGCAACGATTTAAAAGTAATATCAGGAAGTATTACTTTACTGAGAGAGTAGTGGATGTATGGAATAGCCTTCCAGTGAAAGTGGTAGAGGTAAACACAGTCAAGGATTTTAAGCATACTTGGGTTAGGCACAAGGCTATCCTAGCTATAAGATAGGGAACTGGGGACTAATAAAATTATTTAGAAAATTGGACAGACTAGATGGGCAGAATGGTTATCTGCCGACTCATTCTATGTTTCCATGTTTCTATGTATCAGTTTCTTCTATCTGCAAATAGAGGTTGGTTTTATTCACACCTCAAGAGGGCAGTGTTTCACTTTGTAGTTTTATTTTTGTAAGTCTTCATTAAAACAACAATAAAAGAAGCTTCTACAGCGGACACTAACCTAAATAAGATATTCCCTTCAGATGAAAATTCTTAAAAAATAAAACGGTTGTTAATTAAATTTAAAATCTCACTATAGAGCATGATAAATAAAACAATTCAAATGAATGATCTTGTCTACTCTATACAAAATGTTTCTTGGCCCTACTTGTTTCCAAGGCTCATATTAAATAGTGTTTCCATGGCTAAAACTCCACCATTGCTGTTGAAAAAGAAATAAATAGGGTGTTACGTATAAAATATTGCACACATGTCAATAGCAGTAAATAATGGTATAAAAAAGAAAGTATAAAAATAAGTCAGCCATAAAAGTGTATTACAAACGTCTTACAGCCTCCTTGACCCCATTATTAAAAAACATCTCATCAATGCACCTTCTGCCTTTATTCTTGTTATCTTTCTGCCACTGATTTTATAATCTTACTATCACTCTTCTTACTTCATAAACAGCTAGTTACCAATCAGGCTAAGTCCATTTATATTGATCCTCATTTTTCTCCCAGTCCTCCTATCCACATGGTTTGCGCTGCTATAGTCCTTCTGAACTGCTTAATTTTTATCACACATAAAATGACAACATTTATAAATAAAACCAACAAAAAAACCATCTTACCTGGAATTTTACCAAATTCACTTTACATCAAAAAAATCTCTTAAAAATTATCTTTTGGCATCTGCCAAGGTGTAAAAAAATATATTATATTTCTCCTGTTTTGTAAAATATACTTCCATTGTTCATGACATCTCTCCCCCCAGTTTAATACTGTGTGGTCATGCAGTTACATTAACATCATAATTCAAAATGTTTGGACCAGACGTGTTTTGGATAATTTTTTTAATCAACATCAACCAATGTTCTCCAGGACAGTAAAGTGCACCAAAACTTTAAATGTAGGACTGAGCACAAGCGTTTATAACATGGGAGTCAGAGGTTTGTATAACCAACACTCATTTAGCAAATGTAGAATAATGTCACTTTGCTTGTCAGACACAACTTACTGAATGGTCTATTCAAGAAAGGTTTCAGGTGAGGTGATATTTAATCTCACTGACCCAACTATATATTGTGCAGGAACTAAAGTGGTACATTTTTATCTAATGCGCTGAGCACTGTATTTGTAAACAATTGTATTTTCCAATTTGTAAGGCCACCCTAATTATAAGCAGACAGCTCCAAACTTTGGATCTTAATGAAAGAAAAAAAGACAAGATGCGAATATAAGACAAGCCTATCGAGAAAAAAATCACAACCTCTGTTTTTGCCACTCATATGCACACTGGCACTGGAACTAAAGGATGTGCAAGAGTGGGGTATTAAAGTGGGTTATTTACTGCATAAAATGCAATAAAGTATTTGAAAATGAAAACCTTGGAGGTCGACTTTAATTTTGAGACTAAGTCAAATTCGACACTTAAGTTTGACGCAGGAAAAATCTTCCCCACTGAAAGTAATAGGAGGCAAAATGATCAAAGCTATTTTTGAGACTAAGTCAAACTCAGGTGTGTCAAAATGAAAGTCGACTGCCTCTAGCTATTCTCGAATCTTTGTGAATAGACTCATCTCTCTCTCTCTCAGACATAAGATCAAAGTGTATCATTAAGATAGAGGGAGAATTTTGACAACTCAATGTTCACAGAATACTGAATTGTCATTTGCATGTGATCACTGTGACTGAATTTCACAATGAGGGCAACCAGGATCAACCCACCACATCCACCACATCAGGAATTTTGGGGCTGATGGCTGAGGATTGTGACAAGCCCCTAAGCTTGTCAAATCCTCGATGCAATTGCTCAGACAACCATGTATTTAAGCATTCCTGGCCTACCTTAATCCAGATGCATCCTGAAACACCCCTCACCGAATTTGGATCTGGTTAGAGGGTGTGATTAACTGGCCAATAAACATCACTAGCCTGTCATTTTTAACCATCCGTATTGTTTCAGCAAGCACTTTTTTCTTCTTTTTCAGCCGTTGCATCGGTGCCATGAATCTGAGGTCCAAATAAAGGACAACCTCGATTATAAGACAAATTGATTATTTGAGATGATTAAATCTTGTCTTATAATCGAGCAAATATGTGTTTTGTGCCAGGCATGACTAAGTACATATTGTCCAACTACTCCATCTATTTAGTAACACATCCATTTGACCCTTCCTCACCTGATACGTGCTCTTTACCATGGAACATTGCTGTCCACTGATAGCACCTTGGCCAGAGAATCTGGGTTTCCCTAATGCAGTATGTACTAGGATATGTAGTCAGAAGGGTTTGTGCCAGCACAAGCATAGACTTCAGCTATCCTGCAATTAGAATGCCGGGATGAGTTCCTCCTTCTTAATCTACTTAATGGGTAGATATATTAGATATATCATAATTTGAACTATAAATATATGTTTATATTTAGGTATCTCCATTGAACATTTAGCACAGTTTACAAACTGGATTTTGATATTGAGATGTGAAAATCTATGTTTTGCATTAAACCCAAAGGGATAATTTATCCCAAAGGGACTTCATTACCTAAATATTGGTTATAGTATGAATGTAGAGAATAAATAGATCATAAATACATTTTGTTGGCAATATTACAAGCAAATGCATAAAATAAGAGAAGAACTAATTTTAAATGTGTCTGTGGGGTCTCCTGATTATGACATCATCTGTGGCCCATTATGTAAATTACATATTTCCTATATACAAATAGTCAGTTTGAGGGGGGAGGGATGACATGATGATGCACGCTGCATGCCAACTCTGGTCCATGAGACAAGACATCACATTCCATTAACATTTATTTATGTTGCGTCAACAATTTAGCTGGTACAGAGTATAGAAGGGAAGTACATACTAGAACAGACTGATACTTGAGATAGAGAGCCCTGCTCGCAAACTTACAATCTCGCCTGCTAGGCTTGCATAGAGATGAATCTGTGCCTCCTCGTGGTCTTTCTGATGCCTCTGATATTCCTTGGTACTCTGAGCCAGCTAACGGGTAGAGCATCGTGCAGTGAGCTACATGTGCGACTGTCTATTCTTCACGGCATCCTTGTGGCATGGAGGGTTAGCCTGGCGGCAGGAGGTGGAATCCTGGATGTACAGCACTAAGAGAAACAGCACTTGGAGCCACGATTTGTCCAGTGTGCAACGACTGAAGGTTGTGAGTAAAACAAATAATAGGACAGTTAGAGATGTGCTTGCTATGTTTTGGATCTACTGGATGTAGAAGTAAAAGGAACTCCCCTTACTGGATTTTCAGACACATATTTATAATATGTATTTAGTAAAAGTGTGGTATTTATTGATATATCTTTGTGTTTTGTGCAGGCAAGGATGTTCCATTTGTGCTAGGTGTGCACCACACACCTAGAATGGAGCACACAAACCCCCGAAAATACACGAGATACATCCAGGAGACAGACGGCAGCTGCAAATTCGTCAATTTGACTAGCATGGAATGAATGAGAAAATTCATATACTTTTCGTGCTGGTCGAATTGGCAACAGAGTGAGTGACTCTGATGCCGAATTTGCAGCTGCCATCGGCCCTTCGGGTGTATCTCGTGTATTTCTTTGGGTTTGTGTTCTGACTGTTTGCACACAAGCCCCTGGAAATACACAAGATACATCGTGCCCCTGAGTGACAGGTGCTCCGGTCTGGCAGCACACCCGTCACTCAGGACCACGATACTCCCCTGGTTTTGTGCCAAATGATAAAGTATTCTGTGCTGATTGCCAGAGTTAAAGGTGCAGTGTACTTTGAATTGTCAGCAAGTTCTGTGTGCAGATGTTTAAGGATCTCTTAATTATGTCTAACAGTTTAACCAAAAAGTTTGCAGAATAGAAAATCAGTTGAGACAGTGGAGTTATTGGCTTTCATGTGTCCATAGAGATGTAATTTACAGTGGATAAAATTTCACTAATGAGACAAGAGGGCTACGGAATTCAAGGTTTGAATTTCCCCCTATAAGAGATCTATTCTTTTTGGGAAAATAAAAAGAGAAGGTTCTCGCTCTATTGAGAGTGTGCCTTGACCTGGTGGGTGACCTTTATGCTTTGTCCAATTAATACAACCAAAACCTCTCATCAGTGGCATCCCGAGGGGGGTGAGGACCAGACCTGGTGACACCCCCAGCGGGGTGACAACCGTGCTGCTGCCATCCCCTCGCAGCGCATCGCGCTACTAAACTTTTTTTTTTTTCTGGCAGCCGCATCCGCTGGATTCAGCTGCCTGAAAAATTAAAAAAAAAAAATTAACTGCAACCGGATGTGACGTTACGTGAGAGGAGATGACCAGGAGACAGAGCAGCAAGTAACGTAAGTGCTGGGAAAGGGGGAGGAGGGTGATAACGAGCAAAATACTGGCAAATTGAGGGGTTAAATACTGACATATTGAGTGGCAGATTTTGGCATATTGAGTGGCAAATTCTGGCATATTGAGGGGTTAAATACTGGCATATTGAGTGACAAATTTTGGCATATTGATTGACAAATTCTGGCATATTGAGGGGTTAAATTCTGCCATATTGAGGGGTTAAATTCTGGCATATTGGGTGACAAATTTTGGCATATTGAGGGGTTAAATACTGGCATATTGAGTGACAAATTCTGGCATATTGAAGAGTTAAATGCTGGAATATTGATGGCAAAATTCTGGCATATTGAGGGGTTAAATGCTGGAATATTGAAAGGCAAAATTCTGGCATATTGAGGGTTTTAATGCTGGCGTATTGAATGGCAAAATTCTGGCATATTGAGGGGTTAAATGCTGGGGTATTGAATGGCAAAATTGTGGCATATTGAGGGGTTAAATGCTGGCGTATTGAATGACAAAATGTTGGAATATTGAGGGATTGTCGGCGTATTGAATGGCAAAATTGTGGCATATTGAGGGGTTAAATGCTGGAGTACTGAATGGCAAAATTCTGGCATATTGAGGGGTTACATGCTGGAATATTGAATGGCAAAATTCTACCATATTTAATGGCTGCTGTGTGTGGCATAGTTATGGGGCTCCTGTGTGTGGCATAATTATGGGGCTCCTGTGTGTGGCATAGTTAATGGGCTCCTGTGTGTGTGGCATAATTTGTGGGGCTGATGTGTGTGGCATATTTAATGGGCCATCTGACTGGCATTACTAAGGAATCTGGTTGGCATGGTGTTGGAGGAAATCGAGGGGTGGTGACACCATTACCCATATGGTGGTGACACCATACTGCCCGGGTGACACCAACCCTAGTGACGCCTCTGCCTCTCATTCATATTATGTTTATATATTTGTTGCCAACTTTATTAGGGTTAGAAAAGAGAAGGCCCAGATTGCTTTGTTACAGGAAACACATTGGAGAAGGTTAGACAGTAAAAGGGTTATCCCTGCTAGATTTAAAACAAGATTATATTCAGTGGCATAAAAAGGAAAGGTGAAATGTATACATTGGTCAACATATTTGCACCTAACAGACCTTCTAATGGGTTCTTTACAAAAATGCGTAAAAAAATTGATAGCATAAGGCAAGGAAAGTTACTCCTCATGGGAGATTTCAGTCGTATATTAGACTCTCGTTTAGATAAGAATACATTAAAAGAAGAGGTCAAAAATCTTTATCTTAAATCACAAGAAGCTCTATTTAAGCAAATAATTAGAAATGTTGGCCATTTGGACCTTTGGTGTATATTCCACCCTGAAAAAAGGGACAGGTTTTTCCAAATCATTCTGTTCCAGGACTGAAAAGGGTCTTGATTCAGGATATAACACGGTCAAATCATTATTCAAAAAATATTAGATCTGCTACCAGAAAATGTAAAAGAAAGAGAATCTGCTGGTGCTTAATTGATAATATCTTGTTTAAAAAAGAAAACAGGAACTGTATAGCTGATATGAGAGATTAAAAAAATTCTGAAAATGAGGACAGAGAGGTGTCCCTTCCCTTGGTGTGGACCACATGATAAATGTGTGATTAGGGGCTATTTCAGCAAATTGGGCACTATTAATAAAAATAATAGGAGTGCTTCGTTATCAGATCACCTGAAGTTTTATAAAAAAAAAAATAAAGAATCCCCAACGAGACAGAAAATAAAAGCACTAATAGACATACAAACTAAAATAAACTATTTATTGATACAAGAAAATAATTATAAAATTAAAAATTGTATAAATTAATTCGTACCATAGAAGGAATAGAAAAAATAGACTTTTTTCTTGTAGGAGAGTGTACATGATTAGAATGGAAAAAGAACTATGTCTCATGCCTGAAAAAATTGGGGAATATAACAAATCTCTTTACAACTCAGCACTTGCCAGGGAACAGGTCCACTCGCAGGAATATTTTACTGATAGAAAGATGCCAGAGACAACTAAGGGACAGTTAGATGTAATCAATAAACCTATGTGCATAGAGGAAATAAAGTAGGCCATAAATGGCCTGAAAATAAACAAGACTCCAGGCCCTGACGGGTTTATCAATACGTTCTATAAAATCTGTAAAGATCTCCTGGTTGGGAGGATGGCTAGGATGTTTAATTAGGTCATTCTAAGTAGTTCCTTCCCAAAAGACATGCTAAGAGCAAATATAATTCCTTTATTAAAGATAAATAAAGACCCTGAGATGTTATCCAATTATTGTCCTATCTCACTTCTGAATGGTGACGTAAAGATATATGCTGCTGTTCTGGAGGAGAGTCTTAAATTAGTAATACAGGTTGAGTATCCCTTATCCAAAGTGCCTGGGACCAGAAGTATTTTGGATAACGAATCATTCCGGATAATGGATCATTTTCATCAGTAAGATATATTAACCCCTTCTGGACCAGGGATTTTCTGGCCCAGTGACCAGAGCGATTTTTCAATTATTAATATGTGTTTGTTGAAACATAATTTCCCTCTCTGTCATTTAATGCACCCATACAAGTTATATGTTGCTTTTTAAAGGACAGTTAGAACTATATTTTGATATCCTATACATAAAAATTATCTATAATTTGGTATAAAAAAATACATATAAAAGGGGAACATTTTGGGGAAAAAATGTTTTTCCCCATTATTTTCCCAATAATAATCTACACAACTAGTACAACACTAACCCACTTATTCCAACTAATTAATTAACTAATAAAAAATAAAAATATAGGTTCCCAAACCCCCTAACAAAAAACCCAGTAAAAATATCTGACCAGTGCGATGTCAGAGTTGCCACAGGGATCGGAACGCATAACCGAGAGTTTGTGGGCCGGTCTGGTCCATTTCACAACCCGTTGCAGGCCACCCCTATCCTTTGGTTTCGTGAGTTGTGTGTATCCTAGCCTTGGTGGTTTGCGTTTCCATATAAACCGGGTTATGGCGGATTTTAGGTCTTTAAAGAAGGCAGTAGGGACTCGAATCGGAAGGGTTTGGATCTCATATATACGATTCTGGGGTGGACATTCATTTTAACATACAGTTTTCTTTTGTTTGCAGAATAAAAGTGTAGTATACTAACTGGTCACTAGATGGTACTAAAGACTAATATGACAACCCCTCGCACTATGGTCAGTGGCGAGCCGGTGAGCAGGCGGATGTCTGCATCTGCCGCATCTTATGCAGTCCATTGTGACATCCCACACTAGGTGGTCACACAGACAGCGGACCCCAAAGGCCAGCTTCCTTTATTTCCAACCTTTCATTCTCCTGGTATCTCTCGTATTAACTCTAACTTCCTTTATCATGGCTTCTGTTTGTCCTCCCCCCCCCCCCCCCCCCCACCACCACCCACACACCTTCATTCATGTTTCCTTTCCCTGTGCCTATGCAGCTACACTGTTCACAAAGAGGGTCTTTATTTTTAACCCTTTCAATGCCACAAAACGAATTACTCAGCCTTTTGGTAATCAAAGGATTGAATCTCTATTAAAAAATATGGGGTGACGGTAGTACAGATTGGCAGGGAGAGTTTTATTCTGCAAATTTGGATGAGGGTTTAGGGAGGATGAAAAGGATGCAGTTGGCAGAGTTCACTGCAAACGGTGGCAAGGGTGACACTTTTTAAAGAAAAGGATTTTCTTTAAAAATCCCCATCTGAAGAAAGGGATTTAGGAGAAATAATTTCAGAGGACTTGAAGGTAGGTAGGTAGGCAATGCAATAGAGCAGCAGGAAATGCTGGCAGAATGCTTGGTTGCATAGGGAGAGGTATTAGCAGTAGGAAGAGGGAAGTGCTCATGCCATTGTACAGAGCACTGGTGAGACCTCACTTGGAGTATTGTACGCAGTACTGGAGACCGTATCTCCAGAAGGATATTGATACTTTGGAGAAAGTTCAGAGAAGGGCTACTAAACTGGTTCATGGGTTGAAGGATAAAACTTACCAGGAAAGGTTAAAGCATCTTAACATGTATAGCTTGGAAGAAAGACGTAACAGGGGGGATATGATAGAAACGTTTAAATACATAAAGGGAATCAACACAGTAAAGGAAGAGAGTATATTTAAAAGAAGAAAAACTACCACAACTAGAGGACATAGTCTTAAATTAGAGGGGCAATGATTTAAAAGTAATATCAGGAAGTATTACTTTACTGAGAGGGTAGTGGATGTATGGAATAGCCTGCCAGCAGAAGTGGTAGAGGTAAACACAGTCAAGGATTTTAAGCATGCGTGGGATAGACACAAGGCTATCCTACCTATAAGACCGGGAACGGGGGACTAATAAAAGTACTCAAAAAAAATTGGGCAGACTAGATGGACCGAATGGTTCTTATCTGCCGACACATTCTATGTTTCTATTTGTGAGTTACTTGTTAGCTGGTAGCTCACATTGCAGTATGTATTACAACAGGGAAGCTTCTGATACATTATGCTGAGGGGCAGATGTCTATTTAGTATATTGAATTAGGGAGAAAGTTGTTGGGGAACTTGACTGAGGAGAATTTTAGCAGTACATGCACCAGAAACCTGAAATCAATAATAGTGTTAGTGCATGTTATAATGTTTCACGTCAAATAAACTAAAAGCAATCTTTGTGCATGATGGGGAGGTCCACAAATAGATGCTTGGCCTGGGGTAGGGAGTGGAAGAGGGGTTCATCTTATAAGGCAAGTGCTACTTATTCTGTGAAGCACCACAGGATAGTGTTATTCTACTAAAACACTGCTCTTTGAAAGTCAATTTATTCAAACTTCCCATCCTGAGATATCATGTTTATATTTACTGACTAACATATATATGTGCGGACAGAATTTGCAAACAGTAGCACTGTGAATATAAATAAAGCCCTTTAAATGTAGCCAAGCTGTCTGGAATGAGTTCCAGGAAAATATACTCACATGGCACACTGCCCAACGTAGGAGGCATTCTCCGTTAGACAACAACCTTTTTTTCTGTATTCATTTTTATTCTAATTCCATATTCTACACGTAATTCTTAATATGGGTGAACACGCCCATAAAAACGAATTAAATACCCTTAGTCCCACCTTGATGTGGTACTATCTGACACTTGCTATTTTGTCAATTCTTTTACATGTCTCACCATCGAATTTTGTGTTGAAATATGCTATGCTGATGGTCCTCTTTTGCCTACCCTTCTAAAATATAGCTCAAGTGCAGTAAAACCACATCAAGAAGTCACCTAGGCCAGAGCTGACACATTTCCATTTTGTTACAAATAGGCAAAGTTTCTGGCAAACTTCACACTGATGAGTTCCATCAAGGATGAAGCAGATGCTATGAGGTTTCTGAATAGCATCCTGGGCTACTGTATGTCAGAAATAATGCAGTGTGCATATGTTGTACATGTAAATGTGTTTATAAGAAGTATAAAACAACTGTTGTTGGCCTTATCTACACAGCTTTACCCAGAATCCCTTGCAGTGAGATAGCACTGCACAGGGAATATCTGTGGGAAATACATGTCTCTTGACCTGTCTGAGAAATGGAATTCTCTAAATGACTATATTTTTTTTCTTTTAAGCAGCTATTCAAAAGCTGGTTATCTCTTCCATGAACACCTCCAATGTCAAACTCAGTAATATGGACAGGTAAAAATAAATCTTGTTAAAGGGACAGTCTAGTCCCCAAACTCACTTTGGTGAAATATGATGATCACTGCTTGTATAATCCACAGGCTTTTATCCCTGTGTGATTAGATGCAGGCATTCTGTATAAATTACATTTGTAATATTTGAATCAAGCCCTCCCCAGTGATTACTCAGCATGTTTGCTGCAGCTGCGGCAGCACTGATTCTATGGACACTGAGGATATAAAGTTTTGTTTCATATAGTCACTTCCCGTCCTCCTCAAAATGAGTCTATTGAGTGGCCTATGAGTGACCTTGCTCTTGTACACAGTAGGATCTCTTAACAGTGTAACATGTTGTCTGATGACATCACTAGAGAGACAGGATATTCCATTCATTTGAATGGCAATATTCTCATTGGTTCCTGCAGCAAAAAAAAGAAAAGGAAAGAAAAGGAAATTACTTTTTACTCATCTAGTGTGGGCAGTCCTTGTTTCTTGAAAACTGCACAAATTCTTTTAGCTGTACGTATTTTATATTTTAAGCAATGCAAAATGTAAGACATGCATTTTACAGTACGTTGAAAGCACATTAATATGCATTAATATTTGTAAGATGCATTTTGGGCACTAGACAGTCCCTTTAATTTCCCTTAAAATATGCAGTGTGATCACTCCTACAACAGCCGCCACTTTAAATTTATAAATAAAATCAAACACTGTTTTTGTTGCAAGGATTTTAATCTATGGATACAGCTTGGAGCATGATACCTCTCATCAAACATAAATAGGATGATTAATTTGGTTACCATGACAACTAATATACAGTAAGTCATTCTTTGTTGCAGGAATATGTACAGCATTAGGCCAGGGAAAATAAATTGTATTATTTTCAGTATACCACTCTGGGAGGCAATATATTCAACAACATTTCAACTGTGACACAAAGGGGTGCTATATACACCCATAACTGTGTACATGAGGGGGTATAGGAGGGGACAGAGAGCAGAAATTGCTATCACCCATACTGATCCCTGGAGTATAGCCATCCATGTATAAATTAGCCACTGGGGATTTTTACTAGTGTTTTCATTGCTAAACATCCCCTGTTGCCACTGCAGGTCAACAAAATATTTGTCAGTTATATCATTATTTACATATAAAATCTTAGTGGACAGTTCTCAATGGCTTCTACAAGCCATTAAGTAGGTAAAGTTTCTGTGCAATTGGAGGTCACTATTGACACATAAGAGATGTGTTATAATACTAAAGGCAACACATACATACCAGAAAATTATATATTAAAACATTAAAATATATAGCAAAAGATGCTTGTCTTATTTTTACTTCTGTAAATTAAACATAAAATAGGTCATGGATTGTCTAGGATTACAACACTGAACAGTACATGGTGCCATCATATTTCTTTTACTTCCCGTATATGGATAAGTATTAGACATTTGCAAAACTAAAATTTTCGTTTCGTTTTCGTCCATTCGGAGGAAAAGTTTATTTATTTCGTCTAAAACGAATTTCGTTCATTACTGCATTCCTTTCAGACGAAATTCGTTCATTATTTTCGTTTCGTTTCGTTTTATTCGTTCGTTTTATAGAATAGTGTAATACTATTGGCTTTCTATAAACCGAACGAGAGCCCCATTCATAAGAAATTCTTATGAATGGGGCTCTTGTGCGGTTCATAGAAAGGCAATAGTTCTACACGTTTTCTATAAGCCGAAAGTTTATAAGCCGAAGATCGTTCGGTTTATAGACTTTCGGTTTATAGAATACATAGAATTACATGTAATTCTATGTATTCTATAAACCGAAAGTCTATAAACCGAACGACCTTCGGTTTATAGACTTTCGGCTTATAGAAAACGTATAGTGTTATTGCCTTTCTATGAACCCATTCATAATTCTTATGAATGGGTTCATAGAAAGGCAATACTACTATACGTTTTCTATAAGCCGAAAGTCTATAAACCGAACGTTCGGTTTATAGACTTTCGGCTTATGGAATACATATAATCCTATTGCTATTCTATAAACCGAACGTTCGGTTTATAGAATAGCAATAGGATTACATGTATTCCATAAACCGAAAGCCTATAAACCAAACGTTCGGTTTATAGACTTTCGGCATTTGGAATGCATGTAATAGTACTATTGGCTTTCTCTAAACAGAGACAGAGTCTCCATTCATAAATTTTTATGAATGGAGACTCTGTCTCTGTGTAGAGAAAGCCAATAGTACTATTACATTCATTCCAAATGACGAAAGTCTATAAACCGAATGTTCGGTTTATAGAATAGCAATAGGATTACATGTATTCCATAAGCCAAAAGTCTATAAACCGAACGTTCGGTTTATAGACTTTCGGCTTATGGAATACATGTAACACTATGGGCTTTCTAAAAACCAAACTAGAGTTCCCATTCATAACAATTTATGAATGGGGACTCTGTTTCGGTTTAGAGAAAGCTAAGAAGTTGAACGAATGAACGAATGGTTTAATATAAACGAAAATCATTCGTCCATTCGTGCTATAGTATTGGGATTACTATAAACCGAAATAGAGTCGGTTTATAGAATGCCAATAGACTTACAAGCATTCCATAAACCGAAAGTCGTTCATTATGTCGGTTTATGGAATGTAGTGTACTATGCTATTGTATTCTATAAACCGACTCTATTTCGGCTTATAGAATGCCAATAGTACTATGAATGGACGAATGAACGAATGATTTTCGTTTATTAACCATTCGTTCATTCGGTTTTCGTTAGCTTAGCATTTTCGTTATTCGTTTTTCGGACGAATGAACGAAAATACTATTTTCAGACAAAAATGCATTCGTCCGAAAACGAATGCACGTCTAATAAGTATAATCACCACTACTTACATCTGTATCCCACAGGCCCAGAGGCGGCTCTCTAATTAGGCAAGTTAGGCAGTCGCCTAAGGCCTTGCGCTAGTGGGAGCCTTGCGGCTGCCTAACTCACCTAATTGCCTTTATGGTGACAAGGGAACTTAACGCTGCTTGCGTGCTGTGTGTAGCAGGTAGCGAAAAGCAGCCTGTCACACTAACATCAGTACCATTGGTGTCGGCACTTTAAGTGGCGGCATGCCGCCTTCACTGTGATTCTTTTTTCCTTTCTCTTCACGTGCTGTCCTGTGCTCCTCATGCACCGCACACAATTATCTTCATGAAGAGGATCACTGCCAGCAACAGAAGCTCCGCCCCCATTGCCAGCACCAGAAGCTCCAGCACAACGTGGTCTGCGAGACCACTCTGAACATAGTTCCCCCTCCTTATCCCTGTAGGTGCCCTGACAGGTAACTAAGCAGGGAGGGAGAGGACTATGTATTTTATTTGCATGGCAGGCAGACAGTCTGCATATAAAAGCAACCCTGATGCTCCTTATGTGGATCCCAGTCCTCTATTTCTGGTAATAACATTAAAATCTGCTGATGCACCTGTGAGTGAGTGTGTCCTGGCAGAGGGTTCCTGTGAGTGTGTCCTGGCAGAGTGTGTGGGCGAGTGAGTGTGTGGGAGAGTGAGTATGTGTGTGCGAGTATGTGTGTGCGAGTGAGTGTGTGAGTGAGTGAGTGTGTGTTTGTCTGTGCCAGTGAGTGTATGTGTGAGTGTGTCTGTGAGTGTGTGTGCGTGCTGGCAGAGTGTGTGTGCTGGCTGAGTATGTCTGTGAGTGTGTGTGTGCTGGCCGAGTAGTAATAAGCTGTTTGGGCACAATTATGGCACTGATAGGCTCTTTGGGGACCAGTATGGCCCTGCCATTTTGGTTTCAAAGATGGCAGTGGCATGTTTAAGGACAATGATAGTGGTGATTTGCTGTTTGGGGACACTGATTGGAGTGATAAGCTGTCTGGGCACAAATATGAGACTAATAACATGTTTGGGAACAATGATGGCAGTGACAGGGTGTTTGAGGACAATGAAAGTTTGGGAGAAAAGATGGCACTGGCAAGATGTTTGGAGACAGAGATGAAACAATGCCAAGTCCTTGTGGGTGCTGTGGCAAATCCCTGTGGATGCAATAAGAGTTAATTGGTAAGTCCTGTGGGTGCTGCAATGTGGTGCAGTTATGTGTGTGTGTGATCAGATATGAATGTGTCTATAAGTTCTAGTGTATCTGATCAGATGTCTCCTAAATGTGAACACTAACACACACACACACACACACACACACACACACACATATATATATATATATATATTTATATACACACACTCATATGCTTACCAGATACACACATGAACACATACACACACTAATATGCTGATCAGACACACACATAGACTCTTATATGCTGACCAGACACACACATACACACTCATATGCTGATCAGACACACACATACACACTCGTATGCTGATCAGGTACACACACTTGTCCACACTCGCATGCTGATCAGGTACACACACTAGCAGGGCCGCCACCAGGAATTTCAGGGCCCCTTACTGAACACATTTTCTGCCCCCCCCCCCCCCCCCAGACAATATCTCCCACTCGCCCCACCTACCCTTACAAGCATGTTATCCCGTTCTACTGTAATATGGAGGGTGGTTGGGAGCAGTTGGTCAATATGCCAGTAATATTTTGCCACTCAATAAGTCAGTATTTTGCCCTCAATATGCCATTCTTTTGCCATTTAATATGCCAGGATTTTGCCCCTCAATGTGCCATTCTTTTTCCATTTAATATGCCAGTATTTTGCCCCTCAATGTGCCATTTAATATGCCAGTATTTTTGCCCCTCAATATGCTATTCTTTTGCCAATTAATATGCCAGTATTTTGCCCCTAAATGTGCCATTGAATGTGCCAGTATTTTGCCCCTCAATATGCCAGGAATTTGCCCATTAATATGCCATTATTTTGCCCCTCCATATGCCAGGATTTTGCCCCTCAATATGCCAGGATTTAGCCATTTAATATGCCAGGATTTAGCCCTTCAATATGCCAGGATTTTGCCCCTCAATATGCCAATTAATATTCCAGGATTTTGCCAATTAATATGCCAGGTTTATGCCAATTAATATGCCAGGGTTATGCCAATTAATATGTCAGGATTATGCCAATTAATATTGCAGGATTATGCCAATTAAAATGCCAGGATTTAGCCCCTCAATATGCCAGGAATTTGACAATTAATATGCCAGGGTTATGCCAATAAATATGCCAGGATTTTGCCCCTCAATATGCCAGGATTTATCCATTTAATATGCCAGGATTTAGCCCTTCAATATACCAGGATTTTGCCCCTCAGTATGCCAATTAATATGCCAGGATTTTGCCAATTAATATGCCAGGGTTATGCCAATTAATGTGCCAGGGTTATGCCAATTAATATGCCAGGATTTACCCACTCAATATGCCAGGAATTTGCCAATTAATATGCCAGGGTTAAGCCAATTAATATGCCAGGATTATGGCAATTAATATGCCACGGTTATGCCAATTAATATGTCAGGATTATGCCAATTAATATGCCAGGATTTAGCCCCTCAATATGCCAGGATTTTGTCACTCAATATGTCAGGAATTTACCCGGGCCCGGGACACCAGTATCGCCTGTCACCCCGTGATGCCGGGCCTGCACACTAGCACACACTCGTATGCTGATCAGGTACACACATTAGCATACACATACACACTCATATGCTGAACGGATACACACACTAGCACACACATAGTGTATGTGTGTGCTAGTGTGTGTCTGATCCACATATGAGTGTGTATGTATCTGATCAGCAAATGAGTGTGTATGTGTTTTTCTGATCAGCATTTGAGCGTGTATGTGTGTGCTATACCAAGGGCTTTTGTTTATAGATATTTGTAGAATAATTTTTAAGGAGCTGTGAATTCCTAATTGTTGGGATTTAAGGCTGGTCTTAAAATATGCTATTCATAGCATGCATATATTTTTTTTAAAGAGGAGTTTCAGTGAGGGCTTCATTTTTAAGTTTCGCCTAAGGCCTCACAAAGTCTAGAGCCGCCTCTGCACATGCCTATTGTACATCTGTAGAACACACATCTACTGTACATCTGTAGAACACACATCTACACATCTGTAGATCTACTGTACATTTGTGCAACACACATCTAGTGTACATCTGCAGAACACACATCTACTGTATATCTGTGCAACTCATATCTACTGTACATCTGTGCAACACACATCTACTGTACATCTGTACAACATAAATCTACTGTACATCTGTAGAACACACATCGACTGTACAACTGTACCACACACCTATTCTGTACATCTGTAGAACACACATATACTGTACATCTGTACAACACACATAGTTACATAGTAGTTTAGGTTGAAAAAATACTTGCATCCATCAAATTCAACCCTTTTCCTATCCTATGTTTACCACTTTTGATCCAAAAGAAGGCAAATAAAAACCCTTTGAGCAATTTCGAATTCTGCATTCAGTGGGGGGAAATCAGATTTCTCCTTGGATCAACAAGCACTAAATAAATATTAATGTATTTACTAACTATACTAACATGCATAGCCCTGTATGCTCCGGCTCATTAAAAAAGTATCCAGGCTGCTTTTAAAGGCATCATATTCTGTACAACACACATCTACTGTACATCTGTAGGACACACATCAACTGTGCATCTGTAGAACACACACCTAATGTGCATCTGTACAATACACATCTACTGTATATCTGTTCAACACACATATACTGTACAACTGTACAACACACATCTACTGTACATCTGTATCTCTAAATATTTATATATGAGCTGGTTATGATAGCAAATTATTCGTAAATCATCGTCCTACCCCTCATCAGCCTCTGTGTTGGCATTTTTCTTCTATTAGCTGCTCATAAGTTTATATGAGAGGGGTGGTTCAAGGTTATAGGGTATATATTACTAACATAGTGGCAACAGAACCTAACTGTGGCTGCAATGGCGGCTACAAGAAAAGTACATTCTGTATTTGTCAGCGCTCCTGAGGCATTTGTACAGTAGGCCCTGAAGTGTATCATAAGACCAAACGTGTGAAGTTCCATTCTATTCTGTTTCCTGAAAACCAGACACTGAGATTGGGAAGGCGGTTCTGAATCAGGACTCACACTTTCACTGATATCTTGCTTCCAAAATTTGTTTAGGGTAAGGTATTTATGTGTAGGTAATTAATAATAAGTGTAGAGAAGTAAACCACCAATATTAAAAGTAATGTCTGAGCTAGAGACAGATCTATATGGACATTCAATATTAATGTCTGAGCAGGAAACAGATGTATATGGACATTCAGTAGTAATGTCTGAACAAGAGACAGATGTATATGGGCATTCAGTAGTAATGTCTGAGCTGGAGACAGATGTATATGGACATTCAATAGTAATGTCTGAGCTGGAGACAGATGTATATGGACATTCAATATTAATGTCTGAGCAGGAAACAGATGTATATGGACATTCAGTAGTAATGTCTGAACAAGAGACAGATGTATATGGGCATTCAGTAGTAATGTCTGAGCTGGAGACAGATGTATATGGACATTCAATAGTAATGTCTGAGCTGGAGACAGATGTATATGGACATCCATTAGTAATGTCTGGGCGTGAGACAGATAAATATGGATATTCAATAGTAATGTCTGAGCTAGAGACAGATGCATATGAACAGTGGTGCCTGAGAGTGGTGCACCCTGTGCAACCGTCCAGGATCGGCCCTGCACTTTAATGCAAGTTAAATAATGATAAAAATGTATGTATTTATTATAATTTAAATATATCTATTCTAGACATGTTTACGCATTTGCAGCTTCTACTGCTCCTCCCATTTTGATCTTTCCGTGCCAGCATTTGTCTGGAGCCTGGGAGGTAAAAGAAATCAACATGCTAATCAACAGTACTTTAAAAATCAACAGTCAAGTATCTGCAGGGCAGCATGTAAAAGTAATACATGTCCCTCAAAAAATGGCTGATCATACAAATTCATACTTGAATGGAGACAGCAGGAGGAGTTAGGGTAAGATGTATTTAACTTAATAACAACAAAATGGGTGCGATTCCATTTTTTTTTTTTAATGAGTTATGGGTGCTTTGGGCACAAGTAATAACACACTGGATTGTTTTATTTTTGCGTGGAGAGGACCTTTAAATTAACATATGCTATAAAAATGCTACTTTCTTCATATATATTGAATATAGAATCATGCCCATATCAATGAAAATAACGCATGTTGTTTCTACCTTGGAGTGTTTATTAGATAGTAGAGGTTGTATTGCGACATTGCAAAAGTACACATCGACATCACCACTCAGTTTTATGCCATTAAAGAGTTTATTGATTGTTTTATTATTTTTCCAGGCTTGTAGTCAGCACAGTAAGGATTACTGTGAATTGATATAATGTTACAAGACTGGGACACATAATATTTGAGTTAATGATCAAAATGGTTGTTACATTAGTTAGGTGATTTTTATGTACTTGTTCGTGAATTGCGAAAATTGTTACCTTTTGTGGATAAAGATGCCTCACGTCCATTTTCTGCTTCCATTAAGAAATGCTGCAATACTGCCATTGATAAATATACATAGGATACCATTCACTGAGCAGCAAATCCAAATCTGTCTCACTAACTTCATCGCCAGAAACCAGTCCGACACAGCTTCATTGTACTCATTCCGCAATAGTTTTTTCTACACTACGTAGTGGAGTTAAATTCCTCATGTTCCAAACACCACAACACTCCTTTCATACTAGACTATAGGCAGAGAAGTGTTGAATACAACCATGGTGAGGAAATTATAAGGTAATTCTAAGGCATGCCTAACAGATACATAGGAATCCCAAAAATGCCAATACTGGCTTCTACAAGTAGGTTCCACTTTAGCTAGTGTCTCTCTTTTGTTAAATATACCCTGCATATTTATATAGATTATATGTAGAGAGAGTAATAGAGGAATACAATGTGTGTTAGAAAATGTACAACAATAGTTTGTATAGTGTCTACAATCTTCAGTAAAAGAAGTTGATCTTATAACCATGGACAAGAGTAGAACTTCCGTATTCATGTTGCCGTCGCTTGAATAATTATCCATCTCTGTAACTAGCGAACAAAGACAACTTAATGTCAACCCTGGTCTTCAAAAGATTCTGTCTCACGACTCCATCGTATTTAGTCTTAGATGGTGGCAGGGCAATTTATGATTCGGTTCTCAAGAAGAACGCTGATTACCAGGAAAAAAAAGTACAGGCCGAACATGGTGCACCCCAAGATCTTGTTCATTTTCCACTTGCAGAAAGCGATGGATACAATGACAAATAGCAGCATGATAAAAAGGAGGATGATTGCACAGAACAGTCCATTGCTACTGACTGCTACAGGTTTCATGCCGTGAAACATGGAGAAGAGAAGCCAGGGCATTGGAAGACTAACGTGGAAGGAAAAGAAAGATAAAATAAGATTATGGTACATTCAGATATTTGACACAAGCTACACCATTACACCATTACATCAGTTGTGTTAGGTCTTATCTGCCTAATTATCATCCATCACTCGCTTTGTACATATGATACAAACTGAATACCTTCTCTGTACCATGCAGTAATGTGTCGACATCTCTCCTTAAAGTCATCATGGGAAATGAGATACAAAATAAATCCACATGAATAATGAGGTCTTATATCATCATAGCAGTGCTCTGGGAAACACAGCCTAGCCAACCACAATGCTTTTGGCAGGGGTGCTGTCCTCCCCCGCCCAGCATGCTGGATATTTTTGAGTCACTGTGTTGAGCACACGGAGCACTGGAATGTGATGCTCCAAGTCAGCATTACGTATAAGTGTGTGGGAGGAGTGATGTGATGCAGGGTGCTGACTGGGATCTGAGCCAAAGTATTTGTGAAACAAGGGGGGGGGGGATGGAAATAGGGGAGGGGGAGAGGGAGACAAAAAAAACAGTGGGAGAAGTGTGGCGAGAGAAACAGCAGGAGGAATGGTGGAGAAGACAGACTACTGGGGGGAGATGAAAGAAGAGCAAGATAGATAAACAGTCGGGGAGAGGGACAGTTGAGTGAGAGGAAAGGGAGTGGGACAATATAGGGAGAAGAAAGGGAGAGAGACAGCAGGGGAGAAGAAAGAGACAGAGACACAAGGGGAGCATACAGTCCTCCATATAATGCAATTACTTGAATAACACATTATTGTATGCCAAGACACAGGGGACAAGGCAACAAGAAATAGTCTCCCACTTTCTATGCAGTGGTCTTCATTTATACCCAAGGAATTTGAACTACATTTCCAACATTTTTTAGTCTTTCCGGGTTTTGGGTAACTGGGAGCTGTTATTGAATCATGGAATCAGTCATTGGATAGTCCTGTTGTTTAACTTGAAGTAAGAACAAGGATATCAGGCAGAACATGTGTAATTCCCTTACTATATATGGCAAGAAAAGAGGCAGCATGACAAGGTGAATTAGCAAATCCACCCACAGTCGTTCTCGCTTCTGAACGTGATACATCCAAATGTAGTCATGAACAATTTGATCTACTACTACTCGCAATTATAAGGCATCAACACCCTCTGTGGAGTCTCCTATAATGAATATGCAACTTGCCTAATTAACCATCACGTCAGCTGTTCAGGAATTATCTCTTGTAATTAAAACATGGTAAGGGAAAAAAATAAGAGTGTGACAAATCCAATTAATAAAACAAAGAATATGAGTCACAAATAACCACACAGGAGGCAAAACCCACTCACATTGCTCTGGATACCAAATGTACATGATAAGCGGTTGCATTTTACATAAATCTGTTGACGTCATCTACTACCATTATAGCGACTGGAAGCGCAGTTAGGAGCCTACATCCCATTTGGAACCTTAGGATGGGATGTTACATGGTGAAAGTGTAGTGGCCCATAGCGCAACATAGGTATTATATCAATCTCAAATATTACTCCTGATAAGAAATCAAAATCTTTGAAACAAATAATCCTAAAGGCCCATCGTAGGCAACAATTAATTACTCCAAGCTAGATAGATAGAAAATGATATGGGGTGTTACTAAGAAGATGTTAGTAGAAATACTATGGTATCTTCACAGTCAACCTGTACACCGAATGGGGAGAAGGCAATAAGATAAAAAAATGTTCTTCCCATCTTGGCACCCGAAACCCTCTTCAGCTACGTGTGGTGTTTTTCCATTTAGAAAAAGTATTGGGCATTGTCTTATTATCACCAGCACATGACAATATGACATCCAGGGATGTTACTATCACCCAATTTAATGTGTCAACCCCAAGGGACTCTACAGTTGGCACATTAACACACTGAACTATCTCACCAGCTTAAATTAATAATATTTTTATAACTGATACAGGTGGTTGTGTTTTTGTACCCTGGTGATCTGATAGCATTTGATACATTACTGTTTTTCCCTAATAGTTTAAATGAGTTTCAATGTAGAAAAATCTGTACTTACCCAACTGTGATATCAAAAATGTTGCTTCCAACAGAGCTAGATACAGCCATGTCCCCCAGTCCCTTGCGTGCGACAATGACACTAGTGATAAGGTCAGGGATGGAGGTACCAGCAGCCAATATAGTGAGTCCCATGATTTCTTCAGTAATTCCAATAGTCTCTCCGACCTAAAACAGTTAACAAGGATTTTTAAAAAGCCTTACCTGAGACTCTAATTGTAACTTTACTATCTTTTGTTTTAAGGCGACTAACACACTGACTAAACTAAAGTGATGAGAATTGTTATTTAAACCAGTTATAAACTGTATAATATCACACTTTAGCAGACAACTTCCACAACTTGTTGGCCTTGGGATATGTGGAGTCAACAACTGTCCTTGTCCTTCTAATATATATATATACTGCACAGACCTAAGAAAATGCAAAAACACTTTCCATCTGGAGTAAGGTGACCAGGTCTTTAAAATAAAATCCAGACCAGCAGTTAATTCCACAACAATATATATGAATGCGTGAGTTCTGTTACCTCAGAGTAATAGATGAAATACAACTGCACAAAGAAGTGGAGAATCGTGAGAGCCAAACAATTCCATTCATCAATCCAAATATAACTTCTTAAACTTCTAATCAATGTCTGTTTTGTGTGCCACTGACTAGACATTTAAGAAGATACATGTATATTTAGGAGTAAAACAGTTTAGCTCTCACTGATTCTCCACTGGTTTTATACTTTGGTATTTTGCCAAAATGAAGTCCGCACAGTTTTGTTTATTTTTATAGGCAGATGATGAAAAATCCATTTTATGAGCATCATTTTCCCAGATTTGGGCCTATTCGCTAAAACTGATTCCATTCCAACTATCAGTGCCTGATTTACTTATCATTTTACCACAGTTTATGTTTTAGTGAATAAACCCCACAACTCTATGTGGTTTTAGTCTATGGAATAACTGTAATATGAATGTTACATCACGTTTCACAATCCCTTCTGAAAGCACAGGATAATGCTTATATTTGTGAATTTACTTTGGGTTTGGACAAATGGCCTGAGGGCATATCCCTGGACACATTTGGTCCATGAGACAGTGGTTTCACTTCGGACACTGTTGCCTGAAACTGATTACATCTGGTTAATCCAACCAAGAAATGGGTTCAATGTTAGACGTCGCCACCAAAAGATATTATTTATTTAAATATTAATATTAAAATGGAATCCATTAATTGATATAAACAAGGATTAGTGTCATGTGTGCTTTAATCTAATTCTTCACAAATGTTGTAAATAATTGCAATTAGAATTTACCAATGATATTACCACAAATGTTTATCTGAAATAATTCCAGTTCATACAAGATAATTGTCTGTTGAACAGGAAATTATGTTTGCTTCACTTACATTGGTATAATTATTATCCGCCACAGCTGTTTTTCTGTTGTCATTTGTTTAAGATGGGCAAACACTGGTGTCTTTACGATAAAAAAAGACCTAGTGAAAGGTGCGATAATCCTGCCAATAATCAGGCATTACTAGCTGTTTTAGAAAGATTTGCAAATTGGAGATTATTTCTAACTCAGCCATTAATTAACGCCATTAATTGCCATTTTTGCAGTTCACTAGTCAGTTCACCACAGTTCCCTGTGTACTGAATGGATCTGATCTAATGTTAGCCTTATTATTGAAATTCTGTTGTCAACTGACAAAATACCCAATCAAAATACCCAATCAATATACATAAAAATATTATGAAATGTCCTAGGTCTAGATAACTGAATTCAGTGGAAAAGGACAAGTTACGTACTATTGTCTTTGCATTAGGATGTTCTATACCATGCTAATTTTGAGTGCTCGAAGACGCTAGGATGGCAAAGAACATCCTGAACTTAACAGCTATTCGCGGCCGCTCACGATGGTCTGTGCTTCGAACCAGCTGCAGAGACTTGCAGCAGGATCCCTCCTGTCAGATAAAGCCAGTTTGAGTGGCCTCAGTTTGACAGTGAAAATGTAGCCGACGCTCAAAGCGGGCGATGTCTACATTTTGCTAAATCAAGCTGTTCCTGAACTTCCAGGACGTCGCAAGACATCGTGAGTTTTCGGCAGGGAGCCATAGGATCTAAAAAGATCCTGTCCACCTTGTGATCGGGATAAGGAACACAAAAATGGTGTTTTGATGCTTGCGTCTTCTAGGAAGGGGTTAAGATAATTTATCTAGAAAATGATTACAGAGATACACATATCAGTAAAAAAAAAATAAAAAAAGTATCAATTAATGGGAAATAATTTCCTATTTGGCATACAATTACATAGTGAAACCTGGAATTAGTCAGGTACACATTTGGTTTTGTATCATTGGTAAATTGTAATTAGAATTGCTTACAAAAACAATAAAGCACTAATTATACAAATAGTCTATAATGGAGAGGAGGATAGTAATATACATAAGAAAACAAACAGTTGGATGTCTGTGAAATGTCAACACAGAAATTATTATTCAAAGCATTTGTTCATTGAATTATTATTTAAAGCATTTGTTCATTGAATTATTATTCAAAGCTTTTGATGCAATTGTTGTTTGTTAACTTACCTGATGGGCCCACCAGACCATTAAGTAAGAAAATATTGCAATCCATGTGATTGATCCAAAAAAGGTTATTGGAAAAAACTTCCTAGAAGACTGAAAGAAGAGGAAAGAAAATGTTGCATTCTGGTTGCCATGTAAAACTGTTAGTATTAGTCAATTCACAGCTAACTTTATGGGAATAGCAATCTTGCTGCTCTAATAAGTTCCCTCCAACACCCACACTTTTCACAACTTCAACGCACAGTCATATGAACACCTATTATGCATTTACAAACCATTTGGCCCATCTAGTCTTCCTAATTTTCTCAATCTGCTTTAAAATCTTGAACCTTATTTGTTTTTTGTTGTAAACCATTGCATTACCTCAGAAAATGAAAAAAAAAAAAAAATGAAAACAATACAAGTTTCTGCACATTATGTAGCCCTCCACATTAAATCTTGTACAACACTACTTTAAACAATTTGCAATTTTTTTTTTTTGCAAAGTCAACAATGGCTTTAATTGAATCTATTATTACTTATTTATACAGTGTAATCATTATCTGCATCACTTGCTATGCCATTATGTATTATGCTTATCTCTTGATGAGGTACACGGAGAATAGAGAAAATTATCTATCTGGTTAAAACAAAATAATTATTAAAAAGTGAGTAAAAGTGAGCATTTTAAAAAAAGTTAGACTTGCACCACAGCAACCAGAAAACCCTAATAATATCTAAAACAGCAACTGAAAAATGTGTGTAATCTGTCACTACAAAGTCGCAGGAATGCAAAACAGTGATCATTTTGTATTAGTTATTCTGGGTGCACAAATTCTGACAGGCCATTTGTTATGATAATAAATATAAAAATAATGTATTAACACCTTCAGTACAATGGACGTGTCAGGCACGTCCTGCCGGGAACTTTGTTCCCGACAATGGATGTGCCTGGCACGTCCTGCGGTGAGTCAAGCGGTCTTCGCGATCAACTATCGCGAAAACCGCTTTAATGGTGCTGGTCTATTGCCTCGATGTCGAGGCAATAGCCAGCACCAAAATTTTTTTTCAGGGGCACCCACACAGAGCATTCGTGGGAGCCATATTGACGGAGCAGAAATATCAGGAGGTCTGAGCTTCGGAAGTGAAAGTAACTTCACTTCCGTCACTCTGAATATGCTACTTGACTGCCCCTAGTGGTAGCCAAGCAGCATAGCAATGTAAAATAATTGAAATAAATATTTAATTAGTATAAAACTGGTTAAATAGTTAGATTAGCCTATAGGGTTAAAATTAAATAATTTTTAGCATAAGGGATAGGGTTAAAATTAAATTAAAATATATTAAGGGATAGCATAAGGGTTAGAGTTGGGGTTAAATTTAGTGTTAGGGTTAAATTTTGGGTTCGGGTTGGGGTCAAAAGTTCAATATAGGAAAAAAACAAAAAAAAATATTTTTGGTTTTTGCCCCATAACTCGCAAAAAATATGGAAACATGCATATTTCTGTACTCGGGACAACATTTAGAAACTATTTAGATGGGGTCTTTTTTAATGATTGTATTTGTGTAAATTATATTTTAGGTCAAAGTTAGACATTTTTTATTTTTTTACATTTTTCATCGTATTTTATGATTTTTTTTGTAGTAAATTATAAGATATGATGAACATAATGGTATCTAATGAAAGCCCTTTTTATGACGATAAAAACAACATATAATTTGTGTGGGTACAGTATGTGAGAAAGAAGAAAATTGCAGCTAAACACAAACACCCCAGAAACGGCCATTGTCACCAAGGGAAAGTCAAGGTGAAAATGTCTTGTCACCAAGGGGTTATAGACCGCGGAATTCACGATTTCTAGATATCCATATTTTCAGAATGATTTTCTTCAGTAATTCCATCCAAAAAACTGAATTACGTTTTCTGTTTTATTTTGTTTAGATCTTTTTTCAATGTTGCTTTTGCCCTGCTCTGAAAAAAACACCGACATTATTATGTGCATATATGTTGTTGTAAACAAGGAAACATAAGGGTTTTTTCAATGTGTTTCTATGTTTCTATGTTTCAATATAACTGAACTGACATATGAATGGCGGTCTAAATCAGGCAAATGTATGCCAAGAGTAACCAGGCTGCCCACCAATCATTTCCCCAGCTTGTAAAATGGGCCAAAACAGATATGGTGAAGTGCTGTATGTAATTGCGATTTTATGAAATTTTTGATATTTTCATTAAAAAAAAAAAAAATCTGAACTGACAAACTGACTACGAACATCAGGCAGTATTAGCTGAGTGGGAAACGTGGCTATCAATGACTAATTCTTGCAATTCACTTGCAGTTCGGTTGTCAGTTCACGCTTAGTGAACAGACCTAATGGATCAAGTCAACAAAATGCTTCTGATGATACATATATGGAACAATTAGCAAGGGCATTTTATCGGTTTCCATGGAGACTGCTCCACATTTCTAATGTATTATTTTTAAGATAAAGAAGATCAAGCTGTAGTTATTATTACCAGAGTAAAAGTCACTAAATTGCTATACTCTAGCATTTTACCTTTGTGGACATTACATCATAACAATCATAATGCTTGGAAATTGTTTAATCACTTGTATTGACTTTGAACTTAAGTAGTCTGCAGATGATCTTTTATTAATTTCCAAACTCTTGAAATACTGATGCTTGTAAGAAATCTAATAACAAGGCACCGAGACTCAGCAGAATTACAATGGATTTACAATTATCTTATCATTAACCCACAGTGCCAATATACAGGATACAATACCTATATATTATTATATATAGATTTGTTGAAAAATTTGTTTTAAAATATGTATGTGTTGTTTCCTATTTATGCCATCATACTGTGGCCCCATATGCAAATTAACTAATAATAAATAAATAAGTCAGAGTCCTCAATTTCCTAAAATAAGGACTACATTAACAAAATGTATGGGAAAAGATAAGAAAGGGTGCAGAAATATGTTTTACCAGTTTATCTGCTATGTAAAATCTTTTTTTGAGGCTTATTTATAGAAAACAGTAAAAATGCACTTTAAACACTTCTATTTTCCTGATTAAAAGACTGCAGTAATCTCTTCATGCATAATAGCAGAGAAAAGCTCATGACAATAATATTACGCGGATTATGTTTCCACACAGCTTGTTTTCCTCTGCCAGAATTTTCATGACAATAAACACTTCAGAGAGGGAGGAGAGTGATGCACGGTGTGTGCCGCCAGCAAGCTGTATGCCCAGTATGCCCAGTATGCATGGAGCTATTGTGGAGAATACTCAGCTTTGTTTTGCACTGAGAGCTTCATCAGCTGCTAAATCAGTCCCTGAACACAATTCTCCCTTTCATGTTCAATGCAGGAGAGCAGTGTCCTCTGTTTTCGTTCTATTCCCAAACCACTTGTGTCAGGATGTAAATGCACCCTTAAAAATAACTATCCTCTAATTAACACAATATGGAAATTCCCACACCAATCGTATGGCTATAGTTTCCATTTTCATCAGCTTTCTGTCCAATTTAAATACTCAAGTGCAATTGAGAAATATGTCCAATGTCAATCTATTGTCAGTATTTTAAACGCACATAGAAAATAAGACTCAACTGATGTAAAGAGAAAAAAATCAGGATATTTGAGCTATTGGTTTTTTAGAGTCTTTTCATTACTGCCAAACAGGGCTGCCATGTTTTCTTAAAAAAAATACTGGCGATGCTATTACCACTGACATATCATTGGCGTCAAGCCAATTTTCTAGCAGCCTGTTGGTAAATTACCAGTTGGGTGGTAACTCTACCACCGAACTAAAGAAGCAACTCTATATATACCATTTTGTCCCAAAATGGATTTAGCCGAATTTCACAAATCTCCAAAAAATGTGACTAGTCAATATCTGTAAATTCAGGTCCGAATGAGCACTTCGGGCCATTCGGAAACCAAGGCATTGGAAACATTGGATCGGGACATTTTCACCAGGAAAACTATAGATTTTGATTACCCAATATGTGTTGATCACACTCTGAATTTGGGTAACATAGATGGAATTCACCCAATTCAATTACCCTGATTTTAGTTGGAGAATTGAACTTTAAATCCCTCTGAAGTACACAACAAAATATTTGAAAGTGTTTTTTTACGTATTCAGAATCACAGACAATCACTAGTGGAATCATCCATGAAAGCTATGGCCTTGATATTTGATGTGCCCTCCATCCCTGAGTGGTTATATATTATTCATAGTAAGGGGTTAAGGGTGAGAATGAATATCAAAGGGACAAAGGACAGCTTTGACGGACACCTGATGCTAAGGGTAGTTTTTGCTGAGGAATATAAATTAATAAAAAGTGCTATAAAATTCACCTCCCAAACATCTAGAGTTTGAAATTCAAATTATGTGTGGCCAGGAAATGCTGTCGAAGGTCTTGTGTGTGTCAAGTGTTATTAAAGTGTTGAATGTTGGGAATGTGCCGTCAGAAGCATAGTTATGGTTTTGTGGATTTATGTAATATGGATGGGAGAATGGCTTGGAGCTGGTTTGCAATATTCTTTTGGTTAATATTTTAATGTTAGAGTTCATTAAAGCATTGGGTCTGTAGGAGTTATTTGTTTGAATTTAAGTGATTTGGGAAATTAATCAATTTGGCTACATTTTGGACCAGGTCACGACCCCAAACACATCTGAAAGACAACCACTGCCTTGCTAAAGAAGCTGAAGGTAAAGGTGATGGACTGGCCAAGCATGTCTCCATACCTAAACCCTATTGAGCATTTGTGGGGCATCCTCAAACGGAAGGTGGGGGAGCGTAAGGTCTCTAACATCCACCAGCTCTGTGATGTCGTCATGGAGGAGGGGAAGAGGACTCCAGTGGAAACCTGTGAAGCTCTGGTGAACTCCATGCCCATGAGGACTAAGGCAGTGCTGGAAAATAATGATGGCCACACAAAATATTGACACTTTGGGCCCAATTTTGTTGCTAACGGTTTAGACATTAATGGCTGTGTGTTGAGTTATTTTGAGGGGACAGAAAATTTACACTGTTATATAGGCAGTACACTTACTACTTTACATTGTAGCAGAGTGTCATTTCTTCAGTGTTGTCACATGAAAAGATACTGTATTTTTGTTTAGGCCCTGGTTTATTATACTACCTTTTGTATTACTGTCGCTGTGAGTTTATTGTAGATTCTCAAGTCTCTACACCAATGCACTACCCTTTAGGTCCAGACTTGGAGCTGTCAAAACTTACCAGGTTTGGGTGAAACCTTTGCTTGTTTTATGGACACTTCATGTGGGATGTCTCTACTATCCCAATTGTGATCACAGATTTTTTGTATACTTTTGAATTTTGATATGTTTTGAAGATTGGGAATACCAAACTTGATAAGCTTTACAGAAGGCCTTACTGAAGACTTTTATCTGCAAACTAAAAAATGTGTGATCACTGAGATCTGTATACCAGCAAATCTGTCATGAGTTAGGATTATATACATTGGCCCAAATGGCGATAGCACCATTTTTTGTACTATGTGTTCATGTCTTGCATTTTTATTGGTATATTTTGTGTATTATATATTTTATGCTATATACGGATTTCAGAGAGAGGAATACTCACCGAATTACGGACATCTGGTAAGGTGATCCACAGCGGAAATATAATAGGTAGCACTGCAAGATATACGGCTCTCTTGCGACTGTTAGTGGGCCATGCAAGGCTGAGGGGATGGTCTTCTTCATCATCATGCTCTGCATCTGTCGGCTGAAGCAAGAGCAGTAGGTAAAAGAGAGTACAACAGAACCAAATAAATGGAATACTGGGCTTGGAACGCAAATGTTGTGAATGGCCTAGAAAAATTACCTTGCTAAAGGAAAATGTACCCTTTAAATAACTTGTTGTCATTAACCTTTAAATACCATAGAAATGTCAAGTGAAGAGGCCTCTCAAGCCTTAAAGAGCTTCCTGCCTTCATATTTATACTGAAACGCAGGCTATTCATTTTAATTAGCTTTACGCATGCAAACGTTCACATACAAGCAGGCTGCTTGCCTGACCAACATTATGAAAGCATTTTCTATTGTCCTGTGCAAGCAGGGAATTCAGATTACTGAACCGATTAGACTTACAGTCTCTTGGGAGGCAGGGCACTCTAGCAACAATGTACACTGCTATGGATACTAGTTCTGTATTTCTGTTAGCAGGTGTTTTTGTTTTCTTCCAGGGAGTAATTAAAAAAGGGCCAATGAAACTCTGTATATAGAGTTTTTGATAATAAATGAAGTTACGCAAGCTTTTACTTTTTTTGATAGTTTACTGCTCCTTTAGTAGTGTTCCATGAAGTACCATTTTCTTTTATGAAACCTATTTTACTAAAATACTAGGTTTTTTTTGACACCCCGATCTTTGCCATTAGCAAGATTTAACCAATCTTTGGCAAACATTTTTAGATTTTCCAACTGCACGCAAAAATATATTAGTACACGGTGCTGGTGCAAACAGGCAATATCATAAAAATGTGCTTTGCAACACACTTAAGGTATGTACACTAAGGTGTGATGAGCTGGACAAACAGCTCGTTTATTGATTTCAGTTGTATTATGTTGTGATAAATACATATAACACTAAGATCATTATCACTATTACTTCTGAATGTCCAAACGCAGCTCTGACTTAATCATTCTTTAAAAGCATTACATTTATCTTCAATGACAATAGTTAATTAATTTAAACCTTTAGTCAGGTGACTGCCGATGAGAAGTATAAAAAGCTGTTTAAACTATTGCATGCTTAACATTATAGAGCAGCAGTTCTCTAGTGTGGTCAGGATGGTCATGTGCTTCCATCTGCTCGGTAACTTATGATTAGATCAGAACACTCTGATGTAGGGTTGCCACCTGGCTAGTATTTTATCGTCAGGTTGGTAAATAAAAAATGGCTTGATGCCAATGTTAAGTCTATGTTGCCAATAGCAGGACCAGTGTAACAGCCCTGCTCCAATGTGGCATTATCAGCCATAGCTAAATCTGCAATCTGCGGACATAACATCCGATAACTGTTTTGTCTACATCATTGTTAATGAGGGGGCAATGCTAAAATCTTAGATAAACTGCTCATGTTCTCTTAATGTAGTCACTTTCTAAGCATTCAGTTTCAAAGATATCACCAGATATGTAGAGCAAAAAGCCAGCACTTGGATATTTACTTCATAGAACATCAATATGGATGACCTTATCAGTCAGTCTAATTGCAGTTTTCCTGTTGTTTTACATTGAAAATAATGTCACTGGGTTCTCTTAATTTAGTGACATCACAGGGAGTACACAGAAGGCAGTCTGCTTCTGCCAGCATTGGTTTTTATGCTCCTGTCCCAGGAAGTGCTCTCATTAGTTAACACAATGAAATCAGACTCTTCCTGTTGAATTCAGCTGTTTCAAGTGCTTAGAAAGTGGAGGGGCGGGGTTTCCACCAGCTCTGTGTGTTGTGGTGTAATACAAAAAGCATGGCTTGGAAGATGGGCTTGGCTATTGCCCCAGGAACAGCAGTAACTCTATTAAACATCAAATGCAATTTTCAGGAGCTCAGAAGAGATGAGCAAAAGAAAAAGCCTGATCTGTTTATTTTTCTTTACATGATAGATCACAAATAATACTGTATTGGACACTGTAAATGGAACTACCTTTTTAAAAAGCTAGATAAATAATAATCACAATGGGATTTTCTGTGTTTTGGGAGGGCAGTAATACTGCCAAAATGTGTTCTATTTTCCCTTCTGTTTTAACCCTGGCAAGACTCCCAGTTTTTGTTACCAGAGGAAAAGAGCATCCTATCAATTGAAAATGATTGTACATGATTAAACTGGGATATATCCAACATTGTAATTAAAGACAATATGGACCTGTTCCAAGGAATTTAATTGAAGCTCTAGAAAAGCTAATGTAGATAGCATGCAAGACTAAAGAGTCTACTCAATATACATCAATTTGGCCCAAAGTGGATTGAGATTGGGAAACTTAGACGAATTGGACAAATCGCCGAAATGCGGCTACTCAATATCTCTGAATTCGGGTCTGAATCAGCTGTTCAGGAAAGAGAAGCATCAGAGAAGCATTCAGATTGTGACAATTTTGCTATATAAAGCATACAATTTCAGCTACCCAATAAGCACTGATCACCGTCAAACACATGCCGAAACATCCACAAAATTCGCCAATTTCAGTTCACTAGATTTAAGTTAATTAAAGTAAACATATTTTAAACACAAAAATCTTTATATACAAATAAATTATATTAATGTGACATAATAGTATAGTTACATTAATTTAAGCATTTTAAAATTTTATTAAAAATTGTTTTAGATTATTTTATGTTCATTTACTTTGTTTGTACTTAATTAATGGATCATGTTTTTTTTAAAATTTTTATTTTATTTAACTTCGGGCCATTTCAGAAGGATTTTGGCTATAGCTTTTATACCATTGACTTTTATAGGAGAACTAATGCTATAGTCGAGGCCTCGAAATAAGCTCCATTGGGGAATAGAGGACATATACGGAGGCACATCGTGGCTACCTGAGTAGCTTGAAATTCAATTCGGAAGTACGATTTTGAATTTATTATAGATTGATTAACTTGTAATTAAATGACGTGTGCACCCAGACACTTTTTTTTGCAGGTGGTGTAGCACTGTGCCCTATTTTTGAATACGTTTTTCATATTTAAGTATGCAAAATAAAAATAACATGCTCCAGCCCTAGGCTCACAAAGAACTGCCCAATAAATAAGCACAGGACAATCATGACAGTGATGCATGGGAACTCTTAAAGGAATTCTGAACACTGAGGTAGAGAATAAATAATGATGAAAAATGTTCTATAGAGTAATAAAGCATATAGTATAATTCGGTGGCTTGATATGCAAATGAACACATTTTTAATGAGAAATGTGTAATTTGCATGTAATGCTACAAGCTGATGTCATACACAGGAGACACCACAACCTATATACTGTATTATTATATACTTATGCATTTGCACGCAATTTTGACAACATAATGTATAGATTTAAAAAGATAGACATAGTCATCATAGTCATCATATACCCAATGTTATTTCTGCAAATGTTTTAGTCCTACTAATGAGAGTTTTGGAGAAACTCCACTGAAACCATTTTTAGCTTAAGGTTTCTGACATACAGAGAAATAGTATCCTAACATATCTTTCCTCCAACATATTTGTGAACAGCGGCGATTTGGAAATTGAGTTACAGCGTGGTGTTCATTGACAACAAAGGCTGCCATTCCTTATCACTGAACAGATTTAGCTGCAATGTAAGAAGCTTGTTGACACCTACAGAAATCTCTCTATTTTGTTCTGTGTTTTAACTTTCATAAAATACAAGAAATACAAAGGTCGACTCAACAAAGAGAGAATTGCAGGGGATTTCAAAACTTTCAAACTTTAGGCCAATGTGGTCAAGTTGGAAAAACTCTCTAATGCAACTGAATGGGAGAATTATTCTAACTCAGCTACTTTGGCCTTAAGTTTGAAACTCCTGTCTCAATTCCCTGAAAATTCTTCTTTAGTGAGTAGACCCTACAGTTTCTCTCACAAACTCACATTATTCCCCATTCTAGCTTTTCTGATGATTTTATTAAACAAATATTACTTTCCATCTACTTTTTGTTTTGAAAACCAATAAAGAAGTAAAAATTTAAGTTTAAGTATTTGCTCAAATATAAGACAAGGCTTTTTTTCAGAGCGAATGCTTTGAAAAAGATCCCTTGTCGTATTTTCTAAGTGGTCTTATAATGAGACTTAAAATTAAAAACTACAATAAGACTAATACTAGTGGCCCACAAAGCTCCAGGGGACCTGAAACCTCCTTGCAAGCAGCAGCTGAATGTCTGTGCGCTGTACACAGACATTCTCCGATGTTGGACAACACTTCTGCCGAAGCTTCAGAGCAGGGGTGTATCGTGCCCCTGAGTGACAGGTGTGCTGCCATTCAGGCACACACCTGTCACTCAGGGGCACAATGTATTTAGTGTATTTCCGTGTCACATGACCACCTACTGTTTTCCATCTCAAAAGTCCCGGTAGACGTGTCAGGCAGCATTAGAGGATGGTTGTGCACACTAAGCAGTGCACAGACCTACTATAGCTGCCCCACTAGACACCAGGAAGTGTATGGCATATTGGCAAGTCTGGGGGCATATTGGCAAGTCTGGGACTGCATAACTCTCTCTTTAAAAGATTTAAAAACATTTTTTTTAACATAGGTTATGTTTTTTTTAAGTCTAGTAGCATATTAGGCAGTCTAGTGGTCTATAGGCAAGTGCAAGTCTGGGGTCTTACTGGCAGGTCTGGGGATACATTGGCAAGTCTGGGGGCATATTGGCAAGTCTGGGGGTATATTGGCAAGTCTGGGACTGCATTACTCTCTCTTTAAAAGATTTCAAAAAATATTTTTTAACATAGGTTATTTTTTTAAGGAAGAAAATTGTGAAAAAGATATACAAATAATAAATGTAAACTTATATCTAAACAATATATAACCTGTGATTCTGCAGCTTCTATGGTATGGGAGACATTTCCATTTTGTACCGGGCCAGCAGATTCTTTAGGTGGTGTCACTTCAACCTCAACATTAGTGGTATTTGGAAGTTCAACTTTTTCTGTAATGAGAATGCAAAATGTGTAATAACATGCTCCAATACAGTCTGTGTAAGTCATTGCACAGCGTCTAACAGTGTACCAGGTAGACTCTGTAGATATCATCTCTAGCGGGCCGATTCACTAAAAGGTGAATTGCAGGTGAGATGAACATTTCATCTCACCAATTTAGCTATATAGTGCAGGGACAATCCCGGTGAGTATGATTAGTTGGGGAAAGTATCCAGATTTGTTCCTGCACAATGTATAGTTACAAATTTGAAATGAAATGTTCATCTCACATCAACTCACCTGCAACTCACCTTTTATTGGTACATCTTTTCAAAACTCTATCTGGTCACCTACTAAAAGTCAAGGCCCAAATTCAAGTTATGCTTCTCACACCCCCGTGTTACGACATTTAGGTAATATGTTCCTGTCTGACAATCCAGATATGCTTTATTAGTGAAGTCTGTCATCACCAACAGAGGACTTGAACACTTTGGAAAAGGTATAAGCCAACATGAGCATATCTGACTTCATTGGAAAAGCTTATAGAACAATGGGATCTGCCATTCTTTTACCTGTTCAGTTTATGATTGTGGCTTCATGTACAGATGTAATGTTTAGTTACATAGATAATGAAAATAAACATATCATTTACTGCAGCAACAACAACAACAAATGGAAAAACATTACTCACCTACATAGCTGGCTGCTCCGTTTAGTCTCTCGCTATCTTCCACTTGACATTTCTTTTTAGCCATTTTGTGGAGAATTGAAGCCTTCTCTCTGAACTTTCCTTAAAAATAGTGAGCACAATGTAATAACACAGTGTAAAATGAAATGTTAGAAATTAGTGATGGTAATAGTATTATCTGCCATTATAATTTCTTTTAGCAATTTATGGCCTCAATAAGTAGCACTGTAATGGGTTCTAGTTTAAAATATTTACCATTATGGGTCCTAGTTTTACAGGTTTACAGTAATGGGTCCTAACTTAGCCATTTTAACATGTTTTATAGTCCCATAATGTACATACATTTATATAGAAATATAATTTTATATAGCATATTGCAGAATGTTAGTCTCTCTCTTCCTATGTGTGTGTGCATCTGTAAAATTTATTTGCACAGTTCTTATTCTGCAGTTGAGAGAATAAGCTGGGACTGCTCTACATTTTTTGGAGATTAAAACAAAAATGAATATTAAACATTTAGTGCCCCTAGTATTAGGATAAACTGGCATGTAATTTTGATAACAGTTTATCTTCTGACTGGTGGCTGCCATACTTCCCGGGAAAGCAGGTAGCCCTATCCTGTCGGCAAATGTCTTAACTAGGTCCCCTCTGCGGATTCCAGGTAAAAATGTAGGCCTCTCTCTGCCTAGCAGAAATAAAACACCCTGCTACATGCAGACCCCAATCAGCCTCTGATTGGCTGTGCCTCCTGACCGACTCAGTCTCAACTCGAACGTAAATCCATGTTCATTTCTAAAGATACACGACGTGTTTACTTAGGAGAAGGGGACATTATTTTTTTAACCAAGGGTTCAAAAAACCTTTGGATGTCTGTTATGGAAACCATTTTTCCAATTCCAAGAAAATTTTGAGATTTCTCTAGTTTTCAAGTATGTCCTGGGAACCAAGGAACAGTACAGTATTACACAGCATTTCACATTTAACAGCAGATTAAAAAAGTACATACATACATATATTTATACAGGAAAGTTAAAGAGAGAAGTACAGAAGAAAAAGAAAGACAACAACAAGTATGTATGGTGTATATATAAGAGTTTATAAACTAAAAACAGGTACATTCTGTTTTTAGAAGTCAGGAAACACTTATTTTAAGGGATTTAAGACTAAGGATGATGTTACAGAATCTGGGAGACTATTCCACATATGAGGGGCTCTGAAAGAGAACGTACCTCGACCTGCTTCCTTTTTGAAGTGAGGGGCAGCTAGTAAGAAGCTGATGTTGGATCTGAGATTGTAGGACGAGCGGGAAGCTAGAGTGAGCATGCTTCTCAGGTAGAGGGGAAGCACAGAAGTGGTTATACACTAAGCAAGCGAGATGGAGAGTGCACCCAGAGGCAAGCGTTAGCCAGTTTAGTGCTTTTAACATTTTGCAGTGATGCATGTTCTATTCACACCAGAGGACAAACTGGCACAGCGAATTGTACAGCGTGTCAAGTTTACCAATGTTGGTTCTGCTGTGCGTCTTTGTATACTACATCCCCATAGTTTAAACATTAACATTTACTGCACAATAAGTTTCCATACTGTGGAATATAGGAATGATTTGTTCCTGTATTGAGAGCCAATCCTAGGATACAGCTTTGATGAGGGCTTGTCAATATGGAGACCAAATGACAAGATGGTATATACCATATACCAAGATTCTTTTAGGAATTTACTTGGATATGGTTATAACATGATTGAAAACATAGATACTTGTATTTTTTTACACATGATAAGAAAGTACAAATACTTAGAAACCATAGATACATGATGAAATAACCTGACTAGATAAATGTATGGTCCCTATTTAAAGTATTTGTTTTTTAGAAAATGATTCTCCAAAAATCTACAGAAACCAATATAATTAATGACCTGTTCATTTTATACCTTGCAAAGTGAGAAAAAGCAAACAAACAAAAAGGTAAAAAGCTGGGTAAGAATAGGCCAAAATAGGACAAAAATAAATGCTGAAGTACATAATCTGATACTGTATCATGTTATTTTTATTCTGTTAGTCACAGTTATGCTGAAACTGAAGGGAATGCACCCTGCGTGTCTTGCAGATGATACAGGGTTCCTACCCTCCTAATCTTAAAAACTCAATGTTTAACTGTTAACTACGGCCATAACAAATGAGAAGGGCTCCAGTCCTCCCTTTGCCCATGGCGATTGTCCGAAAGACCAGCATATTACCCACATATATTTGTTTTCCTTTTACGTCAACTGTATTTTCTTGTGTTGCAGGTACTTCCACCTTAGAGGATAGCCTTTTCCTGCTATTTACTACTCTTCTCCTTCGTTGTCCCCACCATTTATCCTCTTTCCCACCTCGTGTACCACTTTTTCTTTCCTTCTTCTGCCTACCTGTGGCCCAGCTACCTATCCTTGTTCCTTTTTAGCAATCAGAATGTTGCCTCCGCCTGTCACTGGATATCACGGTGAATAGTGTGTTGTGTGTTTTATACTGTTCCAAATCGATCTTGTTATTGCTGACTTGCCTATCCTATTAATGTCTGATTTTTCAATTCACTAAACTCATGTTTAGTGAATAGATATAGATTTAGATAGTTAAGGTCTACTCGCTAACCAATGGGCTGAGGTTAGATGATAAGGGTTTTGCAACAATAACACATTAATAGCTGAACCGGAAAGATAGGGAAGTTGGAAAATATACCCAACTTAGCTATCTAGTTTTAGCAATTTGGTTGTCACTACACCACAACTCACTGTTTATTGAATAGATCCAGTATGTAGAACAATGACACTCATAATTTTCCATCCCACTGGGGTCAATTCATTAACATGTGAACTATGGTGAACTGACGAGTGAACTGCAAAAATCAGCCATTAATAGCAGAGCTAGAATAATTCTCCAAACTGGTTTTTGCTCACTTGTCATTTGACCAAAAGGTGGTCAAGACACTTTTGCGTATTTTTAGATATAAATTGTGAAAACAGGTCTTTTATTATAAATGAAGAAACTCTTCTTGAATAAAACGCAGTTGTTTCAAATTTCAGAAAAAAAGAATGCTCTTTAAAAATATGAGTTTATTTTAAGATTTCCCATTAGTGCTGCTAGAAGTCAACCCAAGAGTACACATTACATGCAACATATTAAGCATTAACACATTAATAAATTGCGGAGATCAAAGGCATGGATCTAAAAGTGAAGGGGCAACAAGCTTGGAGTCACAGTGTGTCTGTGCTTCTGGGAAGCATAAATCTATTGAATGGTTTCATGTCACATAATTGCTTGGATAGTGAGATCATCTAAAGTGGTAGTTCTACCTAGCTTATTTTCTGCATGTTGTCCATGTTTCTAATAATATATATTTATTTTCAGTTTATAACAATTTACAGTTCTCCTGTAGTTTCACATTGCAAATAATTTTACCAGGATCTCAACATTCAGTGACATCCAATAAGGAGAGTTAGGGAATCTATTACACTTTATTTGTAGTTTTAAGACATAGGAAGAATTGAGCAAAGAACCTGATTATTTTCGTTTAGTTTACGCGAGGCAGTCATTATCTAACATAAACATTCTGGACACTATAGATAGAAATGCTCTTTTAAAAGGACCCATTGTGTTTTTATTGGTGTTGAACTACTAGAGATTATTCTAATCACTATATACATTTTACATAAAAACTAAAAATAATTCAGATCAAATTCCACTCTCTCAGGTTATAAAAAATATCCCATGCCTGCATATAGAATTTATAGGTGATGGTTTGATTCTGTCAGGTTACATGTTGTTCTTAGTTTTCTTTTATAGAGATTCCACCACTTAAATCAGTGGTTCAAAACCAATAATGTTTAGACCCCCCCAAAAAAACCTTAAGTTTAAAATCTAACTTTGGAATTACATAGAGTCTAAACTTGAGATGATTTTTTTCCCTCATTTTTAGAACAAAAGTAGGCAAACCCTAAATCTTGGCTGTTTGAGGGGCATTTGGACTGGTTTGGGAACCACTGACTTCATACTGCATAGCTGGAATGTAGAGCATACAAATGATGTATTCCATAGGGTCTACTCAATAAAATGGTACCTCTGAAGTCCGCACGGATTTAGGGCATATCAGGGACATATCAGGATCTGAATGTCGAGCTACCTAATATGCCCGATGTGCCTCAAAATAGGCCCCCAATTCAGACATCATAGCTGATTCCACGCTAATACCTACTGAAACCAAAAGCAGCCAAAACATGCATGCAATGCCAAACCAAAGTGACTTCTATGGGGAGAATAGAGACCCATGACGGGAGTAGTTTGCCTATTGTAAAAATAGCCGAAATCTAAAAATAAGTAAACAATTAATTCATTAAAATAATTGCATTACAATGCACCCCAATATAAATATGGTGAGTCAGGGCAAGTAGCCCTGACACCCCTATCAAAAATGGGGCTGGGAGCCAGTGAAATTACTTTCCCTTTAAAATAAATAGGACTGAAAGCTGGGCAATTGCTTCAAGCCCTCTATATAATACATTGGGTGCCTCCCATATAATAATATTTTCAGGGGTTGCCCAAAGGCCCCCAAATTCCACCCTAATAAAAATTATTAAACCCCATGGTCTGCAAGGTGGCAAACTCTGGATCCCCAAATATAAAATGTATACCCCGTCCCGTGGGGACTGGCCAAAGGTCCCCAGACCCCTTATAATTTAATACAATTTATACTCCCCCCCCAGATCTGGGAGATACCAAAAGGCCCCTGGACACAATCATTATAAGTTAAATAAATGAATTCCATACCTATTCCCCCAACTTCTACCTTTAGAAATGGGACAAGTCACCTGTATAGAAAAACACCCTTTGGGTACCAGGAGGGTGAAAATATAATATTACCTGTTCCTGAAATTCATCAACGATCCATGACTCAAGTCCTCATCTGCAGCCAAGGGAAAGGGGCCCCCATAAAAATAAAAAGGAATCCACCTATTACTGGAAAAAATTTCCCTGGCAAAATATGTCCAGTATAATCAATCTTGGTGCTTACCCTTCCTCAACATTGGTCTTCAGCTGTGTGTTTCATTAACATTTGATATCATTTGTCTATCTCTTTATCAGTTCTTCTGGTGCCTAAACCCAAGTTCCTTATGTTGCATTAAGGTCTGGGGACTCTCACAATGACCTTGGATGGTACATGGGTTGGTCTCCAGCTGCATTAACAACAATCTGAGTTCCAATAGGTTTTTTATTTGTATAGAATAATCTGAGCAAATAAAATGTCATTCCTGTTTTCATAATTAACATTTGTTTGCTCTGAATCCATGCCAGAAATTCACAAGAACAATTCAAATCAACCAGTGATTCAAATGCAAATTAGAACCAGTGGATTATAAAATAAGTTTACAAGAAATTAACATTCCACTGAGTGTCAGTCTCTGTAGAAGAAACAGTGCCATATCTGTCTAAATGCTAAAAGCAAAAAAACAAAGGGTTAACAATGTGACATGGCTTTGAGTTGTCAAAAAATGCTGTAAAGTAATAAAGCTTATTTAGTTTATTTTATCTTTATCAAAATGCAAAGTGAGTGAACAGAAGACAAATCTAAATGAAATAAATTTTTGGTGTGACCACCCTTTGCCTTTAAAAGTTCACATGCACTAAGTCAGGAATTTTTTAGTCAGTTGAATGATTAAACAATCATACCAAACAGGTGCTAATGATCGTCAATTTAATATGTAGTTTGGAACACAATCATTAACTGAACAAAAATATCTATGTAGGAGGAATAAAACTGGATGAGGAACAGCCAAACTTAGCTAACAAGTGGACAACAGGTGCTATTTTTTTTAAAAAGTGCTACATTTGGAGCAAACAGGGGCTTAGCGAACTGAGGATGAAGACAGACGTGTCCATGCTGGGCTCCGTCTGAAAAAAACGAAAAGTGCTTAAAATTGATTCCTATTCCAGCTAAATTGGTGAAGAAATTGCTACAGCAGCACCCAGAAACCATGGGTCAAAAAAAACAAACAGAGAGAACAACCGCACCGAGTGAACACCCGCGATATCGGATCTCTCTTGACTAGGCGCAAACACCAGGGACTAATCCGCCCAAAGCCTGGGACCGTCTGATTCTGATGATTCGTCGGAAGACGAAGTGATCACTCACCGTCCTGACAGACCCAAAACACAACCTGACTCTGGATAAAACACCACTGACCAAAGGGATACAAACAGCACACAAAACCTCAACTCTGGACAATTCTTAAACTAAGCAGCAGGTGACCGTGCTAACTATGCATGTCTAAGATCTCCATAAACAGATCCTCATTCACGACCTGAAAGTGAGAAGTGCTAACATACGGGTGAGGGGTTCTAACTGCTCTCTTTCTGGATTTTTTAAGCACTTGCGCCCAGAGCCTGACTACATGGAGCACAACCGCCATGATTATTTTCAGGTACTAAAAGCACGAAAATCCCCATCTTCCGCCCTGCGAGATATAATAGTAAAGTTTCAAGGTGCCGTGGAAAAAATGTCAGTGATGTGAAGTATAAGGACTCTCCGGCGAATTGGGTATACTCAGCTCCAGGTTTATGGAGACTTACCGCCTGAAGTACTGGTTTGGAGGAGGCCAATGTAAAAACTCATGTATCACCAATGTGCACTTGCTGTGAAATACCGCTGGAGTTCCCCAACCTATCAGTTTCCACGCATGACAAGATGCTGATGATAGAAGACCTATCTGAAATTACTGCTTTTCCTGGTGTCTCCCGGGTTACCTCATATTGAGCCGATGCAGGGAACACTGAAGATCAAGTTCTGGACGATTTGGACCATCACTGTCAAATCCCCCCCCCCGCCCCCCCAGAGCCTCCCCGTTGACCCCTATGGGCACAATGGGAATTTTTTGACACCCAGTGTGGTATTGGGCCATTTTTGACAGTGCACCTCTGCACGTGTCAACATCTTCCTCTCTTGGGTTATCCTTTATTCTCTGTTCCTTATTGATTCTACCCATCATTATTTTTATTTGCCTTTTATTCCTTTTCCTTATGTTTAATATCGCCTCCTTCTATAATTTTCTTTGGTAGACTGTTTATAATTGCAACTGCAAGTGCCTGTTAGAGTTATCTCCACCTGGACGAACCTGTAATTATAGAGGCCTGCATTCAGAGGTATTAGCCAAACATAGATAACCTGTTTAAGGTACCTTATTTATGCTGAAGTACATTATCTTATACCGTATCATGTTATTTTTATTCTGTTAGTCACAGTTATGCTGAAACTGAAGGGACTGTACCCTGTGTTTCTTGCAGATGATACAGAGTTCCTACCCTCCTAATCTTAATAACTCAATGTTTAACTGTTAACTACGGCCATAACAAATGAGAATGGCTCCCGTCCTCCCTTTGCCCATGGTGATTGTCCAAAAGACCAGCATATTACCCACATATATATGTTTTTCTTTTATGTCAGCTGTATTTTATTGTGTTGCAGGTACTTCCACCTTAGAGGATACCCTTTTCCTGCTATTTCCTACTCTTCTCCTTCATTGCCCCTCCCCCCATTTATCCTGTCTCCTACCTGGTGTACCACTTTTTCTTTCCTTCTTCTGCCTACCTGTGGCCCGGCTACCTATCCTTGTTCCTTTGGAGAAATCAGAATGTTGCCTCCGCCTGTCACTGGATATTACGGTGAATTAGGGTTGCCACCTTTTCTTCAAAAAAATACCGGCCTTGGTACTGTCTCCATAGACTTAACATTGGCCTGATGCCAATTTTTTTACCGGCCTGCCGGTAAAATACCGGCCAGGTGGCAACCTTACGGTGAATAGTATCTTGTGTGTTTTATTTGTTCAAAATCAATCTTGTTATGGTTGACTTGTTCTTAACCTGTTTATACTGTTTATACTGATATGTCCATATCTAGTCAGTTCACTAGGGATTACTTTTTTCCAGTGTCTGATATAAGACATGCCTACAGAGGGACCCAGCCTCTTCTTAATTACTACCATTTTTAGTCTGGGTTCTATATTTCTGCATGAAGATATATTTCCTGTGTTTTTTTACTCTTAGTTTTTATATGCTTACAAAATAAAAAATAGTTATATTATTTGTATTATTTGCACAACTCCATTTTCATTCATTATGTTGCTATACTATGTACACTATACATGTTGTGTATGATTTATCAGGATACAATAAAAATTATAATTAAAAAAAAACAACTTTCCATTGGTTTCCATGGTTACTACTATTTTAGCACTTTTTCCTGAAATACCACCTATTTTGTCTTAACAAATATGGCCCAAGGTGAGGTTTCTGAAGACAGTTTAATATCATACATCATGACAATACTGAGCCCAGCAACAAGGCACAGGGTAGTAAGACTGCATGATCAAGGTCTCTCCCAGGAGGAAATTTCAAGGCAGACATGGTTTTCCAGATGTGCTGTCCAAGCACATCTGGAAGAAGCACAAAGAAACAGGCAAACCTGAGGAGTTACAATCAGAAGATGTCCAGCAGTGCCATCAGCTCAGAATTTGCAGAAAAAAGAGGGACCGTGGTACACCCATCTATAGTCCAGAGACTATAGTCAGAGATGGCATCCATGGAAGACTTGCAGCCAAAAAGTCATACCTCCGTCTCACAGGAACTGGGATAAAGAACATGGGCAGCAGGTACTTTGGACTGATGAGACAAAATGTTAAATATATAGAAGGCAGTTTGCTCGCCAAAGTGATGGAAAATGGTACAAGAATGAGTGTTGCAGGCAATAGTGAAGCATGGTGGAGGTTCCTTGCAAGTTTGCAGTTCTGCAAATAAAGTTGGGGATTTGGTCATAATAAATGATTTTATTACTTATCCATCATGAAATACCAACAGGAAGGCATCAGATTTGCCCCAAGTTTATTCTACAGCACGACAACGATCCCAAACATCCAGCCAAAGCCATTAAGAACTTTCTTCTATCTTGCATGCAGTATAACAAGGAGTTCTGGAAGTGATGGTTTGGTCCCCACAGAGCCCTAATCTCAACATCATCGAGTCTGGAATCATATGACGTGAGAGAAGCAACTGAGGCGGCCTAAATCTTCGTACGAACTGTGGTAAGGTCTCCAAAATGTTTGAAACAAAACCACCTGCCGCGTTCTGTAAAAAGAGCTCTGTGCAAGTGTGTAGAAGAATTTATGTTGCAAAGGGTGGTCACAGGACATAGTTAATTGATTTTGATTTTTCTTCTGTTACTCATTTTGCAAATTATGCATTAATCTATTAATGTGTTTATTTTTAAAGCATTCTTACATTACAATTTTTCTTGCTTAAAAAACAAAACAGTACTGTATTTGATTCTTTTAAAAATCATGATAGCGGGAATTGCAACTGCAACCCGGCCCTCCAAAAATGGCAGGCATTCATGATTCAATTTCCACCGCTGACGCCATTAACGGATGCGGTGATGTTATTATCACACCGTTAGAAAAAACAGCAAACCCGCTAGGGAACTGGAGGTGGCTGTCAAACCCCCAGAGCTCCTAGCATTATATTAATAGGGATATAGTAAATAATGCTTTTTTATATATCCACAGAAATACAGTTCCTCTGGATTTTCACTAAGGCACAGGTGTTAAGAGAGATCAAAAGATCATATCTGTCCCCACATACATTTGCCCAGAACAGAGGGACTGTCGATAAATGTAAGAGTGGCTGTTTGGGGAGAATTTGCGTCTAATATATGTGTTTGCCAAGAGCATCAAATATCTTTGCACTGGCCTTGGTACCAAATAATACATGATAGTCCAGATACATGATGTATAATAAAATAATGTGAACAGTCTGAATTATTCTGCAGTTAAATAATTTAAATAATTTATTTTACAATTTTAAATTACTTTGAAAAAGCATAACACTGTAGTGGGTTTGTATGCTGAATATCAAACAGAACAATCTAGATGATTACAGCTGAGTCTGATTGCTCCTTCATGACTCAGTACAATGGGGATGGAGAGGCAATCAAAATACTACTTACACAGAGTAATGACTTACAATCAGGCTGACTAATGCTACATTACTCTGAATTTTGAAAAAAGCCATTTTCAAGAGAGTTTTCTTTTTCGAGAATTTAAAAATCATTAAAATGCTGGGTGGACAGGATGTAATATTTGGATATCTTGGAATAATCATCCTTGCAGCACCTGTATCATGATGCGACCTTTCAGAGACCACATGCAAGCAGTTGTGTTATTGTGTTATTGGTTTTGCTTATATCTGATTATTTCTATTGATGTGTTAAGTGGTTTACTGCCAGTGTTAACTATCAATTGCAGAGCATTGAGATGGGAATTCCAAACTTTAGGTTAAAGTAGCCTAGTTAGAAAAGCATATATAATCCTAAAATATTTACCATGGGACTGTAACCTGACAGGTATTTTACCAGCAGGCCGGTAAAAAATTGTCATCAGGCCAATGTTAAGTCTATGGAGACAGTACCAAGGCCGGTATTTGTTTGAAGAAAAGGTGGCAACCCTAACTGTAACAGTATACATTCTTTAATTTAAATAAGGAGAGTCATCCACACCGAGATTCGGGTCTCATTGCCTTGACCCAACTTCAAACATATATATCAGTCCTCAGACCGGGTGAGGGATTATTTATTTTTTATGCAGTACAGAGGCAATTGGGCAAATTTTGGCATTTGCCAAGCTCCCAGACCTGTTTAAGATGGGGCTGGGGTCTAGGCTACTTTCCCTTCCCCCACAGGTATTTAACGGGGGGAGCTGGGAGCAATTTGGGCAGATACAATTGGATAATACATTTGTTTTTTGTTTTTGTGGGTAGATAAATTAGGATCTGTAATTGAGTGGTTTTGAATAGAAAAAAGTAAAAAGGATCTCAAAAAATAGCTGAAATACTATATAGTGATATCCGCAAGGGGGTAACCCTGATACTAACTAGAAGATCTGATAAACATGTGTGGAATCGTACACGATTCCACACATGTTTATCAGATCTTCTGGTTTTGAATACAATCTAAGAAATATCAAATGTAAAAATGTACTAGTAAAAATGACAAGTGCCTCGGACCCAAAGCAGATAGCGCCACAACTGAGTGTGAGGAGTATTGTGTGATCCATGGTATCAATACATACTAATGTCGATCATCTTATGGGGAATAACTTCTCAGAATCCTAGACCAAGGGAGGGCTGCTGAGTGAAGGAGTGGCAAGGTCCTTTGCTATACACATTGTATGAGTAATCTTCCCTGTTTGTCATTTGAAAATTGTTAGTGCGACAGACAAGTTACATATAAAAGCTATTCAATAAGGCTGATATGAAAAAAACAACAGAAAAAGTAGTTGCATATCGGCCCCATTAGGACTGGGGTGAAAACTAAATAAGGGAAGGCATTTGTAAAAACGCAAGATCAGGGACCCAGGGATCGAAGAAAAATAAAAGAGAGAGAGGGGCAAGAGGAGCAGGGAACAAGAATTGCTAGGAAAGGCCACATTTTGGAGATTTGTGAAATTCAACTAAAGTACCCTGTCCCGAATCCAGTTTGATACTAATCAGTGTACAGTGAGTTGGCCCTGTGATTTATTAAGGAAGATAATTCCGAGCTTTGGTAATCACTGACCTACAAATTGCTCTGTCATTCACAACTCCAAGAACAAACAAGCATGTCAAACTGTTATTACAATATTAAACAATAAAATAAATCTTTAGCTGAATTAATAATTACTGACATACATAACTACAAAACTGTCATCTCCCTTTATTTGAAATGTAGCCTTTCTGTTACCATAAGCAGGCTCTACTTCATATCATATTTTGCAATAATAGGCCTGCACTCATTATAACCCTTCGCCTCCCACACCGCCCCACCGAGCATCACAGGCTGACATCTGTCCTCTGTCTTCTTAGTTCATTTAATTTATATATGAAGGTTACGGTAAAGGGTAACACTATGAGTGGAAACTTGCCAGGAATTGAAGCTGTGAACCTACGGGTCTGCACAGATGTTCAATTCTGATGCCTGAAAACAGCTGATGAAAATTCCACAGAACAGTTAAATGTTAAGAGGATACTGCGTGTACATTTGGGTGCAATTTGTCATTTGTTTTCATATAATAAGAAAATAAGTAATTCCCTGCAATAGATCTGATTATAGCGAACGCATTGCTCTAAGTTTGGATATGGTGAAGGTTAAACACAAGGGCAACAAGATCATGTCAAATAAAATATTTACTAGATTATTGACAGATAAATGGGAACAACACAGCCAAATTTGTTCACCTTGGTTTCGTACAAATTATCTCCTGGCCATAAGGACTTTTTGTTTCCTATATAAAGGCATATTGACATATTGATCTTTGTATTATGCATGGATACTAATGCCATAGGTAACAAATGCACTCCAATCCTACATATTCTTATCTTTTTATCCTATTTTTATCCTACAGGATTTTTCTAATGCCTTATAAAAACGTTTAGCATTGATTACAACTTTGCTTTAATAGCACCATTTTAAATAATCTTTAACTCACCACATAAAACTGTCATGGAGTACTATTTAGAGAAGAAACAGATAGTACTTCACTTGTCCACTTTTACCCAAATCCCATATTTATTTTCGTTACTTTTCCCATCACCTAGTGGTGATGTTTGCAATTCCATTTGTTGTTCTTGCCATGTCGGTTTCATAGACGAGTAGATTATTGGAGTCTTACACTTTTCCAATGGCTTTGGAGAAATACTCACACATCTTATTCTTCATCAAATTGCCTGGTGCAACTATTATACCGTCAACCATTGATTTCATACTCTTGTGTATTAAAAGTATGGGAAAAACTTTTCAGATATCCATTGTATGTCTCTCTGCAATTTCTTTGCTACAATATCTCAATTTGTATTACCAACGCCTAACTAATGGAACAAGCATATTGTATCCAAGCAGACAATTGTATACATAGTAAACAACTTCACCCATGAATCCCTTGCTTAGTCTACTTCTCTCCCTTTAATGTTTCATGAGCTTCCTTTGGCTGTGAAGGCCATACACTGTCGCCTCCTTAATTCTCCAGGCATCGCTTGAGAGACTTGTCCTCCAACAGTACTCTAAGGAATTCTATATGAAGACTCATTTGACCTTCATTGTAACTTATTCTTAAAAATAAGACATGCCTTATCCTTGTATTAATGAGCACTCTAGCCATGCACTGAAAAAGAGGTTAAGAGGTTAAAGCAAATTGAATCCCATATTTGAATTCTCTGCAACTATATGTGACGTAGTAGTCTACATTGAAAAAAGACTTGTGTCCATCAAATTCAATGCTTTTCCCATTCCTTGTTTATCGAAGTTGATCCAAAACAAGGCAAAAAAAACCTTATTTCAAATTTGAATTCTACTTTGAATGGGGAAAAAATTCCTTCTTGACTCCAAATGGCAATCAGATTTCTCTTTGGATCAACAAGCACTAAATAAATATTAATGCCTATACTAACATGCATAGCCCTCTATGTTCACTAGGCTGAAATCTTATTCTTATCTAATTCGTAAAGAGAATGAATACAAAATGATTTGTTTTGGTCTTTATAACAAATTATTCTTCCAACTCATCAATGGTACTTTTATCACCAGTATATGAATGACATAGTCTTATTCTTATAAAACGAGTGCACTCTATGTCAAGTTTTACATCACATCAGAAGAAAGGCACTACCTCCATTTTTAGTATATATAATTTTAGCCATGGTTTGTAATGTAGATATAGAAGTGTCCTAGATTGCCTTTTTCCTTAATGTCTCAAACATAGTTATTAATGTTAGTTATTTTTCAATTACCTACAGGCATTACAAAGAAACAACACCAAAGCTGGGAGTCTTGAAACTGTTAATGTAGAGAATAAAAACTGCTCAGAACTAATGTGTTTTAAAGTGCTAGTTCGGCAGTAAGGGAATAACAAAGTTTTTTACACCATTATTCCCCCAATAAATGTTAATTTAACACTAGACGCCTTAGCAAACCTTCCTCTAACCCCTTTAAAAAAAATAAAATAATAATAATAATACCAGGGCTGGAGACTTGTGAACCCCCCCTCCCAGCCTCCAAAATGTTACTGGGGCCAAAAGCTGGGCATGTGGCCCCCAGCCCTCTATTAATACACAGGGCTGACAAAATGCCCCAGGCCCCTTATTAATAAATAGCTTTAGGGGCTGGGAAAATGGTCCTGGCACCAACCTTTTATTAAATGGGGCTACATTGAGGTTGGCAAAATTCCCCTGCCTCCCCTAATTAGTAAAACATTTTATGATTCTAATGCACCGTTATCTGCATTAGCGGTGGGCATTGAATCACGAATAAATTGCCTCTAATGGCACTTTTTCAGTTAACGGGCACCACTGAAACTTCTTAAAGGGCATTGCCTGTGGCTTGATATGAAAATGAACTACTTTCAAGGGTGTTTTTACAATAATTTAATAGGACGACTCCTGATGTGTGTATATTTATATATATATCACAATTTCTCATTCTTAGATTAGGATTCTCACATACGCTTTATATTTCAGCCCAGTCGCAAGTACAACTACGTACGTAGTAGTTCTGCTCTTGTATAACTTGGAAATTAAGATTGCACAATACAGGAACTACCTGTTTAAATTGTAAGTAAATATTATATTTTGTGCCAGGGGTGCACCATCTATGCCAATCTTATTATACACCATGATGTTCAGTTCGACAGCATATCTGCATAACATAACTAGTCCCTGGTGCCTACATCCGGTGTGAGAGCCCCCGGGGGGGGGGGGGGGGGGGCAGCAAAGCTTCACTAAAGGGGGCCTTGACTGGGTTAGGAAAGGGTTAATGTCCAAGGGGTCAGGATTGGGTAGCAGGATTTTGGGGGGTGGAGTTTTGTCCTTATAAAAGGTGGATCCACCATTTTAGGATCAGTCATTTTATGAAAAAGATTCACCTACAGTGATTTTCCTGCCCACCCTCCCTGTATTTAGGTTTTGTCACAGTCAGGCAGAACTTGCAAGGGAAGTTTAGTTTAGGGAGAGTTTTCTAAGAGTTTGTAATATGTTAAGTTGATAGTTTTATGTGGTTGGTGGTTCTGAGAAGGTTGGTAGCTCAAACCGGGTGGGAGGAGGATCTCGGTATGCCCTTCCCTTATATATGTGATTGTTGCAAAAATTGCTATAGTAAACTTTTTGTCGTTTCAGAGATTGTATATCCTTTTGGGGGTGTCATTGCCATGTGTATGTCAGTAAGGGGTGGGTTCGTGTGATATTAGGCAATGACATAAGTTATATTTAATAAAACTGGTCATATTTATTTTTCCAACATCTGTGTCTGTCGTTATTTGGTTAGGGATATGGGGGACATTATCCTGGTAATTGACTATACCCTAGTCATGTCAATGTGGAATCACTTCCCAGGTATACTTCACATGTCCATATAGAACTCTAGTACACAGTGTTTTCAATTGCTATTGATTTAATACCACATACTAATGAACTTTTCTTAATACCACATACTAATGCACTTTTCTGTGTCTCGATTATCTCAATAGTTGGAAAATATCAATATACCCATGGAATAGATACAGATCACATATATTTATATAAATTATAGCTCTATTTAACATTGCTTTAAAATATGACCAACATATGTCACAATGCCCATTATGCACAGAAAATGCACAAACCAACACAATGAAAATGGATTGCAAACAAATCCACTAGACAAAAATGCTTTACTATAGTCGATAATCAGATCTCTCATATCACATAGAAATAAGTCACATATTATTGTCATCATGCCATTCTTGCCCTTGAATTGGTTAAAATGTACTCTCATATACAAATATGTCTGTGATATGACTTGACAAGCTCCTTCCAAAATGTCACATGAAGCTGATGTGTGTTTCATTAAGCAGACTCAAGGCTCCCTTTAAACAGCACTATGAAGACTTGTTTGAACAGGACGGTACAGTAAATGCAATTGGAAGGTGGGTGGCAACAGATCAGCAGCTTTTGGTGGGTCATGCAGGAATGGAGTATATTCAAATAAAAAATATAAAAAAACAACAACAGAACAAAGAACCTGCTATGAACAAATAAAATGCTTGCATGATTATTTCCAAAATAAAACTGCTTACCTTCTTCAGTCATAGTGTCATAATATTTTAGTTTTCCATATGCTCCAAGCTCTACAACGTTATAGTAAAAAACAGAAGAGTGAGGGACCAGAAGAAAGTTGATATATGAGTACAGGAGTATAACCATGATTTTAACCATTCATATTAAGTAGTCACAAAACATGATTGTGATTTATATATATATTCTTACGTTAAACCCTTCATGTTTAATGATCTACATCTTTCTAAAAAGCGGTGTTATTTTGCTAGCAAATACATAGTTTTTTTATTCAATTATCAAATGCCTCTGTTTACATGCCATCGAAACACAAGCACTTGTCCATCCATATGTGGTGATATTACATCCAACAATGCTTGTGGTATGCACACTATTGTGGTATTATGGAATATCAATGACATCATTAGGAAGGTGTGCCATCTTGGTGGAGGTGGAAAACCATGTCTTAATCTATAGTTCTGATACATATTATTAAGGTTAATTATATAGATTAAATATTTATGCTTGATGGTACATTTAGAGTGGACAATAGGTTCAGTGTCAATAGTCTTTGCCAGCATATTATCTGATCAAATGCCCAGGAAGAGCTAAGACCAGGCTCCCGGAAGACTGCTTCACGTTGAAGTAAAGTCCTGTTCCTGAGAGCCAGCAGGAGCAAGTGCACTCACTGCCTGTTTAGATCGGATGTACTTATACGTCAGATTGGACCACAAAGACGTATGATTGCGAGACGGGGTTAAAGATCACATGTAGACGTGACTTATTCTACCTATTTAGCATCAGCAGGGTTCCGCAAAGATAATGGCTCTAAACATGCTGGATTTTATGGAGATTCAGTGGCCTGGTCACGACAGTATAGAAAGGCAATCGTTTTTAAGAAGTTAAGCAACACTAAAACAATCAAGGGAAATTGTTTCAAATATGGAATTACTTGACGTGACCTCGGAAACGAAGGGGGCTTAGTAACTTGATAGAGGTTCGCCATGGATATTTTAAATGTGTGTTACTGCAAGTCTTGCCTATCATCAAGTGAGGATGAATATTATATCAAGATAGTGGCATTGCATGTTTATGTATTTTTTTATATTATTTTGTTACAAAATAAAAAATGTATACATAACAAAAAATATACATGGAATTAAAGCTTAAATTAAACACAGGTATTATGTTTTATCAGCTGAATATTAATTATCCACAATTAAAAAATAGGAACATGTGATAAATATTTGGTGAAATTAGTTTTTAAGGAAATACATTTTTATAAATGGAAACAAAACTGAAGTCATTATTCATAACAATGTATAAAAATTCTTGTATATATGACCATTCTGTTGCATGAATTTTTTTTTGGCAGATGTGTTGTCATAATATTTGATTGCTCTTCTCCACTGTGGGTTTGCCTCCACACTGCACAAAGGTGTTCAGAGCTGAGTTTTGTAACCTATGAAAAAATTACTACTACACCTCATAATTCATTTTGTAACCTATGAGAAACGGACTATATAAAACCTGCAATGCATGTAACTGAATGTGTCCTTTATTTAAAAAAAGTGCATCTCTTGGAATCAATATACAAAAGCCCAGCTTTGGTCAATTTCAGCATTGCATTAAAGTCAACAGAACAAACAAGCAGAGCAGTAGCAAGCACTAACCTCAGGTGCACACAATTAAGTGGGTGCAGTATGTCTGGCAGGTGAAGATGTTAGCTGTAAACTTCAGGTCTAATGTTGCCCAGTCAGGGAAAATTTTTATAAAATACATAATATGAGTCTCCCTCCCAGGAGCATACCATTTTAGGTTTACACAGCTGTTTGGGGAGCTCATTTCTAAGTCTCGCTAACTATATAATAATGGGAGCTACACTGCACCATCATTCATAGCTGGTTAACTACATACTGTACCACTGCCTACGTCTTGCTAACAACATACTGATGAGAGCTACATTGTACACCACTGTCTATGTCTGGCTGACCATATACTGATGAGAGCTACACTACACTACTGTCTATGTCTGGCTAACCATATACTTATGGGAGCTTTACAGTACCACTATTAATAATTGTCTAACTATATTATAATGGGTGCTACATTGCACTACCATTAATATCTAATTAACTATATAATGATGGGAGCTTCACAGTGCCATTATCTATGTCCAGCTAATTATAAATTAATGGGAGTTATACTAAACCTTACTCAGTTTCTGGCTAACTATAAAGTGATGGAAGTGAATATATCTAGCTCACATGGGAGCTATAAAGTATAAATATTATTGTCTGCCCATCTATTTACTGACAGGATATATAAATGAATGGTTAATTCAGGAAGAACACTTTTATATTCTGACACAGAAAGAGCTAGCTACTGCTCTGCAAACAAGTGACTCAATATTTACCTTTCAGCCTATGTTGTTTGTGTAAGTAAACGTTGTTAACAGGGACCATTGAAGCATATTGATATTTAAATCACAGCCCATTTTTTTGAAGTTTTATATAATGGTCTACTCAATAAAGAAAAAAATGCAGGAAATTGTGATGGAATTTTCAAACTTTAGGCCAATGTAGCCAATTTGGAAAAAATTCAAATGCAGCTGAATGGGAGAGCTACTTTGGACTTTAGTTTGACATGCCTGTCTCAATACCCCGCAATTTCGTACAATTCCCTCTTTATTGAGTAGACCCTAGTCTGTTTTCTTTATAGAAACATTGCTAGACCATTTACCTCCAAATTATATCCTGATATCATAGGTACACTCTATGAACCCAGCCAGTGAATCCCACACACTTGTCTTATTGAATGGACAACCTTGCAATTAGTAAAATATATACTTATGTGGCTAAAGTCCACCCACCATCAGAAACTCTGCTGATGCCCAGAATGCTTTGTTTCTTACAATAAACCCAACTTATCAAGAAATACTAGGAATCCATTTTATAATCCATTTAATTGGAGTAATATATATATTTTTTCTGGTATAAATATTGTGGGCCTCATTAATGAATACCCCTTGCTGGCAGCTCAGATTTAATTTGGCTTGGCCCAAAAGGCTAACGTACAAATACAAAGGGCACATGTTTTACATATATTATTTGCTTGGCTTGAACCCCTTATTCTTTTGTGTTCAATCATACGTGGCCCAAATCATTAAAATGTTAGATAGCTCTCAGTAGGACTAGTCACCCCAGGGGACCTGCAAAATTTAAAAGGACTAAATGGATTTTGATTGAACCATTTACTAGCTTAAAAAAATAACACCTTTCAACTAGTTTAATAGGGTTCAGTTCCATAGAAAAAGATTGACATACATCAGTACTCCTAAACTACAATGCCATGACATAAAGCAGCACAATATAATAACATGTGACATTTCAGAACCTATAGATTCTCCTCTGTCAAGCATTGTAATGGATTAATTGGTATGTGTTAAATATAACACAACACTTAAATGATTGGTCCAAATTTACAAAACCCTACAAAAATGCCACATTCCCTGGCCTGCCTTCCCTACAATGGCCAAAATGATGCACATTAGCAAATAATTAATTATAACACAAAACTGCGTTCATTGAGAATGTATCTAACACAATCCAAATAAGCAACAATATATGTAACTGAATACAGGTTACATAATATCAGTACATACGTGCTTCTATATAGTATAACGGCACAACACTATCAATAAACCAATATATACAAAGGTATACAAATACAAAGAATAACTGTATAAACAAACCTTCACCGATCAATGGTCCTGGTGGTATATCTTTTGAGAAAGAGAAAAAACAAAGAATAATCTCACTAAATAAATTATAGTAATTATATTTCTTTTTAAGGCAACAGAATGTGCCATACAGCTATACAACAGGGGAATATTTCTAATGAGAAGAAATAACAGCAATAACACATAAAAAGGATGTAACTACCAATAAAAGTCCAGAAAACTGCAAAAAAGCTTCTATTTATTAATATTAGCACTTAGTTTTAGATTTGTACTGTAGCATATAAATAATATTTTTTTAAATTGTTTCTCTTGCTCAGGGTGTTTTTATGTCATAAGGAAAATGTTTAATCAACTGTTTCTTATAATATTTTATGTGTGCCACCTGGGTACTGTTTTTTTTCAGTAATAAATGTTGATTGGTGGAAGAAAATAGCCATGACATGTAGTTATTAATTAAGAATGATTAGATGTACTTGGTAATTTATGGTAATTGGGATGGAAAACATTGACAAACATTCGGTTAAATTTGTGAAATCCTGGATATGTAATTCCTCTGATGGAATGGATTTATATTTTTAAAGAAAATAATGGGTGCGTTTGTATTTTTCTTAGTGAAAGACACAATTATATTGATATTGTTAGATATTGATTTTTGTATCAATATAAATATGTGTAGCCATATTATTCAGTGATATAATATAAATATTCCCCTGTTACATAAAACATAGCTAAAATCCATAATATAAAGTACTTTGCAAGAACAATCACTATGTAAGTAGAAACTGTGCAGTTTACTATTTGTTTTGGAATTCATTTTAAATCACATTGAAGCATAGGAGTGATACATTCAATACTCAGGCTTCATACACATAACTCTCTCAATATATGTACTATACTTCTTCTAGCAAGTTTATAGCAGGGGAGGTCTGGCAAGGAGGGCAGAAGGGCAAACGCACCCCGGGCTGCTGTCTAATCCCACTGAATGGGCTTGGCTGCAGCATTTTCCACTTTAAATGCCCCAGTCAGTAACACTTTTGATCTTTCTACCCAACTGTCTTATTTCCTATCAATCTCTGTACCTTATCTGTCAGCAAATATGTTTATGGGTTGCATTTATGTGTGTCTATCACTGATGATATAAAGTGGGCTGATAAAGTGTTGCTAGGCCTCCATTGGTGCCCTCCCCTGATGCACAGTACCTTAAGGTACAATATAATTTGGAGACCCAAACACAATCTATACAACTAATAAGCTTTTAATAGCACAACATATGAACGGAAAATGATGATGTAAAATGTGAATTTGTCAATTTTACACATACCACATAAACTAAATAAAGCGCACCTGGAATTTTGTTTTGTATGGTGTCTGCACAGCTTAAAATCCCTTGCCAATAACTCCAAGCCCACACAAAGGCTGGCAGCATAACCCTACTGCTTTGTCAGGACTGACTGTGATGTGTATGTGTCGCTCCTGTTATAGGCGCTACAGCCATCGAGTATAGAAGACCTAACCTTAACAGGATAGCTATCTAATATGTCAACATTTTACATCTGGCATGTTCTCAAATGTCAAAGGTAAACAGGTGCTAAGTTAAGAACATCACAGCTATTCAACTTGTTTATGTTGTTGTTCTACACTATGCTGCAGGGAATTATTAAAGTGTTATGAAAATGGTAGAATAAAAATGGGGCTGATCAAAACGTACGATTGTGTTAATTGAATCACTATCTCGTGTGAAGTAGCACATACCACCACAGTCAAAACACCTTCTACTTTACAAGTTTGTGCAATATGTGTGGAGTTTTATAAATAAACAATGCTAATAAAAGTTTGACAAAGATACAGTGAAATGTGCTGACGTCCATATAGTTAGACATGTATTTCACATGCTTGACTACAGTATATTGACAACTATGCAGACTGGGAGACTACAGCTTGTCATCAAAGCATGATAAACAATAAGATTTTTTTTTAACCTGATATCTAAAAAATAATTCTAAAGCTCTAAGTTTCAGACCCAATCGGATCACTTTGGTTATCCGAGTAGCTATCAAATTAGAGGTGATCTCAAATGTACCCAGTGTGATTTTCGTGCAGACATTTCAGTAGACGAAAGCCTATGGAGTTTGCTTGGCGAAATGGTAGCCTCGGGCATAGAGTTGTATTTGGGAAGGACCTTGGCTATTACGGAAATAGCCGTAGTATCTCAAAATACATCAATGGCATTATTACATAATTACAAAGCATTATGAGCTGTAACTTTTATCTTATTTTAGCTAGTGTGCAATCCAGGATCTGTCTATTCAGTGCCACAACAATTCACAACCTTTCATAGATTTGAGATTTGTTTAATCAGCAGGCAATGAATTAATGAGGCTAATTAGAGGACAAGGCCAGTTTATTAACTGTTTTTGACTAAATAAAACAGTGAGGATTAAACATCAGAGAATAAGCAAAAACAAACCTTGTTTCTGGTGAGTAGTTCTAAGGATTATGACACCTTCTATTTCATAGATTACCAGTTTGTCCCTTGCTCAGTCTCTTAATTCTTGATTCTAAACATAATCTCCTTGGTAACAGTCTTTGTTTACTCTAAAGCACTTGAAGCTCCAGTCTTAGATCCAGTCCGGCACAATTTTATCTGGTTTAACAAATTTGGTCAATCTTGGAGGTTTCTCTCTACCAGAGAACATTTGGAGCTTTATTTATGAATGAGCGAATTGTAGCCTACAAGACAAAGAATGTTATCTAGTAGGCAAGTTGGAAAATTACTCTCTTCAACTCAGTGGGAAAATTTTCCAACTCGTCTACTGTTTCCTGAAGTTTGACATTCCATTCTCAATTCCCTGTAAGTCTCTCTTTCATTAACAAACATGGTGTGTCTTTGTTGGATTTGCATCACTAAAAAGGCAGATTGGAATCTCTACACAAAAATCTCTAAGCAAAAGCTTGTGTTTTGAATACTGAGTTCTGCAAAATGCAGAACCGCATATTTGAGTATCGTGTAGTAAATTCTTATTTGGAGCCATTGTAAAAAGCGAAAAACTTTTACAGTTAAACTTTTACCAGAGGTTGCTGACACTTCCATACTGTCCCCTGAGAACATGCATCCACTGATTAATATTACATTTGGCGATGCTAATAGAACTGATTAGACATACCTGATTAAGATTAGCATTAGGTAATATAATTCAAATTATTGGATGAAACTATAAATATGTCCTATAAGAACCTAAATAGGAACTATAGTTAACAATTATCTTTGTAAATAGTTTATTCCAGTGCATATCATGGAAGAGAAAGCATGATTTTCTGTGCTGTTTATTGATATAGGATGACTGTTTTAGCAAAACACATTATTAGACATGAATAGCACAAAGAAAATGTGATCAGCCAATAAATTCACACAATTTGCAATAGACCCATACCAATGTTCACTAATTAAAAAAAAACAAATAAGATTCCACTGATGGATAATCAATTATATACAGTGGGTGATAATTATTTTTCTTTACTCTTTTTGTATGAGGTAGGGTTGCCACCTGGCCGGTATTTGAGGCTTGAGGCCAATGTTAAGTCTATGCAGGCAGTAGCATGGCCAGTATTTTTTTGTAGAAAAGGTGGCACCCTAGTATGAGGGCTGGAAATCAATTAAACATATGTCCAACCATTTCTTTCCCAACCAACCCAACCTCTATCTGTATACAGTTTAACAGTAAAAAGGCAATTGTATGCCCATTTATTTACATTATTATGCAGTAGCACACCTAATGTAACATCAATTTAAAAACCTGAAGTCCTGGTATATAATTTAGTCATTTGGAGTAGCCATCTTATTTTTAAATTTTTCTTACTTCAGATTATCTCACGTTTCTTTAGACACTTACATCTGTGTTCTTTTGTGTTTCAGTAGTTTGTGACTTAATTGTGCAAACAATTTTTATTGCAGTGATATTTTTTATCCATTATAAATAAAAGTTAAGTTTTACTCTTTGACTCCAGAATTCAATATCAGTTGCAAGCTCTCTTTTTTGAATAGTTTATAGATACACACATTATATATATATATATATATATATATATATATATATATATATATATATATATATATATATATATATATATATATATATATATATATATATATACAAATACATACTGAACAAAATTATAAACTCAACACTTTTGATGAGCTGAACTCAAAAATGTAAGACTTTTTCTATGTACACAAAAGACCTATTTCTATCAAATATTGTTTACAAATCTGTCTAAATCTGTGTTAGTGAGCACTTCTCCTTTGCTGAGAAAATCCATCCACCTCACAGGCATCTGTTTCACTGTATTTTTGTCCTTACCGTTTGTACCAGCCTTTTTATCGTCTATTAAATTAGCTTATTTTTTTCATACCTGTTGATTGTGAGCTACTTCCGCAAATCAACCGCTTCTCTTGTTTGAATTTCTGTTAAACAGGCTGGATAGCCTGGTGTTGAGGGAGGCTCCACGCCTTTAATCATTTCAGGCTAACTAGGAGGTAAGACTTTTATCTGGCTCTTTGGCTGAGGAGGTCCTGCGGTGCTCTCCTTTCACCTCACAGGTGTGGCATATAAAGATGCAGATTATAAAGAATGATTATTGCAAAGGTGTGCCTTAGGTTGGCCACAATAAAAGGCCACTCTAAAATGTGCAGTTTCTGCAACATGAGGTGATGGTCGTGGATGAATGGCACAACAATGGACATCAGGATCTCATTACGGTATCTCTGTGCATTCAAAATGCCATCAATTAAATGCACCTGTGTTCGTTGTCCATAACATACGCCTGCCCATACCATAACCCCACTGCCACCATAACGCCACTCGATCCACAACGTTGACATCAACAAACCGCTCATCCACACTGCGCGATTCACACTGTCTGCCATCTGCCCTGTACAGTGGATTCATCTGTGAAGAGAACACCTCTCCAAAGTGCCAGACGACATTGAATGTGAGAATTTGCCCACTCAAGTCTGCTACGATGACGAACTGCAGCCAAGTCAAGACCATGATGAGGACGTCGATCATGAGACGGGTTCTGACAGTTTGTGCAGAAATTCTTTGGTTATGCAAACCGATTGTTGCAGCAGCTGTTCGGGGTGGCTGGTCTCAGATGATCTTGGAGGTGAAGATGTTGGATGTGGAGGTCCTGGGCTGGTGTGGTTACACGTGGTTTATGGTTGTGAGGACGGTTGGATGTACTGCCAAATTCTCTGAAATGCCTTTTGAGATGGCTCATGGTAGAGAAAGGAACATTTAATTCATGGGAGGAGCTCATGCTCCTGCAGTCAGCATGCCAAATGTACGCTCCCTCAAAACTTGCGACATCTGTGGCATTGTGCTGTGTGATAAAACTGCACATTTTAGTGTGGCCTTTTATTGTGGCCAGCCTAAGGCACACCTTTGCAATAATCATGCTTTCTTTTCTCTTTTTTTTTCTTTTTATTAGGTCATAGAACTGTACATGATCAAATTAACATTTATAATCATGCTTTCTAATCAGCATCTTGATATGCCACACCTGTGAGGTGGATGGATTATCTCGGCAAAGGAGAAGTGCACACTAACGGATTTAGACAGATTTGTGAACACTATTTGAGAGAAATAGGCCTTTTGTGTACATAGATAAAGTCTTAGATCTTTGGGTTCAGCTCATGAAAAATGGGGGCATAAACAAAAGTGTTGTGTTTATAATTTTTTTCAGTGTATATATATATGCAAAAGATTAAACTATATGAGGATTAAAATATGTATGCATTGCATACATATAGATAACCCCCATAATAGATAATAAAACACGATAAAGAAGTGTTATTGTATGGAAAGGCATAAAGCCTATTTTCTGCATGAAAATGAATTAGTATAATGTTGCTGTACTGGATGATTTTTTTTCCCAAACTTGTCACCAAATAACCTGAAGACAACTGTTTAAATAGAAAATTTGATATAAATGCAAACAATTCTGACTTACATGCTATTTAATACAGACGGTTTTTAAAGCAACACATGTATGTGTTTCAGTAACTCCTGGCTCATTTGACCCTTGTAACCCTTCGTTCAGACATGCACTCTAAGCAATTACCAAGCAATTACTTACTTCGGATTATCTGTAGAGCTATACAAAGGTATTTAGTAAGAAAACAGACAAAAACAACATGGACACAGCCAAACAGATTTTGCGTATCTGTGTAAGAAAATCTATTTATACCTATATTATGTGCAAAAACATATTTTCTTTAAAATAAAGCCTTCATTGAGTTATGGTTTAATTTTATATTTTCACCATGACAAAGCTGAAGCTGGGTTCAGTGGAACATCCAATTATTCCCAGAACAACTTGTGCATCTTGTTAACTTGATTCCATTACATATTAATAGTCTCCAATGAAGTAGATAAAACATATTAATTAGTAGAAATAAGCTCCCAATATAGTTTCATTATAGAATAGAGTGAATTATTCTACTTTTGTAAATGCCTTGCCACAGGAATACAGAAATGATAGTACGTATAGCCAACAATTACAATATTATGTTTAGTTAAACACACACATAAAAAAAACTTTTTTTCTTTATTCTATTATGCCTTGTTTGCAAATGTTGGTTTCCACAAATATCTAATAATTTACCAAATTCCAGCATGGCAACCACAACTTTTAGATTTGTGTACTTTACCACTTTTTATTACACTGTATCCAAGTTTTTTCTGAAAAGGACCACATGTACAGAAATGCATACGACATACAGGCTAACTGCGAATCCCATATTTTCCCACCAGCTTTCTCTAATTATTATGGTAATTGTAGACTAGAAATGGCAGGATGGCCACAGTTGAACGCCTAGAACATATGTGAATTGGGCTGCATGAAACTTCATTTTATTTACAGTAATGTGGAAGAATGATTTGTTACCCAAAGAAAAATGTTTGATTAGTTTGCAGTAATACAAAAGCAGTCCCTAAAAAAGTTTTTAAATCAACATTATTCTTAAACTTTATCTTTATCCAAACTTTATTTTCTTAAAGAAAACTACATATTTATAGGACTAATGAGAACATTGATAGTTAAATCAGTTTGGCTGTATCTTGCTGTTAAATGGGCCATGTCTGGCCCACGAGCTGCACGTTGGATACCCCTGCACTGGATCTGTTTTTTTTTATTGTCAACTATTTAAGACATCAGTCCCTGTCGCGACCTATGGTTATTTTTCTTTTCTTTCTATTTTTTTATGTAGTATGGGTCACTGGTTGCCTTGGATGTAAGATTTGCCGTGGGTAGATTTAAAAACTATAGATATAAATATTTATTTTTGCCATTTACCAGCTGGCGAATAGGATGAGCAAATTGTCTGCTGTTTAAATAACAATGCTCTAATGTTTGCATGATGGCTGCTTTTTAAGATGACTCACAGAAGCTTTCAGTTAAATACATCGTATTGATTTCTTGTCACGCACGCTTAACATTCATGCATTCCATACTTTACATATTTCTAATCATTTGCGCTGAGTTATTACTAAAATCTAGTTCACTTGGCTTTATAAGTAGCAGTTTGAAGTCACCAAGCACTTCATTCTCTCCTGAGAGGTTTCACCTTCAGAGTACAGAGCTCGATTCTTTCAAAATAAACTATGCCTGTGTGACTCTATTCAACTATCCCTTGGCTTTTCAGGTAAGATTTGGGCGTTATATAACAATAATACAACAAGTGCCATGAAAATTAAAAAACTTTCAGCTTTTATTTCTCAGATCAAAAAGAATGGCATTTCTTATGAGACATGAGTAATATACAAGGATTGATTCTCGTCCTCTGTATACAGTTCAAACAGGAAGCTAGGAAAACCTTTCCATACATATTTCCCAGTGAGACTATGCAATGTTCATCAGCATACATTGCCACATCTCAGTCCAAACATCAACCAGTGGAAGTTATTGATCAATAGAGACATCATTTTTAAATTTTGGAAGGTAGATAATTAAGTTTTCAGGACTTCGCAAAAGAATTATGCATGCTCATAAAACCAGATATTATAAATATTTTTACATAAATAAATTAATTAGACTTGTTATATCCATACACATCCCGCATTATAGTTTTAATAATAATACTAATATTAATAATATTAATAATAACAATATATAAATGATGTTTAAAGAGGATCTGTTACTTTAACAAATGTTCAGATGCAGCCTTATTTGCATGATTACTCTGTCCTATTTATTTATTACACCTCTTTATGAAAGTTGAAATGTACCAGCAGCTTAAAAAATTGCAGGTATAAAATAGCCCATTAGGGTTATTAACTAATAAAGTAAACATTTTGACAACTTTTACATTGTTTGACAAATAAAAATCGCCTTGTGGCCTGGACCTCACAGGAAGCTCTACCTTTGATGGTTGCCAGGCCACACAACCATACCTGACAACCATAAAAGTCACCAGGAATGGTTGTGTGGCTACCTACAATGTGATCATATCTAACAATTTGTAGCCTTGTATTTGAAGATGATGGACCAGTAATATGATAACTCTAGACATGTTGTTATTTTCATTCTTTTTCTTCAGCTATCTAGTTATCTTTAATTCCAGGCCAGCTTGGTTTCCAAGACACTGTAAATGTGCAAGTTATTTGACATGTTTAATTTGAGGATTTGGACCCTTATAAATCATGATACAAAGTAACAGTTGAATAAAAGATTCCAAAATATTATTTCAGACATGATTTTAAAGGACAAAAACTTTTTTCAACATGGAGACGGTGAACTTTTTTTTTTTTGTTGTTGAGGTGGGGGGACTTACTTTTTACTTTATTTCATTAATAGAGTCCCCAGCCCCTGCTAGAGATTCTAGGAATGTTACATCTGAATTGCATTGCTGTCACTTTGGAAGATACCCGACTATTGAATTGAGTGCACGCACAATTCACGTCAGGCATCTTATAGAATTGCATTCCCAACACAGGTGGTGTCAGAAATGCAATTCAGGTGCCACATTCGTCCCATTGGTTCAATTGTAGACGAGGACACAACTGAGCCAAGGGGTCAGAAATGAAAGTAGGAGGGACTGGGGAGTCCACCCCCTCAAAACAAACAAAAAAAACGTTCAATTAAATTAAAAAAAATGTATTGAGTAAAAAAAAGTTTAGTTGTCTTTTAACTGGCCACTAATGTATGAATTTCATCACAATATCAAAATCATGTCATTTTCCAGTACAAATAAAAGATTTCCAAGGAGAATAGCAGGATTTATAGACAAATAAATGCAAATAAAAGGTTACACTTTAAAAAGAGTATGGTAAAGCATGCAATCCACTAAATATTGAATTGAACAACCATGGTGTGCTTTAATATGTGAGTTCCACACTGTGATTTAATCTTTTTCTGCATAGGGGGGATTTTATAGTAACTTTGGTGTTTTTAAAAGAAAGTAAAAACTCCAAAACATGTCTAATTCTTAATACACCTTGGCTGTGATAAAAGGTTTAATGTGTCTACCTTGTTCCATGTTGCTTTATGGGGATGTGCTCCTTCAGGAAATTGAGGATACACCTCTTTACAGATAATAATAGTACTTTAATCTATCGTGGTTAGCTGTGTCATTGTGAATATCAATATTAAATTACTGGTTACTGCCGCCTAGCATACAGTAGTGATTCTAAGCTAAAGTGCCTTCTAAGTATTTTATTACAGCTTCACTTGGCAAAATTCCACTGCCTGGTATACAATGAAAGAGATATTTAAGTTGTTCACGTCATGATATCTGGAATAAGCTAACTTAATTTACGCACAAGTTTTTTCAAAGTCAGTGATTTCCTCTATTTATTGTTCACGCTGCTCTAGCTCTGTAGGAAATGCCAAGAGCATTTGGCCAATTATGTGTGTAATGATATCAAAAACAGGAGTTAACAATGATTAATAGTTAATGTTGGGGATAGAGCGATGGAAAGTGTAGCGGAAAGGTCAGTGAGCACCAGTGAACGAGATAAATCCAGGTTGAGAAGGACACCCAGAGTGAACGACCTCAGCCTTCGAGCTACTAATGTATCCCTCTTGCATGTATATTTAATTCCCTTCTTTTATTTTGACAATATAGAGCTCTGCATCATGGATGCCAGAATCAGTTAGAGCCTTCAAATCAGGATATTGTTCCTGTTGAAAAATTAAATATTTTATCAAGAACTTTGGCATGCCATTCATAGCAAACTTGGATTAGTCTACTCTTAAAAATACCAACAGTACAAAACAAATCTAAGAGCATCAAAAAGTTAATTTTGAAAAATATTTTATGTCAGCATAGATGAATTGCTTCTAGATTAATTTATTTAACTCTAAGTTTTGAATGCCATAGTTATAAGTGAGATCATCTAGAATCTTGACATAAATAGAAGCACATTTGGTACTCACATGATATACATTTTAGTTATGCTATTACTAAAAATATTTTTCTGCTTCATCAATTCACCTGGAGTAACGATTTATCTTTTTTCTCCTGATAATATGATTTTTTTTCATATATCATCCTGCAGTTCCCAAGTTCCAACATCATTCGATTTCTAGACATGATTAACTTACTATAGTAGTGTAAATCACTGCAATGGAGCAAGCTGCATTCATACAACACATAACTTAACTCTACTTAAAAAGACATTGTATACAGTGAATGATAATCAAAATGATACATTTCCGCACTCAACTTCAACTTGAAATGCATTTCATTAATCATATATTCCATTTAGCTTACTTACTTTTTTGGAATGTGTAGGATTTAATAAACACACATTTTGAAGGAGCTGTATTTTATTATTTTTATTATAGTGCATCTTTATGTCAGTTCTACACAAGATGTGGACCCCTCATAGCAAGAGCAGGCAAGTTTGTTTCAGGCTATACAATGGCACAACAAAGTAGAAGACCACTGAGCATACGGGTGTTTGGTTTAATATTACAGCTTTTCAATGTCATCAAACTAAGGAAATAAATATTAAGACATTCAATCTTCATACATGTTGAGAAACCATATTTTGCATGGATCACGACTTTTCTTTTATGCTACAGCTATCATTTACTAGAAGGAGGTTAATAAATCGGTTCAGATCTTAGCTGTTAATAATCTTGACAAGGAATATACTAGTTAAGTGGTGCAACCCTTCTGGTTCACTCTACAATGAAATGGCCCTTACCTATAAAAATGAGATAACATATCCTCTATGCAAGCAAATGGATTGAATTAAACACAAGCTAGAACATGCATTACATTATTCAGATAAGTCTAAGTCCTATTAACTTAAGTATTTTAATTCATTATCGAATTGGGGATCCAAGCAGCAATGTAAGTGAAAGCAGCTTCTCTGAAAACATATTTTTCCCTAGCACCCATTTAAGTACCACTGTGCATATTTATCTGTTCGTTGACTACTAGTACTGTACCTTTACTTACTCCAATATGGCAGAAAGATGTGGCTAACTGACTTAAGTAAGCACATTCTCTATAGCACAATAAACTGGACTGCTGTTGTATTGTGCTAAAAGGCAAAGCCCCTTATATTTTGATACTGTACTGCATTGTCCACTTGTTATGTGTGGTGAAGTAGAGATGTATTTGTTTCTGCACCATACTGTACTTTCAGAGAATTTCACTATTCTTTAGTTACAAAGCAGGTGTTTTAATGTAATACTTGTGTCTAGTGAGAAATGTTTGACAGAATGTTACATGAACGCGCTTTAAAGGACTACTGTTGGACTTCTGTTTAATTGAAAGTTTACATCAAATGAAGACATTTTAAATAGGAATGCTTTAATGAAAGATTATAAATAAAGCACTGTATTGAATTTTCTTTGCCAGTATGGTTCTGTCAGGGGTCGAATATTTTGTTTCGAATCTTGGGCCAGATTTCTTCATCTGTCCCAACATGTCTGCACTCTGGTAGAGCTATATGGAGCAAGGACAGCTCAATAAGGAACTTTATTGGAATTGTTTAATTCAAGCATTTCTATTTAAAATTCCTACACTTGATGAAATTGTTCAATTAAACATAACCTTTTTTGCCGACAGCATGTTCAAAAGGGTAGATTCATTTAGAGGATGTTCGTTGCCAAATATGGTGGGAGTTGAGCTTTTTTAGCAGTCCACACTGAATTTAAATGGATTTTAATCCAGACTACCTAAATCAAACCTTGGTCCTTTAAAGGTACAGGATTAATTCCAGTATGAAAATGCTACATGTGAGAAGACTGCTTAGTATACATGTGCCTAAAATCTTTACTTCAGTGTATATTTACTTCTCCTTTATTCACACATTTTTAAAGGCACCCAATAAAATACTGAATTGAAGTATGTTTTTTCCCCTCTCTCTAAGCACGCATATTAAAATTGCTGATTATAGGAAACCCAAAAACCTTGTTTAACCTAAAGTTCCTATTTGGCCTTCATACACAACACATATGGATACAAGTTAATTAATTACAATTGTATTTTATTTAGGACAACAAATAAGTGATTAAATACATGTACAGCTTGGAAATGTATTTTAGCTATCTGTGCAATACCAAAAGGGGGCAATTTTTCACCTTTTCTCCTTGGAATACAGCTCTCCACTAAATGTATTGTTATTACAACACTATTATTCACTGAAAGGTGGTATTGTTTATATACTGTTATATACAGTAAAACACAGAGCTTTTCAGCTCAATTTTAAACATGTTTTTAAATATATGGATGGCACTGGTTTCGGTGAAACCCAGGAATGTGAGCACAGATACCATAAGCGCACCATTTTTGTCAGTAATTTTGTCTGTAGTTAGCGTTATACACTTTTAGAAATGTTCCCCAATGCATAGAAAAAGTTTGGTTATCTATAAAGTGATACCATAAAGTGCAGTGGCAAATTTCATCTCAGCAAATGAAGTTATATTAAAAGGACATTTACCAGCATGCAAAATATAGGCAAATCTTAGTATTTCAGATTTTTTATATGGGAAGAAAGTTTTTACATATTACTCCACCTTGCCTGTTCTCTACAATTCTAAACATCTAACCTATGTATGCTCAGCACTTTATTCATTTACAGCATATCCACAAGTCTCTTCAAATGCACATAGAAAGGTGCCTGTGCTGTTCCAGATTTCTACATTGTAAATCCTTATTCATGTGTGTGGCCTCATTACAGATACTGAAGTAGAAACTGGAGAGGTTTAGACAGTAACAAAAAGGTAGAGATTCAGGGGGCTATTCACTTGAAGGTGAAATGTAGGTGAGTTGAGGTATGATGAGGTCAGTTGAGGTGAGAGGAACATTTAATCTGACCAATTTAGCTTATTGCAGGGACATCTTGTGAGTTTTCTTACCCGGTGCGACTCACCAGGTTTGTACCTGCACAATAAATAGCTAAATTGGTGAGATTAAATATTCATCTCAATTTAACTCACCTGCAACTCACCTTTTAGTGAATTGCTTCACCGGTAATGCAGAGATTTAGAAGATGACTTACATGGAGAGATAAGCATTGAACATGTATTTCAAAAAAATAATTTCTTATAACATGTAAGGTTTACCATGATTACACACTTTCTCTGTAAATTGAACGACACTACTGAACGCTACCCAGTATCTAATACTGAAAGAAAACATTTCTTCACATGACCTCCCCATTAATAATACTAATTTGCTAATTGTGTTATGTTCTGTCCTGCACATTTACCTTACTATTCAGAGATGGCCATAGACAATGCATATAACATTTCTTCACATGACCTCCCCATTAATAATACTAATTTGCTAATTGTGTTATGTTCTGTCCTGCACATTTACCTTACTATTCAGAGAAGGCCATAGACAATGCATATAACATAAGTATTTTCCTTTTTATAATTTAACATGTCTGACAAGTAAGTTGTCTCACAATAGATGACATAAAGCAGTGTGGTACCTTGTTCTTCATATTGCTACTTATTTACCAAATGTGTGGCATAGGTCTTAACAGGAATCAATCACCATGGAAACCAATGAAATGTTCTCACGGATTCCTCCATTTTTAGATTTTTGCCTCACAACTGACCTTTATAAATAACCCACACTGTCATACCATAACCCGACATGGATTTTGATTTCAGGAGGTATTAGGGGTCTCTGCATCTCTCTGCTCCCTTACACGCAATACAAAATAGCAAATGCTAGTGCAAGCCCACGCAAGCGTATACAACTTGCTGAGGCTTATTTCACCTCACAGACTCCGTAATCCTCTTCAGTAGGCTAGCTTGCCTTAACCCTCCAATGAATCTAGCTGTTACACTATAGCTATTTATAGGCACAGCACCAATTACTTCTGTGATGTCCGCCAGCAAGATATCTCACTTCAATCCTATAAAAGTATTAACTAAATAAAAAAGCAATTACAAAATATACTGTATGTTTTTGTGCTGCAAGAAAACATACAGTATATTTCAAGCATTGGTAAAACAATAATTTCCAACTACCTTGATTATGTCTGCATGAATTCCATTCTCACCATGACATTATCTGAAGCGTTTACAAACCAATATTAGCTTGTATGAGCATGGCAATGATAAAATAATCATTTTGCATAAATACTATATGTACAAAAGCATTGCACCAACAGGGAATTTTATGACATTGCATTCTAAATGCATAGACATTATATATGACCCAGTCTCACCCATCAGTCTGTCAAACAGCGAAGACTCCACAGAGCACATTTCCACTGCCTCCAAAATCCAGTAGAGGCATGCTTTACACCACTCGATCCAACACTTGGCATTGTACTTGGAGATGTGAGACTTTGGCATTGGCAATCCATTGCATGAATCTCCGACTGCACAGTTTTTGTGCTGATATTAATGCCAGCGGACGTTTGGAACTCTTCAGCCATGGAACTCTTTTACACACCATGCGCCTTAGCACTCGGTGACCCCGCACTGTGACTTTACATGGTCTTCAGTTTCGTGGAGAGTTGCTGATCCAATAATACCACTTACAGTTGACCCAGGAATATCTTGCAGGGATGACATTTTACAAACTGACTTATTGCAAAGGATGCATCCTATCATAGTACCAAGCTTGAATTCACTGAACTCATCAGAACATTCCATCTACATGGCTAGGTGCTTGATTTTATACTCCTGTGACAATGGGTCTGATTGAAACACTAGAATTCAATAATTCAGTATGCCAGTATTTTGCCACTCAATATGCCAGTATTTAGCCATTTAATATAGCAGGATTTAGCCATTCAGTATGCCAGGATTTATCCACTCAATATGCCAGTATATTGTCACACAGTATGCCAGTATATTGTCACTTAGCATGCCAGTATTTTGCCACTCAATATGCCAGGATTTAGCCATTCAATATAGCAGGATTTAGCCATTCAGTATGCCAGGATTTATCCACTCAATATGCCAGTATATTGTCACTCAGTATGCCAGTATATTGTCACTCAATATACCAGTATTTTGCCACTCAATATTACAAGATTTAGCCATTCAAAATGACAGGATTTAGCCACTCAGTAGGCCAGTATTTAGCCACTCAATATGGCAGTATATTGTCACTCTGTATGTCAGTATATTGTCACTCTGTATGTCAGTATATTGTCACTCAGTAATCCAGTATAGTCACTCAGTATGCCAGTATGTTGCCACTTAATATGCCAGGATTTAGCCACTCAATATACCAGGATTTAGCCATTCAATATACCAGTATTTTGCCACTCAATATGCCAGGATTCAGCCACTCAATATGCCAGGATTTAGCCATTCATTATGCCAGGATTTAGCCATTCAATATGCCAGGATTTAGCCATTCAATATGCCAGTATTTTGCCACTCAATATGCCAGTATATTGTCTCTCAGTATGTCAGTATATTGTCACTCAGTATGCTAGTATATTGTCACTCAATATGCCAGGATTTAGCCATTCAGTATGCCAGGATTTAGCAACTCAGTATGTCATTATTTAGCCACTGAATATGCCAGGATTTATCCACTCATTTTCCAGGATTTATCCATTCAATATGACAGTATTTTGCCACTCAATATGACATTATGTTGCCACTCAGTATGCCAGGATTTAGCCACTCAATATGTCAGGATTTAGCCATTCAATGTGCCAGTATTTTGCCACTCAATATGCCAGGATTTAACCATTCAATATTCATGGATTTAGCCACTCAGTATGCCATTATTTGGCGACTCAATATGCCAGGATTTAGCCACTCAATATTGCAGGATTTAGCATTCAATATGCCAAGATTTTGCCACTCAATATGCCAGTGTTTTGCCACTCAATATTCCAGGATTTAGTCACTCAATATGCCAGGATTTAGCCACTCAGTATGCCAGTATTTTGCCACTCAATGTGCCAGGCTTTAACCATTCAATATGCCTGGATTTAACCACTCAGTATGCCATTATTTGTCGACTCAGTATGCCAGGATTTAGCCACTCAATATGCCAGTATTCAGCCATTCAGTATGTCAGTATTTTTCCACTCAATATGCCAGGATTTAGCCACTCAAAATGCCAGTATTTTGCCACTCAAAATGCCAGTATTTTGCCACTCAAAATGCCAGTATTTTGCCACTCATTATGCCAGTATTTTGCTGCTCAATATGCCAGGATTTAGCCACTCATTGTGCCAGGATTTAGCCATTAAATATGCCAGTATTTAGCCACTCAATATGCCAGTATTTAGCCATTCAATATGCCAGGATTTAGCCACTCCGTATGCCATTATTTAGCCACTCAGTATGCCCGGATTTAGCCACTCAGTATGCCCGGATTTAGCCACTCAGTATGCCCGGATTTAGCCACACAATATGCCAGGATTTAGCCACTCAATATGCCAGCATTTTATGCCAACCTCCTCCCCCCTTCCCCAGTACTTACCTCCTTGTTGCTCTCCGGTCATCTCCTCCATGCAGTTTTCCCTCCTGCACGAAGGAGGGAATCTCCAGTCGCATTTTTTTATTGAAGCCATTATTTTAATGCGACCGGAGTTTCCCTCCTACTTTTTGGAGGGAACAATTTTTTTTTCTATTGGCGTGACCTGTGCCCGCAGGGCGACCCGCCGTACCGGGGACACCAGTATCACCCATCACCCCCTGATCGCGGGCCTGCTCCTTAAGATCAAAATGTTTGATGGTATCTTGGTTGAATAAGAGATAAAGCAGTCTTAAATAGTCCCCCTCTAATTCTTTCAACCACTTAAGTTATCTTTATTTTATTCCACATAGGAAAGTTTAATATTAGTAATTTGCAAAAAACTTGTCCCAAATCAATCATAAAATGGTACAGGATATGTCCCAAAGTAGTCGCAAACTGTTCCAAAATTGGTCCAGAACTGGTCCCAAGCTGTTCCCAAATTGGTCTGGAATTTGTCCTTAATTGGTCTGGAATTTGTTTGGAAATGGTCCAGAATTTGTCTGGAATTGGTCCCAAACTGGTCCCGAATTAGCCCCAAATTGGCCAAATTACTCTGTTCCAAAACTATTCCCCAAAAGGTCCAGAAATTGTCCCAAACTGCTCCCAGATTTGTGTGGAAATGGTCCAAGAATGGTCCAAAATTGGTCCCAAATTTGTCTCAACTTGGGCCCAAACAGAACCAAAATAGTATGGAATTTTTCCAAAACTGGTCTTGAACTGTTTCCAAATTTGTATAAAATCCCCAAACTATTCCCAACTGTGTCTGGGATTTGTCCCAAATAGTTTCAAACTGTTCATGAATTTGGTGCCAAATTGTTCCAAAATTTATCCCAAAATGGGCCTGAATTTATCCCAAAATAGTCCCGAATCTGGTCTGGAATTTGTCGCAAAGTGGTCCCAAACAGAACCGAAATTGGTCTTAAATTTGTCCAAATTTGCCTGGAAATGGTCTGAAGTTTTTCCCCAACTGGCTCCAAACTGCTCCCAGACTGGTCCCAAACTGTCTGAAGTCTGAAATTTGTTTAAACTTCCTACAGAATTGGTCTAAAATTTGTCTGGAAATTGTCCCAAACTGATCCTTAATTGGTCCTAAGCTGGTCCCAAACTGTTCCAGTATAGATCCCAAAAGGGTCAGGAAATTGTTCCAATTTACACAGAATGCAGACATTTAGCTATTCCTTCTTAAACTGCCTTGATTTACTTTAACAGGAATAGGTACGTCCGAGGCAGGAAAGTATGGGGATAATTTAGTTCCTTTTTCTCTCCAGCTGGTGATCTCCCATTAAAATGTCTGGCTGAGAATAATGTGAGCGTTAGCCAATTATGAGGAAATATACCCTGTTGACATTATTCTTCCCATATCAGACAGTAAGGAGAAAGGAGGAGCCATAACACTGGTGTCCAGTATGAATTTGAACACAAATCTCTTGTGCACATAACAATGTCACTCTCACCTCGGCACAGGGGAGTAGCAACTTTTCATGGATGGAACGAAATGTAACTCAATAGCACGAAAATATATCTGGTGTTGTTAATTTTAAAGCCCGATCAAAATGATAGATGTCTGGTCACTGCGCACATGTACTACAATGCCAATCTTCTACATTAATACTTAATGTGATCCATTCATGGTTTATTGTCAACATTATTTAAAATATTATTGTATAACCTGTACTTTTTAATAAACACAAATTGTGCACTGCCATAGTCTTTGCAAAAAAGGCAGGGAGCAATGCGCCACGCTAGCAGAGATAGTAGATCCAGCAATCGCCTCTCTCTGTTGTTGGTGAGTGCGTCAATCATGCTGGAAGTGTGTCCAGGATAAGAGACACTGCATAGCATTCAGTGCTGCGCATTGTTCTGTCTGATTAGAAGATAATCTGGAGCATTTATTCCCGGTTTAAACCAGTTTTGTGTTTAGGTATTTATAGTACTAGTGCAGTTAAAAACATCAAACAAATCTTTTATACTTTATATTTCACCTTGATAACATGTTTAGTTTAAAATTCACATGACATCATGATGTGTAGGAGGATTAAAACAACATCAATATTCAAGACTAAAATAGACCATTTAAAAGGTGCTAATTGAAGAGGTATGTGCCCATATATAGGTTCTCATCAATGACGCGGTTCTTTAAACAGGCGCGTGTCAGTTTCCATACTCATTCGTTTCCACTGGCTTTGTAAACATATCATTTGAACCTATTTTAACACAGTCCGCACAAAATCACCTGATGTTTTTCCAGTTCAAGTTGAATTTGAGCTTCCTTGCAATGTTTAAGGAGAGCAAATACAGATGAACAGGACGCTTGATGTTAATGTATCACTACATATGCAGCAAGTTAAATATTAGATATGTAAAGTTTAGAAAAAGTTAAAATTATGGTTTGTGGTAAAGGCAAAAAGTATGTAGCTGTATTTATGTGATGCTAACAAGGTTTATGTATTTTAGCATTGCCTGAGATCTGATACAGCCATGGGATTCCTCAGAGATTTTTGCACTGAAATTCAAAATTCCCCCCCAAACTCTATGCTTCAGGTGCTGATCCCTCTGCCCTGCGCCCAAAGTCTAATATCCCCCCATGTAAAAAGAGTGGCATACAATATGTGGAACAAACAAGACTCGAGGCCTCAAAGTCCCACATCTATAGGATATTAACCTCTTAACGCATTAGGACGTTCTATGCCACCATAATAAACATGGCCCAAATGAATATGGTATAGGACATTCCTTTGTGACGTCATGGGTGACCTCACCAGGTCTCGTGATATTTGGTAGGGACCTAAGAGGTCTCTGCCACTGTGTTCCTGGCTCCCGATCACAGAAAAAAAACAAAATCACCCTTTGCAACATTTGGTCCTTAAAGACAGAAGCACCAAAGGTATGCTGGTCATTAAGGTGTTAATAATGATAACGTCTCAACAGGTAGCATGAACTTTTGGGATTGTATTTATGGTCATTTGAAAGATTTTACCTTCGAAGGTATAGAAAAGTGCATTCTGCCACCACGAGGGGGCATCATTCAAAATATATTAACTAAAAAAAGAATGATCCTGGATCTTTGAGTTATCCACTCAGCAACCTTATAGACTGAGTAAAATTATTTACCACCGCTAATGTTAATTACGTTTCTTGAATTGTAATATTATTTATCATGTTGGTACAAGACTTTGGTTTTACTGACATTCTATTTGCCTCTTTTATATTGCGGCATTGGGTATGTATCTGTGCTGGCATTGAGAACTAGCTTTCTTTACTTGGTTCCCTGTGGGTGCATACACGGATTGGTGGCAAGTCCGGGGCACAGTACAGTCAGTCCTATGTATTTGTGATTCTGTTAGAAATGTTGATCTGTCTTACCCATGTTCATGTCAATTTCTGTTGCTGGACAGGGCTTAGTACAGCAAAGGGCAAAGTAATATATATTTAAGCTGGTTTGATGGTAATATGGAAACATATATATTTACCATGGTATTTGGACAAATGTTTTTTTTTAAAATCTATTTTATTTTAAGCTCCATATTAACACTCGAACATTCAATTCAGTAAATTAAATAATATTCATGTGTTTGTATTCCAAACATTATTTGAGTCCGACCTTTAATGAAACATTATATTGTAACATAGAATATTGAATACGTTTCCTTTTATCCACAGATAGCTAATCCCTCCAACCAGCCCAGCGTTGGTCGAGATTTCCCACAAGGCAGAAAATGTCCAACCTCGGTCTTTCCATTTAGATTCCCATGAGTACAACATTTTGTTTATAAAGATTTAAATATATGACTTACTTTCCATCCTGAAGTATTGATAGTTGATATCAATGTAGACTTTGAATGACAAAAAGGTTGAAGGTGGAATAATACAAAGTTCTGAGGAAAGGATAATTACCTTCAGAGAGAGGATCAAGTGTGTGTATCATTAGCTGGAAGATACTGTTCCTCATTAGGCTGTTGTGCAGAGATGCGGAGCTTCCACCTCGTTGAAGACGTGGTTTTGTCTAAAGAAAAAACAAACACATATAAATATCTATGTTATGTGATAGTACAAATGACTGGGATTTGCAGGGACATTACCTGATACTCTAATATCCACACAAAATATTTACCTATAGTACATTATGATATACAAGGGTAATAATCATACATGGAAACTCAGTTCATTTTTACCTCATGGGTTACAGATTTCCCAGGCCTTCATAATAATGTCTCCGGAAAAAAGCCCCAAAAAATTCAGGGGACCCATAGGCCATCTCACGTTCTTTTCTCTGCACCATGTTTGTTATTCTCCACCCAATCCCTGGCTGTCCTACCCGATTCCATCAGTTTCCACGGTAAATGCTTCATTTTTGTTTTCTAAAAAATTACCCAAGATTTGCTAAATTATAAATTGGTCTTAGTGGAGCCATAACTTAGAAGCCAATATACCAGTACAGAAGCTAAACCCAATACTGTCCTTTGCCTATGAAAAATAGTGTATTCTTAACCTCAAGAAGTAAAGAGATTCTACTATGGAAAAGAGCGAACTTAGTAAATTGCTAATCGCCCTTAGATGAGTTGGACAGATTTTACCTCTGTGTATAAAACATTCACTCTAGTAACAAGCCAGACTGATATAACATACATTTATGAAGCAGTTGTCTCATATACATATGGTAAAAAACAATTCCTGTGTTTTGCTGTCTGTTAATAATGACAAATGATATCATAGAGCTCGCTTCTAACAACCTAACTGACAAACATCAGAGAAAATTGATATGCAGATGAGAAGAGGAGGTAGTAGGGTGATAGCTAATAATATATTTTTAGAAATCCAAGTGCCGAGACTAAATTAAACCTGCCAACCACAGCACAGGAACAAGAGCTTACTGATTACACAAGGCAGGCTGGTAAAATTCAACAGTGGGGGAGTACAGTATTACACTGTAACAATAATACTTTCTAATAAGGTAACCTGTAAACTAGGCCTAGCATTATTGAATACACTTTCAAGTATACTTCCTTTGTTACCTTGGAGTTATCTTTTGCTTGGAGGTCACTTAAAATTCCTCCAAGCAAACATGGTTAAATACATATTCAGATGCTTTTACATCATACTTTTCACTGTGCAGTCTGCAACCAATATTTATATTAGAGCAGGGATGTCAAACATGTGGCATGTGGGCAAAATGGAGCCTATCTGAAGCAAAGTATCCCTGCTAAGTTAATTGCTCATAATCTCATTAGTCCTATAAATGTATAATTTTTTTTTTAAATAAAGTTTATATAAACAGTTTTTGAACTGGTTTTGTATTATTGCTAAATTACTAACCATTTATCTGTAGGTAACAAACTACAGTATTTTCTCAAATATAAGACGACCCTGATTATAAGACGACCCCCCAAACTTTGGGTATTGATTTAGGAAAAAAAGTAAAAGCCTGAATATAAGACGACCCTATAGGAAAAAAAAAGTTTAACTTGTATATATTCACATGTAAATTGCTTTTTCATATTTAATAAAAAATTATGATATAAAAAAAAAAAATGCATTACTTGTTTTTATTTCCTTTTATGTGCCAATGCTGCCCCTACCCCCCAGACTTGCCCAGTGCTCCCTCTCCTCCCCCCCAGACTTGCCCAGTGCTCCCTCTCCTCCCCCCAGGCTTGCCCAATGCTGGCTCTCTCCCCCCAACGTTGTCTCTCTATCTCTCCCCCTCCCTCCCCCCAACGGTGTCTCTCTCTCTCTCCCCCCAACATTGTCTCTCTCCCTCCCCCAATGTTGTCTGTCTCCCCCCCCCCCCCCCAACGTTGTCTGTCTGTCTCTCCCCCACCCTCCCTTGAGGTCACACTATAAGACAACCTCGAATATAAGGGTATTTTTCAGAGCATTTGACTATAATCGGGGTTTAAGGATTCAGGATGGGGAGTGGGGAGAAATATGTGCCCCAAGTGATCTGCTTAGTTACTCTTCACAGTACCAATGCTCAAACAGACTGAGCTGATTGAGGCTATCAAAGTTACAGGATGTGCACATTCTGGAAAAAAAAGTAATTCACATCGATAGAAAGTGAATAAGCTGGGAAACTTTGTAATGGCATAAGGTGAGTGTTTCTGTATGCATTCTGACTTTAGTTTGGCACAACCATGCCTCCATTTTATCTACTAGTATGCAAAGATAAAGTACTTTTTTTTAAGTGTCTGGTGCCCTGTTTTAATTTAAACTAAACACTGACCTAACTGTTTTGGCTCCACAATTGTGTGTGGTATCATATCAGTGCACCTTATGCCAGTATACTTTCATTGTTTTTAATTTAACTTACTGTATGTGATATGTGTAAAGTATGGTTGATACAGGGACGGTATATGTGAAATGAGCGCTGTCTCTTTAATAATGGTTAAATAATTGTTGTGTGGTTTTGGAGCACATGGATGCTCAGACAGAATGTGAAATCTTTTGCACTAACACTGGAGTGTGGGCACGTTAAATCAGTACACACAGTTATGCACTCTATTGGTAGGGGTAGTCCTCTGTGCTACAATTCTGGCTCCTAATTTCTTGGACAGGTTTCTAGGTCCAGACTGAATTTGTCATGACGTTAAAGAGAAATCTGAAACATATAGTTCTCCCAACCCACGCATGTCAGTGCAGCAGATGATCTATAACGAAGAGCTACATATTCATTTAAAGGCACTAAAAAACCCATCATGTAAACTAAAAAAAACATCACAATTCCATGTAAATTGTTTAATTATGTAATGACACTAGGTTGAGAGATTTCTTTCAATATTGACCACAAAGGACTTTTTTTGAAACTTTTGTATTGCTAAACATTGAAAGAAAAAGCATATATAACATACCACAGGTTTTAAGGTAAACTCAGATAAGTTCATGGGAAAGGAAGAGAAATATAAGTTGGGAGCAGAGTGTGGGGTTGAGAGGGAGAGTCAGTCACTAAAGGCCATATAAAGGCTTTTCACTTTTACTTTAGGGCCTATTTTTCAAGGCCACATTGTTTGGCATTGCCTTCTTCATGTTTTCTGGACATATTGACAAAATCCAGTACCTGTTTTAGCCAGCCGATCACAGACAAAAACAATCATTTAACTCAAGATGAAACAATTGAGCATATATTCATATATTTTGTGCATTGGTTACAATTCCAGAAATACTTTAGAATCTATGTGATTGCAGCAACTATATAAGTAATATTTTCAAATGGTTTCTGGTTGGACCATGGTGACATTTCCAAGGAAATTCAGGCTTGTCATTTATTATTATTTGTAGTTCAGTACATGACACACCATCTGTAACATACACACTTAACAGCACAAACATAACCACAACACAAAGCAAGAGCATTGAAGTGATACTATTAGAACTTAACCTGTGTGCAAATCAATATTAGTTTTACTGAAAGTTCACAAATATAGCCTGTATGTCTAAAAAAAAACAAAAAACAGGTACAAATTTATAACACAAACAGTTACAATATGTAACAGTTACAATATGTAATATGTAAGGGCTGCTCTATTCTTGCTATATATTTTTGTTAAATTTAAATGAATTAATACAAGTCTATACATTAAACAAATAACGGTGGTAAACTGACAAGAAAATAACAAAATGTGGGAATAAATAGCTAAGGGATTAATTGTACAGAAAAATCTATAATTTGCCTCTTCTTCTAACTCAGCTATAAATGCCCGATTCTTGCTATTGCTTTGTCATTTCACCACAGTTCACTGTTTCGTTAATATATTACTTATGGGTCTCTTCAATCTCTTCAAAATGCAAAGTAATCTCAAGGTTGTCGAGTTGGAAGGTCTAATTTTACTTTAAAAATAACATTAGACCTCAAAATGACCACCTGTTTACTAAATTAAAATTGCCCTCTCAGACTCCAATCTTGAACTTAACCTTTTTTAAATATAAGAAAATTAGCTATTCACTAAAAAGTCCCCTTGACTATGGGGCAGCCCGCAGCCCTATGGCTAATAGGGGGGACCAGGACACTAGGGCACCCACGGCCTCAATTACTTCAGGAGGGTCAGCTGGCCTTTTGGGCAGCCCCTGACCACATTAAATACCTGAGGCATCAGGGGCATTTAGGCAGCCCAAGACCCATTTATTAGAGGACCAGGGGCACTTTGCCAGACCCTGGCCCCATTCATTGTTAAAGGGCTGGGGGTGTTATCGCCAGCCCCGGGTTTTAAAGGGCACATTTGTTTAAACAGGGTTTTTTAAATGGGTGCGGATGATGATATTACCACACCTGTTAAAAACCAGAGGCCTTACATTTCAATGTTTGTTTTCTTCACCCCACTGAAATAAATGGGAGGCGAGATTAACCTCGCTCCCCTCCATTTCACATGCCTTTACCACATCTTGACCTTGCAAAAATGCTTAGTGAATAGCAAATTATGACGTTGTGATGGGGGCATGCGAAAGAGGCCGGATCTGCCAAGTCTGTAGTTCGAGAGGACCCCTTTATGCCCTTAATTGTTAGTTTTTTCCTGCCTCACACTGCCTCCTCAGATCTCCCACTTTGCCTAAGATTCTTTAAAAATAATTTAAAATGATGGCATTCCTCAGTCACCACAGGACCCCCTCTCATAATCATCACAGGGCTCTATCCACAATAAAACACTTGGCCCCACTCCCTCTTACATCCATAGCCTCACCAAGGATGTTCTCCCTGCAGTATAACAGGGATATTCTCCTTGAAGCATCAGAGGTTCCTCCCTACCCACCATTACAAGAACATTTCTTGTCTTCCCTAACTTCCCTCCGCCCCATGTTTTGGTCTAATAATGTGTGGTCAAGTGCTCCAACCAGTCCACTCTTCCTGCTGCCATTGAAGATGCCCGAATGAATCATAGCACTGGAATGACATGGTGCTCAGCCTTAAGACTTGTTATGCAGCCTGGCAGCACATGCAACAGGAAGATGTGAGTAGTGTTGACACCCGGCTTATATTTTACCAGCAGGCAATGTTAAAAGCATGGCTTATACAGAAGAACACTTGGCGAACCTAGATTTGAAAGGTTAAAAAATGTATGTGCTCTACTTCTCCAAGTGTTAGTATAAGTTGCACATAGTAAGTACAATTAATCATTATATGAAAATAACACTTCTCAAAACTGCTCATCTGTTTTTCACTTGGATGCTTGAGATTAGGAGCCTATTATTCCTTAGTACTACGATACCCCCGTGATACAACACTGACTGACTTATACACACAACACATATACTAACCTTGCTTGGGGATGTAATTGCTTCCGTCCAAGTCTGCACAGAAAAAAAAGTGGGAAATTAAATAAAATATTCAAAAATATAGTGGTACAGCATAAACGTATATTTTATTTCAGGTCTGACAAAACGTTTGGCTTAGTGGCAGTGCCATCACCACCACAGCTGCCCCATAAATAAGGTTGAAAGGGGTCAAAACATTGTAGGATTCTCAGTTAAGTCTATTCAGTAAGCAATGAACTGGTCAATTGACAACTGCATAGCAATATCTTGGTGTTAATAGCTGACATGAAGAACTTTTCCAACTCTGCTAATGACTTTTGCTCCTCAATCATCAGACCTTCCTGTTTAGAAGGTATAGTCTCTAAGTTGGACATATCCATAGGGTCTACTCAGTAAAGAGAAAAATGTAGGGATTTAGAAACATAGAAACATAGAAACATAGAATGTGTCGGCAGATAAGAACTATTCGGTCCATCTAGTCTGCCCAATTTTTTTTGGAGTACTTTTATTAGTCCCCCGTTCCCGGTCTTATAGCTAGGATAGCCTTGTGTCTATCCCACGCATGCTTAAAATCCTTGACTGTGTTTACCTCTACCACTTCTGCTGGCAGGCTATTCCATACATCCACTACCCTCTCAGTAAAGTAATACTCCCTGATATTACTTTTAAACCGTTGCCCCTCTAATTTAAGACTATGTCCTCTAGTTCTGGTAGTTTTTCTTCTTTTAAATATACTCTCTTCCTTTATGTGTTGATTCCCTTTATGTATTTAAATGTTTCTATCATATCCCCCGTTAGGTCTTTCCTCCAAGCTATACATGTTAAGATGCTTTAACCTTTCCTGATAAGTTTTATTCTTCAACCCATGAACCAGTTTAGTAGCCCTTCTCTGAACTCTCTCCAAAGAATAAATATCCTTCTAGTTTAGCTAAATCATTTGCCATTTGGCTTATCCCTCCATGAATATCAACCCTGCTGCAAATCTTTGTATCATCAGCAAAAAGACATACTTTGCCGTCAAGACCTTCTGCAATATCGCTAATAAAAATATTAAAGAGAATGGGTCCAAGTACAGATCCCTGAGGTACCCCACTAGTAACAAGACCTTGCATCGAATATAAGGGAATGGGAATGTCAAACTATTAGCCAATGAAGCTGAAAGGGAGAGTTTTTTCAACTCTGCTACTTTGGCCTTAAGTTTGAAATTCCTGTCTGAACTCCCTGAAATTCTCTCTTTATTGAGTAGATCCCAAAGTGTCCATTTTTCTCACTATGGTGTCTGATGTGTCCCAGAGGTCTGACAAGTATCTTTCAGTTGCTGAGGCTCTCAAAGCTCCCAGCAACATATTTTTCAGATGCTATTTTCTACGTGTTCTACGTTAGTTACTAGTTATATACAGCAGGAAAAGGGGAAAATGGGGGTTAGAAAATTCAAAAACTCCGGTAAAGAATAAATGGTGCTTTAATAAAGATAATGTTTGTACAAACAGACGGCAAAATATGATGGGAGTGCCTTACGTGTTTTGTGCCAATTGGCATTTAATTATAGGCTTATAGTGCAAATAAATACCAAATCTTTTTTTTTAAATTGTTGACGTTAGACTAGACGAGCAAAATAGAGATGTATAAGTGTATAATTTAAACAAGAATACATTTGACTATCATTTGTCTATTTAAAATCAAAGAAACAGTAGATAAGGATACATACTGCAATGAGATTATGTATAGCTTTTGGATTTTAATACCAAATCAACTTTCAATTTCCATTTACAAAAAGATCTTATTAAATCCAGTGACAATACTATATTATGTTTCATTGTAATAATTTATTCCTCATCACTTCTGAATACATTTAATAAAACTAACAGTAATCATGGAAAAATGTGAAGTACTTCATCCATTGGGAGAAATCAATGAAAATGTTCATATTTGTTCATTGTTAGTTTTTATTAAACATTATCAGAGCTGTGTTAAAATCCAAATGCATATAGGATGAGGCAGTTATTTTGGCAGAAGAAGTTTTAATTCTCCAGTGTGTATCTGCTAATTAAAGGGACTGTCAAAATACATCTTCCAATTGTTAATGCATATTAATGTGCTTTAAAATGCATGTTTTACATTTTGCATTGCTTAAACTGTTAAATATTTACAGTTAGATGAAATTGTGAAATTACAGCAGTTTGCAAGAGACTAGGACTGCCCACATTAGCTGAGTCAAAGTAAATTTCCTTTTGCTGCAGGAACCAATGCGAATAATTTCATTTAAATCTCTAGTGATGTCATCAGACAATGTGTTGCACTGTTAAGAGATCCTACTGTGTATAATAACAAGGTCACTTAGATTCCACAAAATGCATTCTATTCCAGTAGCACAGGAAGGGACTAAATGAAATAACACTTTCTATGCTCAGTGTCTATGTAATCCGTGCTACAGCCACTGTAGTATACATGTAGTATACAGAGTAATCACTGGAGAGGGCTTGAGTAAAATATAAAAAAAAATTGATTTATGCAGAATGCCTGCATCAAATCACAAACAATGCACCATACAAATCAGTAGTCTTCAACTTGTACCAAAGTGAGTTTGGGGTCTAGACTGTCCCTTTAACTAACTTACAAACATTTGGCACGTCAGCCTTATATCACACAGCAACAGAAGTCAGGAACTGGCATTACCACCTAGAACAAAACACAGTAGCTACTGTGGATTACATTTTTCATCTGGTTGACTGTCTGAGCCTAAATATGATGACCCTCTGCTGGTGTATTACCTGTAAAGAAACTTACTAGGATTCAATGTTAAATCTATGGAGGCAATAGCATGGCCAATGTTTGTTTGAAGAAAAGGTTCACAGCATCTGGAGCACCAGAGGTTGTCATTTAGTCAATCACTTTTCAAGGCAAATGTTAGCTCAATAAAAACTGACTGAAAGATACAGACACAGTTTGGTTCCATTACACAGTTTGGCTCCATTATGTCCTATTAAAGGTCATGGAATCTGTGAAATGAATGCTTGTTTTTCACATTCAATGGATCTGGTGCCAAACCTGTCTTCAGGCATAGTGATGCAAGTCATAAATAATAAAATGATTAAATAAAACTACAATGATTAAATAAAAGATAAACAGAATAGATGTAGGGGGGAGGATAGTGGGAAGTATCAAAAGTAGAGAAATTTGGTGGCTAAACTAAACATGTACTTTCTAAAATATCATCAACTTCCTTCACACTGACTTGTATTACCATGCAAAAAGTCTATAGTATTTCTTGGAAGTGGAAACTTAGGATTTTTGATACCTATACATGTCAGTAATTTCTTTAGACCATAAACGAACCTGTAAAGAATATCAGTGCTGTGGAATCTGAGCATGCTTTATAAATAATCTGCTAATCAATGGACACCATGTAGTTTACTCGAATAAGGTAAGCCAGCAAACAGATACACTTTAAAAGACAACATGGGAACTGTGACCAAATCCACTGGTACCTCCGGCTGGGTACCTCCTTCAGTCTCTGCTTCCTAGGGACCCTCAGTCCTCACAATGAATGGCTGAGAACAGTGAGTTTAGCCCCGGGATCTCCTGATTTTTCCAGCCATCCAGACCACTAGCTGAAGCAATTAGTGTAGGATGAAGAATAATAGCTTTATTTGACATAATTACAGACACAATCAAGTTAACATAACTCAACCCACATATTAACATGCAACACAACAGGAACAAAACAGCAACTAACCAGACCTGCTACAGATATACAATAACACATCACTATAAGTTTAACAGAAAATGCAATTAACACAGAACAATGGATGAGTCACATAGTATTAGTGTGTATACCTCAACATCAGCTTAAGATGTGAGATCACACCTTAGGTGCTGCACAAAGGATTTTCCTGCACTGCAAGGGGTAAACAAACCATCAACCATTGTCCCTGACTCCCCTGTGACACACAACAATCAATCAGAGTGCTCTCCTCTCAGAATTATGCATTGGACAAAAACCAATATAAAAAAAGTTGACTAAATAACCGCATTAAACATACAGTTATAGCACATTGGCCAGGGCGAGTCAGGATGAGCCAGGGCACAATATGGAGACATGAGTAAAGGGTACAATAGACAACCAGAGGTAACAATAGCATATATATTGTAAATATGATGCAAAAACGGACCCCTTGTGCCCACCTTCCCAAAAACAGAAACCCTTTTCAAACCCAGGGCCCATTATCTGAAGGGAGGAGGCGGGCCATTAGTCCTCTCCATGAAACCCAGTGATAGAGGGTTTTAGCAGAGTAAATAATTTAGCAGATAATTTAGCAATCTATTTAGCAGAGTAAATAATAAAGTAATATTATAAAAAAGTGTAATTATTATATAAAGGTTTAATACGTTAGAATGTGAATTTGATAACTACAGATGTTTTATAGTAAGTAACAAATCATTAGGCTCCAAAAAAAAGGAAAACAAATGAGTACAGGAAATCATACAATATATATTAAGAATTCTCAGTATATAACATCATGCCTGTCAATCATCTCACTTTTGGTAGTACAATCCTGTTTTTTGTGCCATATCCCACCATCCCCGGATGTTCCCATGCTGCTGCCATGCTTCATGGAGACAATTGTAAACCATCTAAAACCACTCAATCGTGCATGACACAGAGCTCTATGAGATGTCCTTTGGTCCAGTAGGGATGTCTGCCCCCATGTCATATCACGGCACTTGAACAGTCAGTGTCAGTGAATTTGTTGTACATGGTATCAAGAATAAAATGAATTTGGTGGCAAGCAATTTTAACGTAATATTGTACCTGGCCATTTTTTTCTATTTTTAGAAAGTAGTTTCTAAGTCCTCATTTTAAATATATAAATGTAGATAATACATAATGTTGGCACTTTCTCATCTATTTTCTTAGAGTGACCCTTTCATAAAGCTCCCCTTTTTAAGAGTAAACCGGTAAATAGGTTAAATCTTGGCTTTTTTAGTTATACATTTCCAGGCTTCTAAAGAGTTATGAGAAATTCAGGGTTCTTAGCCTACCCTAAACAAGATGTGGCATGTATTTCTTGCCCTGATCCTTCATGGCCCTCAGTAGACAAGAGTGTGGGATATATTGGCAAAGGGTTAACCTTTTACATGCTATTTAAGATCTAGAGCACCTGCCCATGCCTAACCACAGACTGACACCTGCCCAAGTCTAGCTATAGTCCACGTTAGGGGAATGTTCTCTGTGTGCCCTATCAGAGGGCTTCTCTGTTTCATGCTTCCTTATTCTGTTGCTTTGATCCATTTTTTGGTTTTCCCTGCTGCCTGTTATGTGTTCTGTTCCATTTTGGGTTTTCCTTGTTTCCTTTCTTCTTTTCTGTGCTCTTTATAAATTTGCCACACCTGTTTGTTCAGTTTGTCTAAAGCTCTCAGTCTCTGGAATGTTCCTTATGTTAATCTATGTTTTCATGTTTAATTCAGTCATAGTTATTATTTTAGGCAGGTTTTAGTGTTAGGAACTTGCTGATGTGAAGTACCTTGATGCTGGTGGCAAGCCAAATCCTTACGAATTACCATATTGGATTTCTAGGCTAATTCTGTGTTTGTTTCTATGGTTTTGTTTACATGTCTCCTTTTAGTCCTGTTTCTATACCCTTTGTTTGTGCCCTGTCAAAGGGTATAGAAACATGTCTTTAGCCCTGTGCCCTGTATTTCTTACCCTCACTTTGGTTTCTGCTTTGCCTTGCCCCTTCAACATAACGTTTCATGTTTTTTGTCCTCTACAAATACTATATAGCCATGTCAAAAGTGAGAAATGATTGGTTACTGATGCCAATCAGACTTTCCATGGAGCATTAAGCTACTTGTTTTGATGCTAAATACCATCCATTACTAAATTCCCATATTATAAAAAATAAAGGCATTCAGCCATAGCAAGAATACTTCTATATGCAAATATATGTGGTGCAATTAAACATTTTTAACATTAGATATAACTGGATGATGATGTGCAAATATCAGCATCAAATATACTTAATCAACAACTGACACCAGAGATCATCTGTAGGTTCTGCAAATTCAGTTAGGTATAGTAACACTGTGAAATAGTGGTGCTCAGTGCTAAATCCTAGAGATAGTTTGCATCTCGTGAGTGTAGATCCTGCATTCTGAAAAAGCACATGGAAGATGAATTAATGGGATCAAAAGGGCTTGTAGGAATAGCAATCCTTAAGGCCTATTAAGCTATTAAGGTGTCCACATAAAGACTAGGCTTGTTGGTATGAGTCTGGTTAAACTCCATACAAGTAAATATACAGCACCACACCAACCTCTTAATGAAAATATAAGCTTTATCACCACAAAAACATAAAGTCCCTGAAAATACAGTGAAGAATAATAATGGCTAATCCTGACACTGCAGATGTGGAACTACATAACCCACAATTCATACTGGCATCTTGTAACTCAGGAGTCCCGGGTCAAAAATGGGCAGCATTACGCAATGCCAGGACAGAATTTGACGGGACAGGACCTCTCAAAAACGAACTGTCCCATGAAAAATGTCACACTGTTGCCAGCAATGCACAATTCTCACTCAGTCATCTTTAGGGCTAACTGAGATTTGTGGGATATGTAGTTCCAAAGCATCTCCAATACCATCACTGACAAACAATAGGTCATACGTATTAACCAATGAATGGCAAGAGGTGGAAATGCGTTTAGAGAGGCAGCATTATATACTGTTATTCTTTCACACTGCCTGAACTCATTACAGTGACCAAGCACCAATCCTCTGCAAATAATATGTATACTCCTTCCTAGGATAAATAAGGGAGCCAAGAAGAATACCAAATATTTTATACCCCAAATAAAATCTACAGAACCTCTATAGACAATGTGAGACTGAAGTAAAATGCAATGCTACTTTTTGGTATCAGCAGAAAATAATAAGCAGGGATCTATTTTAGGATTCATTTATTTCAGTATCCTTTTGTATATGACAGGGCATTAATATGATTTGCAGTGTTGATAAAACTAATAAATGTCTGGTTTAAATCATATTTGAACTTTTTGCTGCATTTGGTATATGTGATCTTAGCACGATTAAAACTAATCTGCATTATTTATGTCGCAGATTTACTTTTATGCACAGTGTTCCGTGTGACATAGTGTTTTAGATATGAATTTTAGGTTTATTCAAAAACAGTGAATTGTGTAGACTAGAAATTGAGTTTTCAAATTTGGTTGTCAAATCATTTCAGTGTTTAAAAAAATCAGTCAAATGTACTGCCTTCTTAATCTTTAACAATATATTTCCACAAACAGTAGCTTTCTTTCTAAATAGCAATGGGTATGATAAACTCCAGTTCTCAAGAATAACGCATGCCATGTTTACAGGAAAAGAACAAACAGTAATTAAATAACAACTGAAAAACTACTTTTTCAGATAGAAGGTCACTTCAGTGGGCACTGTTCACAAGTGATACACAATTGTTTTGGAAGTCTCTTTGAGGTTTCCATGCTGCCATGTCACAGAGATGTTGTTCCATGACAGACAGCAGCTGACTGGTGCATACACACCAGTAATGGGGAAAAATGCCATGGAGCAATGCTTCGTGCCGTGCTTTTTGCAAAAACTAGCGGGCCTATTCAAAGAGCTTGCTATGAAAAAAGGAGCTTTGACTTTTCACCCATAAATAGCTGTTAGGTTATTTGTACCTTCTCGCCATCATGCCATGTGTATCACGGTACTGTATCATGTACACAGTGTCGATGCTGGCATTGCTTGGCAATGCACCATTGTCCAGTGTGGATACGGGAGTGTACCTCTCCATATGTGAGTGTGCTAGGCAGTGCCGTGACTAGAAACCATCATGCCACAGTGGTAGGATTGCCACATGGCCCTATCACCACGTAGCACACAACCACTGTTTAATGTACTTGCTTTGTCCACACATCACTTGTAAGTGTACTGGAAAAAGGGTTAGGTAAACCCAGGGACCACTGCACTTACAAGTGATGCATGGACAAAGCTAGGCATGACATTACCAGTATTGCTATAACACAAGAGCTGCTATGGCAGTGTGTAATCTATGTTGCTAAATGTACATTTGTATACATGACAATTCCCAAACTTTTATTTTGGTTAAGTGGTATAGGGCATACATGTGTGTTTTATGCTGTAAAAGCATATTAAAAAAATGCTATTATGGCATATATTTATCAATTTCCATATCAATTAACTGTTAAAAAAATATTTTTCTGTCAGTCCCGATCTTGCCCAATATCAGGGCAATAAGGCAATATAGAATAAACCCCCTGAGGTGAATATTTTCTTGAATGATCCAACCTTAGTGCACCATTCAAAACTGCAATTTAATGAGGCCTCCTGACTCATTAAAAGAAAAATAAATAGGATTTAGTCCCTCATTAATTTGTATAATATTAAAATCAGATCACATAGATAGTGGCAGATTATTGGAACCTTGTGACAATATAGTAACAGCAAGTAAAAGATAATTTATAGAAACCCCATGATTAGGAATAGCAATCCTTAAGGCCTATTTAAATATTCAGGAGATCAAACAAAAGGCTCAGCTTGTGGTTATCAGTCTTATTAAACACCATACTTGTTTATTGCTATTGCTTGCATGCATATAAGTATGTTTTATAAATACGACATAATAATGTCTTGACATAATAGTCAAGATACAATTTTGTTCTCATACCTCTTTTAATCCAGCAGTTTCACTTAAATCTCCATGCCGAATGTCCATGGCCACCCCTTCATGCTCCTGTGGAGCTCTGGACTCCTCGTGAAGTACCAGGATGTTAGGTTGCTCTCTATGCTCCTGTGAAGAAAAAAAATGTTCACATACTGGACTTCTGTACACTCTTGAGACTGTATACGTTCAACAATTTTAAGAAAGTATAAATAATCATAATTCAGAAAATTCAAAAGATAATATAGATTCAACAGGTGTAGGTCACACAGAAGAACTTTCTCTCCTATTATTCTACACTGCCTAATTCTCATGTCTTTACACTCCTTAATAAATGCAACACGTAGAGTAAAAAAAAGATAGCTTTGTGTGAAAGAAGAAATAGACAACTGTGAACTGTGGACATTAAGTGAACTGCACATAAGGCATAGAAATATAGAATGAGTCGGCAGATAAGAACCATTCGGTCCATCTATTCTGCCCAAATTTCGAAATACTTTTATTAGTCCCCAGTTCCCTATCTTATAGCTAGGATAGCCTTGTGCCTAACCGAAGCATGCTTAAAATCCTTGACTGTGTTTACCTCTACCACTTCTGCTGGAAGGCTATTCCATACATCCACTACCCTCTCAGTAAAGTAATACTTCCTGATATTACTGGAAGTATTACTTTACTGAGAGGATAGTGGATGTATGGAATAGCCTTCCAGCCGAAGTGGTAGAGGTAAACACAGTCAGGGATTTTAAGCATGCATACCAACATTTTAAGCATGCATACCAACATGCATACCAACTCAGCTATTAATGCCTGATTTTGCAGCCATTTTCCTTTAGTAAATAGACCACAAATATAATCTAATAATTAAATCCTATCATAATTTGCAGTGTTCTAATAAAGGATAGTTTTTATTGTAGAAATCAAGGACCGTGTTTGTACATATATTTAAGGTTATTGATATTTAATATAGTTTAATAACAATCATTAGTTTGATAATGATGTTTTTTTAAAACTTAAATACCATTCATCTTGCTTAATCATCAGTATACTAACAGACGAAGAATGGAGAAACGGTGAACACTATGTCACAAGTATTCTGAGGCAATATAGAAATACACCTGCCTAAAGAGGCACCTTAATCCTGCCACCACAGAATTATCTCCATGGATTATTTTATGTGGGTTTGCTACACTGTTTGATGCACATGCTAACTGACATGGTGAGATATGTCTATTCAACGCAATGTATAGAGGGGAAAAAGTAAACCTTTAATGCATACCTCTACAAAATATTAAGAAGTGTGGATACATTCATCTGTGGAGCTATTATTAGAGAAGCCATCTTAGTCACAATAAGACGGGCCTACCTTTAGTAAGCTCTGGAATCAATGACAGCTAACATTAAAATTGCCTTTTGTTTTCTTTTGGCTGTCTCTTCTGTTTACATTGACTGACAGGTACTTTTGTCTACCATGTGAAGCAGGTCAGATCTTGTTATCACTTAATTTGCTAAACTATTATATGTGCAAGGCTGAGATAATCATTTTGCTTTGGAATCTGTCTATCGCTGGTGTATATGTGCAGGCACAAGATTAAATAGCACTGCCTGTATGTCTCATGCCTTTGTTTTCATGGTGGAATTAGAAGCAGGGCTGAAGTCAGTTTAACGTGACTATGTTCTGATATAAGTTGCAATGAGCGAAAAAAGTTAATTTGTAAATTATCAAAGGTCAATGACCCATTAAAGCCCTGTTTTACCATGACAACCTTGTAGAATAGCATTTCAAGCCATTGAAGCCAACAGACAAGAAATGTTATTGGAAACCTATTTTCTGGTATAGCCTTTCAGATTATATAAACATTGCAAGACTTTTGAATGTATATTTTTGCCAGCATTATTATTATCAATATCCTCGTTCTGTCTCCCACAAACAGAAACAAATTTAAATAACAAATCGCACTTAAATAGACACAGAGTTTTGATATACATGTTTATTTTTATTTAATTCCTTCAACTGTCCCACATTATATTGTCATAAATGCATGCCCCCAACTGTCCTGATTTGGAGGCTGTGTCCCACTGCCCCGCCGAGCTCACCCTCTTTCCCGAACAGAGCTAGAGAATGGACTTCTCTGGGATCACTAGAGAATGCATCTGCACATGTCAGGGTTGTGTGACCTTGATCCCGCACAAGCATGGTAGAACTGATAATCAACCTCCCAAGCTCTGCCCCCCAGAATCCCAATTTGCTGTGGGAAGAATTTGGGAGGTATGGAAATGGTTCCCCCCCCCCTTATGCTTGACAGACAAAAATCATCTTAAGCAGGAACTAAACCCTCCACATTAACTTTAATCAGAAGACTACTCCTATCATATAAGATGGCCCTATCGCTCAGTGCTGGTGGGGGCGGTGCTCATCTCCTGTCACTAGTACACGATTGATGGAGAGAGACATCGGCAGGCCATCTTACTGCTGTCATTAGTAAGGACTACAGGGGAAAATCTTTTGAATGATGCACTATGATCAGGATTAGCATGATGGTACATTGTCTTGACAAAATATTGTTGTGGACTACAATTCCTATGAAGCTCAGTCAGCCTAATGCTCCCATGATGATCCAGATGGGGCATCATGGGAAGTCCTGTAGTAGTTTGGGTGAGAAATGGTTGTTGTGGACTAAAGGTCCCATAATCTTTAGATCCCCAACACTCCCATGATGAGCCATCCTAAAAGCTTCTGTAATGCCACCGTGGTAAGGGTAGTCCCAAAACAGCTGGAGTGAAAAATCCATTCCCCACCACGTTTGCAGAGCCTCATAATGATGGTAAAGAACATTACCTATAACCAGGAATAATAAATTAACAAGACACACTCACTACCAATTGCAGTATGCAAAACTGTAGTCTTTTATTATCAATTAAATGGTGTGTGCCATTTGTAGACACAGAGGGAAAAGCCTTAGTGTTTCATAGGCTAGAGCCTATGAACAAACACCCTGCGTAAAAATATGTAAGGTTTGTTCCTCCATGCCAAAGTGAACTCCACTGCACCAGTTATATGTCAACTTGCCAGCTAAACACACTGTAAAGGCCAGGGCCCACAGCCTAGGACATCATGAGCATGATGCTCCATACCCTGTTTAAGTATAAAGAAAAGTGGGCACTATGTCCCCATGCCCAGCTTAAATAAAAAAATAATGGGATCCCCATTAAATGAGGGTAGCATTGAAATCACTCACACACCCAGGCACACAAAGGGTGCCTTACCTGCATCCATGTTCCAGTGATGCCCTGGATCCTCATCTTCTGGCCCAGGATAAGGCCTTAAGGGCTGGCTTCGAATCTACCCCATTTATTATAACTTGCCATTCACCATCCCTATTGGACATTGTTCATTCGTCTTGAAAACATTTGCTTTGAAGTGATTGAAGGCTGATAATAGCAGTGCTAGTTACCTATGGACATTCTTCACAATGCTCAGCCAGCCAAAAGGCTCTAGAGATCCTGGTAGAGCATCATGCTAAAATTATTACATGGTAGTTGGCTTTACTAACATTTCTTTGTGGTTCTTGGTTTTCCAGTGCGATAATCACCTACACGTGCCTCAATGAGTCAGTGACAGGATGTCATGTGACAACTCTGCAGAAAGGGAATGTACAAGCGCAAAGCAGGTGCTCTGAGCTCTAGAGATGCTTTCTGGGACATATATTCCATCCCAAGCCAGCATTAAAAATAAAATAAAATGGTGATTCCAACAGCTGAGAATAAACATAAGAAAAATTTGCCAGGGTGAAGGCATGTGCACTCTCTGTCACCTTTCCCCAAAATTATTAATGGCTAGTCATGCAAAACAACCCCATTCATAATTAGTGAACCTCATATCACACTCCCATAATCCCTGGTAATATCCATCCTATTATGTGGGATCTTCCTAAATTAACACATAAACATTACAGAAACATACCCGAGCAATACTAAGTAGGTTAAATCTATAGCTTTATTAAATTGTTTTAATACAAGCTTTTTACATCTATACTGCATTAAGTCATATACAAAAAATGAAACCGTGGAAAGAAAAATAGGCAAATGATCTCTGCTGATTAAAGTATTCCATCCATTTAGTATTATCTGATTGCATTTACATTTTATTTCAAAACGCAATTTTTAAGGACTCTAACTAAAATGCAGTAATTTCCCCATGAATCAGCTTCTGCTGGCATCAGATGTAGGGAATGTATTAATCTGCCTGCTATATTTGACACACATCTCTTATGAGCTAATATAAATGCCACCTGAACCTGCAAGAATAAATTGATGAATAAAGATAGGATAACAGCTCCATCTATAGTCATAAATTCTGACATGTCTCCTAATAATGTTATGGTTTCAAGGTTAACTCTTTCTGCAGTTATTTTTCCAAATAAGTTTTAAAAGCAGGGTCCTAAGTCACAATAAAAAAATTAGGTAATGGTAGATTTCTTATTCTGATATGTAAGCTTAATGCAATGCTATATATTCCTTGTCAAATGATTATGCTCCAAATGAATCTCCTGTTGGATTCTTGGCATCTTTTCTGGAAAGATTTGACCAAGTATCTAACGGTATATCTATTATCACAGGGTACATGAATTGTGTATCAGACCCAAACCTTGATAAGACACTGCTGAAAGGAAACAAATTAGGCCCTAAAGTCAAAACCCTTGCAATGAACTGAACAAGGTAACAGAGACTTCTCTTTATACTCTGGGGTGCATTCATCTTACTCCAGAATAGATGCTTTTTATCTTAAGGCGTTTCACCCTAATCATTGCCTAGATTCATACATCGGCGATATCATTAGGTCAGATCATAGGTCAGATCATGCCCTGGTATATTTAGTTGTGTCAGACAGGGTTGAATGCTCGCGATTCAGTTGGAGACGTAACAAATACAGTCTGGCCTCAGAGGCTGCAAAGAGTTAAATGATAATGGATCTATATCAGATCCTATTCTGTGGTGCTCACTGAAGTGTGTGATAAGGGGATATCATATCAGTACAGAAGCTCATTTAAGAAAGAGAGAGGTAAACCCTTGGCCAATCTTCATATACTTTAAGCACAATAGGCTAATTTAAATACAATTCACCCTTCAGAAATTCTGATCAAGGAAATTAGGGATTTTCAGTTAGAAATTAAACAGAAATTAGATCTTAAAAAGAACAAAGCAATTCAATCCAATCTAATAATCTAAAAAGCAGAAGTGGTATTACCCCCCAAAAAAATCATCTTAGGCAGGAACTAAACCCTCCACATTAACTTTAATCAGAAGACTACTCCTATCATATAAGATGGCCCTATCGCTCAGTGCTGGTGGGGGAGGTGCTCATCTCCTGTCACTAGTACACGATTGATGGAGAGAGACATCGGCAGGCCATCTTACTGCTGTCATTAGTAAGGACTACAGGGGAAAATCTTTTGAATGATGCACTATGATCAGGATTAGCATGATGGTACATTGTCTTGACAAAATATTGTTGTGGACTACAATTCCTATGAAGCTCAGTCAGCCTAATGCTCCCATGATGTTCCAGATGGGGCATCATGGAAAGTCCTGTAGCTGTTTGGGTGAGAAATGGTTGGGCAGTACAGAGGCTCATTTAAGATACAGAGAGGTAAACCCTTGGCCAATCTTCATATACTTTAAGCACAATAGGCTAATTTAAATACAATTCACCCTTCAGAAATTCTGATCAAGGAAATTAGGGATTTTCAGTTAGAAATTAAACAGAAATTAGATCTTAAAAAGAACAAAGCAATTCAATCTAATAAGCAGAAGTGGTATTACTCAAGTAAAAGGGTAAATAAAATGCTCACTAAAAGATTGAAAATTAGAGCAGAGAGGAAAAGGATAGCTAAATTACAAGTCAACTGTAAATCCGTAATTCGTCCGGAGCAGCATTAATTGAGGAACAGCATTAATTGAGGTTCAGAACGCTGTTTGTCAATTGAAGAAGGGGAAATCCCAGGGTCCTGATGGTTATACCGGTTTTTCTATCGTCTTTTGGACCAATGGATTTCCCCTATACTTCTAAGGGTGTTCAATGCTATTGGAGACCAGAACCCATTCCCTCAAGAGATGTTACAGGCAGCAATATGTCCTGTTGTGAAGGAAGGAAAAGACCCTAAATATATAACTTATTATAGACCAATTTCTTTAATTAATAATGAGATGAAAATGTAATACACCCTAATCAGACAGGATTCATCTATGGCAAGACTGCAGAAGATAACATCTGCAGAATTATCAAATTCTTTAAAAACTGTACTATGGCACTATATAACGCCCCTCATGCCAACATTATTGGTCCTTCGCAAAATTCGTACTTATTCCCGATAGTAATGGTACTCGGCAAGGTTGCCCTCTTGCACCTATGCTTTATGTTCTTTCGATTAAGCCCTTAGCAGCCTTGATCAGGAACTCCCATCTTGTGAAGGGCATCAAGGTGAGCTCACAGTAGTATAAGTTGGCATTATATCCTAATGACATACTTCTTACACTTTCATCTCCATCAGCATCAATTCCAACATCTTGGATATAATTAAAGAATATAGTGATTATTCAAATTATTAACTACATTTAACAAATACTTAAGTTATCTCTGCATTTCTATCACCTCAACAAACAGCTCACCTTGACGCCCTTCATCATTTTAATTGGTCCAATAAAGTACTAGATTATTTTGGGGTCCATTTATCATTCAAACTGAAACATCTGGTCCATCTGAATTACTCACATTTAACACCTAAACTGAAGGATCAGATAGATAGATGGAGAGGTACAGATTTATCTTGTCTAGGTCGCATAAACACGCTGAATGCTTACTTGGTCCCAACGATTCTGTACCTCTTCAGAGCTATCCTTGTTTGAGCTCCTAGAAGAACATTGAACTTGATCAATAAACTTTTTTCCTCATATGTATGGCATTTTAAGAAGCCAAGAGTGGCTGTTATGGATATTATTAGGAGGAAGAAATACACAGGCTTATGGTTTCCAGACCAAATTACATCAGATAGCCATGCTTGCACATGAATTGGAATGGGATATTAAGCAGGAGGATGATCGCAGATGGCTACAACTAAAAACACTACAAACAAAAAATATCAAACCCTTTGCCCTCTATTGGTTAGATTTGCTCAGATTCTCTAATTTAAAGCTTGAATCTCTTCAGAGATGTATTTAATAATAAGTTTAGAACCAAGATGGGAACGGGCACTCTTATAAAGGCAGCAACTCCAATAGAGTCCCTCACACTTTATATCCCAGATATGTCAAAATGGATGTGTCAAAATGGAAGGATAGCAGTATATTAGAAGTGGCCCATATTTATGATGCAGAGGAAATAATGTCCTTCAACGTTATTCAAGATAAATATACAATACCTAATGTAGAAATCTTTGTATACCTGAGAATTCAAAACTTTTTTAAAAAAGAACCCTTGTGAGCCTCACACAAGATTTTATGAATTTATATCGGTACGCAGGGCCGGCCTTAAGTGTTCTGGCGCCCTGTGCGGGCTTCCCGCGTGGCGCCCCCGTCTCTTTCACCCCCCTCTATGTATTTATCTCTCTCCCTTCCCATGTTTGTCCCTTTCCTCTTCATTGCCATGTCTGTCTCTCTCTAACTCCCCCATCCCTGTTCTATCTCTCTCTTCCCCTTCCTCTGTTCTGTCTCTCTCTCCCCCCCTGTTCTCTCTCCCCCATTCTGTCTCTCTCTCCCCCCTCGCCCTGTTCTGTCTCTCTCTCCCCCCTCCCCCTGTTCTGTCTCTCTCCCCTCCCCCTGTTCTGTCTCTCTCTCTCTCTCTCCACTCCGCCTGTTCTGTCTCTCTTTCCCCCCCTCCCCCGTTCTGCCCCTCTCTCCCCCCCCCTCCCCCTGTTCTGTCTCTCACCCCCATCCCCCTGTTCTATCTCTCCCCTCGGCTCCCTGTGCTTAATGCAGGCTCCCCATGCTTAGTGCAGGCATGGGGAGCCGAGCAGCACTTTCTCTTGTTGCCCGTGGCTCCCTGTGAAACAGGCGCTGCTCTGCTTCACAGGGTGGGGGCGAGCTACACCTCTCAGCCAGTTAGCTCTGCCCCCTCCCAGGATCCTGCAGAGCTTGCCGCGCAGAGGGCTGGTGAGGGGGGATCTTTTGATCTTTTGTGCGCTCGCACAGGTCGCACACCCCTAAGGCCGGCCCTGTCGGTACGTCATAGAACAAAACTGATTTCTAGTTTGTCTAGCTTTATTGAGTCTGGATATGATTCTCCTCTACCTTCTGCATTACGCAAATAGGAGGGGGATTTTGGTAGGTCTTTCTATGAGAGGGACTGGTTAGTCTTGATAGAGTTGAACAGACTGGCTATTCACTGCATCACATTACAGGAAGAATATTATAAACTTCTATTCTGATGGTACATGGTCCCTGTTCATCTTAATAAATTTCAAAGCTCCATATCCAATATATGCTGGAGGTGTGGAGGTACACCAGTAACCATGTATCATATATGATGGGGTTGTTGGGAAAATTCTCGTAAAGAACGTTATGGATATGAGAGGGTCTCTGACTGCTCCCATGTTTTTATTCTTGTTGGGTCTACCAAGGATGGAAAAAAAAGAGAATATTAATGGGCCACCTTTTTTCAGCGGTTAAAATATGTTTGGAGAGGTACTGGAGAAGTAATGAAATTCCTAACTGGCAGCAAATTCTAAATCAGATTAACTTTCAAAGCCAGATGGAAAGCGCCATTCTGTATCCCTTTCTAAATAAGGAAAAATATCAAGCAGGATGGGCTCCCTGGCTTAATTACCAGTCTTTAGCGATATAAAAGAGATATATATTTATATATATATTTTCCCCTATGGGTGCCCTCAAAATCTTGAGCTTGGGCACTAGCAGATAGAATTAAACCTTTGACCAGTGGTAGAATTGCACTACGTAGTGAATGGATGAATATGTGTGTGTGTATTTAGGTGTCTCTGTGTGATTTCCATAGATAGTTATTATTTTATAGTTGTAATTAGGATATTTAGTAAAAAATAAATATTGTCAAAATTCTAACACACTTTTTTTCATAGAATAGCACTTTATACCAAATAGTGATCTTAACTAAGTATTAATTTATTGTAAAACATTTTATATTGTAATATACATTCTTTGGTACTGTCACTATACATGGTCACTGTTTTTTTCTTGTTTTTTTTTTTTTATATTGTAAAAATATGAATAAAATATATATCTAAAAAAAAGAAAAATTAGGTAGTTATATAGATATATAGCATGCCTCTTTCTGAGGTACAGTCCCTATTTTTGACCCAAATCCCGTATTTGCTTGAATATAAGACAAGGTTTTTTTCAACGCAAATGCTCTTAAAAATACCCCTTATATATTCGAGGTTGTCTTATAATCTGACCTCAAAACGAGGTCAGGTTATAAGACTGGGATCCAGGTCCCCCGCAGAGCTGCAGGGGACCTGGATCCCCCTCTCTAACAGCCGAAGGATGTCTGCGCGATGAGTGCAGACTCCCCCTGCTGCCGCCCGGCACGACCGCCGGGACTTCTATGATGAAGCCGGGTCCTTCCACTACCTCCACTACCCACCAAAGTAATAAACGCATCACGTAGTGTATTTAAATGCATTAAATATGTATATATATATATATATATATATATATATATATATGTATATATATATATATACATATATATATATGTTTGTAAATAAAAACATTCTAAATGGCTTACTAATAGCTTTCAATCGACCTTAAAGTCACCTAACAATCCCATGCCCATAGCTACCCCATCAGCCACTCCCCTAAAAACAAAAGCCCTCTTTGACCACCTGAAATGTTGTGAGATATGAGACATACCATACCTCCCAACATTTTCCCCCTGGTGAATCAGGATGCCAGGGGGTGGCGTTTATGAGGTCGAGTGACAGTGCCACCGAGAAACTGTTCTGTGGCTTTTAACCCTATGCCAACATAAGACAAACTAGGTCTGTCCTGTAGTTAAATGAGCAGTGTTTGCAATCTAAGTTTGCAAACACCACTCAGACAGTGATGCTTTAAAGCCTCGAGGTCAATGCATTGAGCATCACAAAAAAAATGTTACTTCCGTCACTTTGATGCTGTTGCTAGACTGCCCCTATAGGCAGTCAGCAACATTGCAATGAAAAAAAGTAGGCTAATTTAGCTTAACATCTTGAGTTAGGGTAAGAATAATGGTTAGGTTACAATTAAATTTGGGTTAGCATAAGGGTTAGCGATTGTAATTGTGTAAATTATTTTTTAGGTCAATGTTAGAAAAAGTGTTGTCTTTTTTCCATCATATTTTATGATTTTTTGAGGTAATTATAAGATAGGATTAACATATTCTAATGAAAGCCTTTCTTATGGTTATAAAACAATATATAGTTTGTGTGGTTACAGTAAATGAGAAAGAAGAAAATTACAGCTAAACACAAACACCCCAGAAATGTCAAAACAGGCCATGTCATCAAGGGAAAGACAAGGACAAAAGGTCAATATCACTAAGGGTTTAAATCCACAATCCCACCAAACACACTTTTCAGGACAGAGGTAGAGCTCAGCGGGACTGTGGCACGCAAATCATGACAGTTGGGAGGGCTGGATAGACATAAACAAGGAGTCTACATTAGGCCAGGCCATAGGTATCAAAATGGCTGTCGCTTTGTGGTTCATCCACTCACTTTGATTACATACCACCACCTGATAATGGGCAAATTACACCTATTTGTGCTCAAAACCTTGAACCATCCACATTTCAATACTTCCTGTGGCCCTGGATAGGGATAGATAATATGGTATTATGTATACACAACATATAATAACTTTGTTTTCACAAGTTGGTTCAATAACTTTTAATCAATTATCCTTCTACGGTTTTAGCTCTGATAAAAAGTATCTTTTGCCTGATTACGATGTGAATTGTTAGGTGTGCTCCCACTTTAACTGGTTTGAGGCATTTGTAGGCCTCTCAATGTGTTACAAATGCATTTTTACATCTCAATTTTATGCCCATGGTATTTGGATGAAAAATTAGCTTTTTAGGTCTGATGCATTTGATGGGATTTTGCAAATGTAGCCACAGCATTTTCTCTTTCTGCTATTATCTTTCAGCACTCAGATTTGCATGCTGAATTGATTAGCTCTGAGAGTGGAGGGCACAGATTATATCTCCGCAAATCATACAACATCTTTATCCTCCTTCTCATCAAACAACTAAGGAGATGGAAAAAGAAAGAAAGCTTTGTTTCCATGGTAAATCATAACTTATTAACTCGCACAGCAGCTGCCCTAGAAAGGATGTACACAGATACACCTTCCCAAACAAGGCAACTTCAATGAACTTTATATAACCCAACAAAATGTGCATAGGTAATAATTAGGAAAACATTAGCATTGCCCATTCAGTTATCATAGTTAACACTGCAGTGTCAAACTTTGAACAGAAGTGAGGTAACGATAATTGTAGCTGATATTATCCAGAGGTTTAAAGTCATAAATAAAATTCTTACTTTCAGGGCTGGTGCAAGGATTTTTGCCACCCTATACAAACCCTCATTTTGCTGCCCCTTGGCTCCGCCCCTTGCAGGGAGATGCCCAGCTTCAAAGTGGATGAGCAGCAGATGCCTAGCTCCAAAGTGAATGAGCAGCAGGCTAGATGCTCTGCATGTCAGGGAGAGAAAAGAGAACATTTGAGGAACATCACAACCTAGAATCTCCTACCAATAAGAAGATAAGGGTTATGATAAAGAAAGCTAGTAAAAAAAAAAAAAAGTTAGGACACCATTTTGTATGAGAGCACATGCCTCCACAGCTTTCCTATGCTGACAGTCATGGCTCCAACATCTATACAAAGACTATTTTTCCATAAGGAGCTTGGGTGTGGAGGATATGGAAAGGTCCTGCTGGCATGTGATCTAGTCAGCAAACAGTGGTTGGCTGTGCTAACTGTGAAGAAGCTATGGTAGAAGACTGTTTTGAGGATGTTAAAATTGAAAGGCGAGTGCTGGATATTGTGGCAGGGAGGGCATTCTCCATTCCAGGCACCTGACCATTTGGGGTTTGGGACCCCATGTTTTTGCAGCCACAACCAGGCCCTGTGAAGCACCTGCTGTATCGAGGTCCCAGCACTTAAGATTTATTGAACTAAATGACAGAGCTAAAACAGAAAAAGCAACTGAGGGAGAGCAGAACAGAAATACAAAGTGCAGGGCTACAAGACAGAGGCAAGACAAGAGATAAAGCAGAAACCAAACTAAGGATAAATAATAAAAGACACAGGGTAAAGGGACACATACAAAGGAACACACATAAATACTGGAACTAGCCTCATACTAAAGATGGTAAAGGTGGGGGTTTAGTTCACCAATTGGCCAATTAGATGTTAGCTTGCCAACCACGTCAAGGTACCCCACATCAGGCAAGCATAAATAGAATCTAAGACATATATGGAATAGACACTTCGACACAGAGGAAATACCTGTAGACTGCACTACTAAGGACTGAACAGAAATGGGTGTGGTTTAAACCTGGAATGAAACATAAGGACAGGCATAAAGAAAAACATAACAGGAATACAGGGCAGGACAGGAATACTGGGCAAGGAAGGAATACTGGGCAAGGCAGGAATAAGCATAAATACACAAGAAAACAATGCAAGGATACAGAAATGCCTGGATACAGCCTGAATGAGCCTGCACAAGGGTGCATGGTTACAGGAGTACCTCTGCAGAAGCTCTTTGGATACATGGAATGGCCGACTTGAACTTAACACCACAAAGTTCTTTGCTGCAGAGAGTGTTTGGGACAGCAATATCTACATGGAAAGGGGATCATACATTGTGACCTCAAACCTGACAACATTCTTCTAAACAGTGAGGGCCATCTGAAAAATCAGTGATTTTGGTCTTGCACTAAACAACATGTTTGGAAATTGAACAGATACAGGGTATGCTGGAACAGATGGATATATTGCACCAGAGATGCTCAGAAGCAAAAGCTATAATTCGGCAGTTGACATGCATGCGCTAGGAGTTATCCTCTATGAAATGGCAACAGGAATGTTCACTTTAGGCAGCAATGGTAGGATCCTGATATCATCAGTGCAGTGCATGAATACCTAAAGTGGTTCAGCCGTGACACACAGGCTATATTAAATCGCAGGACGCTCTAGAAAAAGTTACTAATATACGACCGCACCCCTTTTTCCAAGGGAGAACAGAGGAGGGGAAGAGAAGAGAGGAGGGGGAGAGAGAAGAGAACAGAGGGGGGAAGAGAGAAGAGATGGAGGGAGAAGAGAAGAGAGGAGGGGGTGGAGAAGAGAACAGAGATGGGGTGAGAAGAGAACAGAGATGGGGTGAGAAGAGAACAGAGATGGGGGAGAAGAGAACAGAGGAGGGGGGAGAGATCATAGGAGAGGGGGAGAGAACAGACATGGATGAGGAGTGGGAGAGAGAACAGATATGGGAAGGAGGGAGAGAAAGAGAGCATATATGGGGGAGGAGAGGATAGAGAGAACAGATATGGGGGAGGAGGGGGAGAGAGAGAACAGACATGGCAAGGAAGAGGAAAGAGACAAACATGTGAAAGGAGAGACACGTACATGGAGGGAGAGAATGAGACAGGCATGAGGAGCGAGAGGATACAGACAGAAATGAGGGTAGGGGGGAAGGCGCCATGGGGGAGGCCCGCACAGGGTGCTGGAACCCTTAAGTCTGGCCCTGGTTGTGTAGGGAAGTAATGGCAGAGTAGACAAATTAGAATCAGTCTTTTCAAAACCACTATACAACTGAATATGTTATGATTATTAGAGAGACTAACATGAAGAGGGAGAATACAGTGATATTAAAATGGGATAGAGATTTAAATAAAACCACAAACCCAGATCACCTGTTGGCCTCCCTAAGAAAAGCGCATAAATCTATACATTGTCTGAATGTATTGGAAACTTTCTATAAAATGGTAAATAGACTGTATTATGTCCCGAGCGGACTGTCAAAAATGCATGGTCAGATATCAGATTCATGCTGGAGATGCAGTACCTCGAGAGGTACATATACCTGGTGGAACTGTGCAAAAATAAGAGAGATTTGGAAAAAGGTAGTAAATAAAATAAGATCACTGACAGGTATTGATTTAGATTTCACACCTGACAAAATACTTTTGCTATTAGAGTGGCCAAAAATGAACGCTGAGACAACACATATAATAATCCACATAATCCTACGAACCTTGGGGTTCATAGCAAGACAGTGGAAGGATAATAAAGAAATATAATGGAATTAACTTTAGTTTCCGGGTTCTCTTGTGTTCCTAGATCCCATGACAGAATTGTATTTGATTTTATGTGTTTTGTCAAAACAAGTGAGTCTGAAGGGCGAGAGAAGGTAATTTATAGAGAGAGACACTTCACTTTGATACATAAGATGGTCAACTATTTCCTTATATAAAAACATCAGAAATTACAATACATGATGTAGGAGTATATGCCATGTTAAGTGCTGTGGTATGTGTAACTCAAGATACAATGTATGACACTCTAACTATGAAATTTGATGCAGAATATTGAGATTTTATGTATTTTGGGAACTTTTGTATTTTTGATTAAAAAAAATGTCCACTCCTCTCCCAGTGGACTAAACGCCTACGAGTTTCGAGTCATAACTTGGCACTTTGTCAAAGCTTTTATTTTTACAGTTTTTAATTTTTTAATTTTATTTTTAGTATTTTTATTTTTATATAAGTTTTTAATTTCAATTCGACCTTCCTAAAAAAGGCATCTGCCAAAACTGGTTCAAGGATTTTACATTATTTGGCTATCCCAAAGTCTGTTGTCTTGTTCTGGATACCTGCTGCTGCTATCTAAGGACTCTGGTAAGTGGCCTCACCTGGGAGGGTCAACCCCTGGAGGAGTGTGGTTAACCTGCACAAGGCCCAGTGACCCTGTCTCTGCAATTTGACCCCTGTATTCGATCAATGGGTGCTCTGGGTCCCATGTCATCATCGCCAGTGTGTACCATCTATGAATTTGCAAGCTTGTATGTGTTTTAACCCCTTAACGCATGTGGACGTATATTTACGTCCTGAAAAGCAGGGTCCTCCGTTTTCATGTAGCGTTGCGCTCCTTAGCGCAAAGCTACATGTCTGTAGCTATTCCCAGAGGCTGCTTCGGATCAGAAGCAGCCTCTGAGAGTGCCTTCAGCCTCCCCTCGCCCCCCCCGCGCGCATACGAAAACCGCTAATGTGATCGTATGCGCTTAACACACATAGGCAGTGAAACACCTTGTGTGCCCCCCCTGGTTACCGCGATCACCGGGTGCTGTATTGGAGGAGCATGCTCCTCCAATACAGCGTGCCCAGAGGAGAGCGACGGAAGAGAGAAAAAATAAATTATCTTCCGCCACTCTGAAACCGCTACTTGACTGCCCCTAGAGGCAGTTAAGTATATTACAGTTAGAAATAGAAAATGAATTAAATAAATAAATAAATAAATGTAAAACGCTAACCCTTGATCTACTAAACCTAGATCTAGGGTTAGGGTCATAATTAGGGTAGTAATTAGTGTTACAGGGGGGTTCGGATGATTAGAAGGGTTAGATTAAGGGGTGGGGGTAGATTTAGGGTTTGGGTAAATTTAGAGTTGGGGTAAATTTAGGGTTGGGGTTAAAAAGTGTTTTTATGGCATATTTTCATCATATTTTATATTTTTTTTAATAGTAAATGATATCATATGATGAAAATAATAGTATCAAATGAAAGCCCTATCCGTCCTTTAGAAAATGATATATAATTTGTGTGGGTGGACTGAACACAAAGAGAGAAATTCACAGTTCAGTAAACGTATGACAAAAATAATGGAATTCTGTTCTTCAAGGCACATCAAATGCAGCATAGCACTCGGTCACTACGGGGTTAAAAGAAAACAGAATAAAGAAGGAATTTTAATAGCTCCAGCCTCCAAGTTTCTTCTGGTGAAATATTTTCATTGACAATCACAACATTATTTCTTTATGCTTATTAACGTAACATCAAGGTTAATTGACTATGAGAAAAACACCTTTTAATACATATTTGAAAAAAGAAGGTAAACAAAGGGTGATATCTGAAACAATGGCTTTATAGTATGTATTAATGAAGCCATCTGGACCCACAGTTTTATTAGGTTTAATAAAGTAGCTTTATGGCTCTAATCCAGCTTCATTGCTTCTTCTGAGGCTACCAGGGTCTCTATGTGTGGGGTGTGATGCTAATCAAAAGTAAGGAGATTGAGTAGTTATTAATGGACTTAATTAATGGGGGGTTCTTTAAGGGATGCTTTGGAGAGTGATAATATAACTATCTAAAAAGTGGTAATTTGGCTTACTGAAAAGCACATATTCTACTGGTATTTTAATTTCAATCCGTTTATTGTAAAGTTTTAAGAGAGGTAAGATGTGAGGACGTCTTTGTTTAGCTGCTAACTAGTAAATTCTAGCAGTTTCCAGGCTCTCTGGTGTCTATGGAAAAAGCAAATTTAGTAAATGAAACACGACTGTTTTGTGAGCAGACCACAAGAGTGTGCAAGAATTAACAAATAAGTATAGAGATCAGTCTCCAAGACTGTTGTTTCATAATTATTATTATATATAATTATTGTAACCAGGGCAAAAAATAAGGGAAGATGCCTACCCCTCTCCATTTACTGGTAGGGGACCAGGCCCCTCATCCTTATCAGTGAGGGGTAGGACTGATAATACTGCTCCATAAATTTTAGTTAGCACTTTGGGGATGAGTCTATAGATCTCACCTCTACGTAAACTACTCGGTCTGCAATTTGGATAGCTGAACGTCGTAGGCACTGATGCATGTGTAGGGCAAGGAACATAGATGTGCAAGTGACAAGCCATCTGCCAGCCTATTGCAATGTTTATTGGTGCTACTTGTGTACATGTGGGCATAGCATGGCAATGTATAAGGTCATGAAAATTAAAAGTTGTTGAAAAGTCACAGTGCAGATACTGTTGGTCAGTGAGCCAGACTTCCTTTGGGATATGGAGCCATGTAATAGCTTTTTCTGTTATATAACAGTGCCTAGGTCAAACAGATTTCCCATATATAAATGTGGACTTGATATCCCAGCCCTGTATACTAGTTTCCCCCATGTGATGTAAGGCCATTAGTCATCATGTCTACTATTGTGAAGTACTATTTATTAGTAATATTACTGACATTTTGTATTTTGCTGGTTTCATGCATCCAATTAGAGATGGAGGAGGAGCAATAGCGGAAGTCCATACTGGAAAGGGAGAAACTAGCAGGATGAGAAGTAGATTTGATACTCATTAGCTTAAAGGCGGTATTGATAACCAAAACATAACGTTAGGTTGTCTAGGGAGGCTGTGCTGAGTGAGAATAGAAAATGATCAAAGATAGAACTTTGAGTTCCCAGAAAAGAAGCCAGAGGCAGTGAAAGTGTGGTCATTGCGGTGGGGGAGGCAGCATGAAAACCAGTAGACAACAGTGTCATGGCGAGCAATGTTATAAAGCATTTGAAACAGAACCGGAAAAAGGAAGGTTTGGGAGAGCTGATCCAGGGCGAGTAAATAGTGCTTTATTGTAGAAGAGATATCATAAATTAACAGGCAAGCAGATATGAAACCTCAAACCAGTGGACAGATGCCTTACACATTTCGTGCCCTGAGGCTGTTCATTTTAAAACCAATGACACCAGAACCAAAATGCTGAAGTTATATAATTTACCATTATTTAATTATTACTGTGTAAATCATGTCTACAAATTAAAGACGACAAATACTTTTTACATTACCACAACAGAGCTAACAACGGTAGCCTTAACACCCATATTAAAAAAAGTGGGAAACACTTATTTAAAAATAATACATCTTCAGCATTATCAAGTGGAATACATACAGTGTTCAAATATGACAATACGCATATTTGACCTCCAATATGAATAAGTACACCTTGAACACCCAGCTGACATAAATTTAGACATGGGAAACAGACCATTTTGCTAACATATTCCAAATGAATGGTTGTCCATTTGCGCAATAGTACAACATTTCTAACAAAATGCCCAAGAACAAAGCACGCAGCACATTGCTTGATAGCAAGGTAGTCTCGTCTTTGTCTTTTTTCTGTTCCTCAGAGAGAGCAATTGTAGCAGAGACACAGTACTTGAAAGAAGTGTTTGATTTTGTCTAGATAAAATAATAATAAAAAAAAAAAAGCATTTAGCTTTCCAAGCTGGGAGATTTTTTTTTTTTACCTTGGCTGTGAAGAAAGAAATGAAAGAGTAAGCTACTGTGAAACAAGATGTGACCTTCATAGCATTTTTATTCCTTGAAGGGGAAACAATCTAACACTCCTTGAAACTGTCAGTGAGAGAATTCCATTGGTATTAGGATTTTTGTTTTATATAATAATAACTTGTGGAATTAGATATTGGTACAGAGAGACTGGGAACATCTATGACCTAACCTAAATAATAGGTAAGCTCTTTATCTTAATGAAATGTTGTCATGCTAAGCACATCTTTTTTTTTTGTTCTTGAAAAAAAACAAAAAACACAAAAATGCTATCTGATTAGATGAGATACTGTCCTTAGTGCAATATGATGTTTTGGTCAGCTTGCAGCACCTAAAATATTGGAATATGGTCAAATTCTTGCTATGTTATATATTAACCAAAGTGCTTTCCTTTCTTTTCTTTTTTTTTTTGTAGAAAGTTATTTGGGTTTTAAATATTTTATTTGTTATTTCTTACCCTTAGTTTGGTAAGTGTTTGAGTTTTTGATTATCTGATACTTGAAGTGCAGTCAAACTAGATGTGACCCATAACCCATCTAGTGTGACTACTGTTAGAAATTGAAAGGTAGGATGCCTTTCTGTCTTTGCCTTCATAACCTCCCTCTGGTCTTTGGATCTGTGATAGAGAAAAGGTCATGAAAGGCCAGTGATGTAAACTTGAAAAATTAAGGCCCAACTACTGGCGGGGCATTTACCTCAATGTGTGTCTATCAATGCCAAATGAAGGAGATCCCTTATGAAAAGGAAAGTAGAAGTGGTTGTTAGTAAGGCCAAGGCTTTCCTTGTTGGGGTTCTGCTACAAGTTGCAGATAAAGCTTGGTACCATGAAATCTAACAGTTTGTTACTTTTAGGGTTGCCACCCAGTCAGTATTTTACCAGTTTGGCCAGTAAGAAAAGGGCTTAAGGCTAATGTTAAGACTATAAAGGTTGGTATTTTTGTGAAGAAAAGGTAACCCTAGTTACTTTGGAAAAGCTAACCCTATGTTCAATTGTGAATTCTCCTACAGCAGGTAGAAGGTTCAAAGGTTCATGTTTTAATGAACATGTGATACAGTATCAATGAAAATTCTCATTACATTTTGATTTCCAAATTAAGTAATCAAAATTATCTACATGCATGTATAGAACTTATTTCCTGCATCTACATTTAATTGCTTATTTAACTCAAAACAGGTAATCTACCTGAATTAGTTTCAATTTATTTATATAAAGACTTTGCTGACAAATTGAAGAAACTATATTATGGCACCAACATTATTTTCTATTTTACCTCCCATTCGTATTCCCGCACGTAATAAATGCTTACATAATTTATGAACATTTCACTTATTTAGGTCAGAACACTACAATATACTTGTATATTTTATATATAGATTTGATTACAACAGCTCACTGATCTGCAAGAAAACATAGAGCTGGCAATATGAATTATTTATTATATTTAACAGGCCATGAGAAAGCTATGGTGAAGGGCACCTATTTAGTATTTTCAGTCTTACTGTAATTTCACTGCAAGATCAGAAAATTTTACCTAATTTTTTCTAAGTTCTATGTAAAATTAACCTTAAATTTAATAACAATAATATAAAGAGGTAGATCACATTGAAATACAATGCTGGGATATTTATTGCACACGACCAATAATCAATTCAGATATAGTTACTGCAATAATGTACTACGCTATCTTCCTGTAGTACCCACAGTATCTGTATGATATCAGACTTCAGAATTATGTTGCATTAACTAAGTGGAACCAAGGTCATAGCATTTTTGAAACCAGATACAGATACTCTTATTTTTACAAATGCTTTTTTAGTGATGATATTAAACTATGATGTCATGGACTTGTTTCTTTAAGTAGGTGTGCCATACTCTGTCCAACTGAGCTAAAGAAAACATAGCTTTGTTTAAGAATTTCACATATAATCAAGCATTTTACACTGGGTATAGCTGAGTGATGCGCTATGTATTGTCTTGCATTGTCTCTGGTATTGTGCAGCATTCAAAGGCTAGAATAAGCCATCTCTAGCGCTGTGGTTGGGATGTACACTCTTTCAGTATCCTACTACTGTCCTATTTTCCTGTAAACTGGAATCTTATTCCCCTCACTTAAATAATTCTAGACACTGGTGATCTACAGACTAAAGACTGGACACTTAATCATCAATGTGGTTATGGAAAAATCTATAGCTTATGACAACTATAAAGGAGATATGTATAAGAAAACCTGGGGAAAATGGATAAATAAATATAGTTAATTGATTGGATATGGGTAGACCCTGGGCATAGTTTGCAGACGCACTATAGATAATTGGTGACGCTATGGGTATGCCCCACCCCCGTCTCCTCCGATAGTAATAACATCTTTCGCGACGTGACCCTCTTCTATAGATCCCTCAACAATATGGTATTATCTTGTATATGTTGGTATATTTGAGTATGTTGTTCTTCTAGATGAGCAGCATTATCTGCTAACTACAGACAGGAATGGTAAAAAATTAACCTCAATTGTTAATATGTCAATATGTTAAATTTGCATATCTGTCCCCCATTATTCTTGGGTGATTTCGCCTGCTCAGTTTTGAATTCTCTTAACTATGTATTTTTATATTGTATGTCTATTTCTGTATGTTTTTGTATGTTTATAATAAAAGGTTAAACAAAAAAAAATTATCAATGTGGTTTTCCGTGGCATCACTTTCAGCACTGGTGTCCTAATAAGTCATATCCTCATTACTTTTTCTTATCTATGTTAGTGTTTCTAAAATCCAGACTTCAAGGTCCCAGCATCAGTCAAGGTTTTCAGCATCCTGTTTTTTCAATACATGTAGTTCAGTTAGCCACTCGGTCATCATGAATGATCTACCTGGGCTAATAAATAAGCCACCTATGTATTTTGAGGAATACCTTGATTACCTAAGCTGGAGCGGGGGCCTTGATGACTGGATTTAGAGATCTATAAGATAATTGTTAGCAAACTTTTAGGATCCCATTGTTTTTCTGCATCTACTGTGATATCTGTACTTAAGTTGTCACTTTCCACTGTATTTTCTGCTACGGTTCCCTCTGTCAGACAGAAATGTCTTTTTAACTGATTCAAGTCCCTTAAAATGCTTATTTTATTGGCAATTAAATGGTACACTACTAGAGCTGTGTAAACAGTTGCTAGCAGGACTCTTGATCACTGGAAGTCGGATGTAACCATTAAGAGATTTTGTACAGCAGCCATATTGCCTGAAATTCCGAATATGTTATATTGTATTACCTCCTTAATATAATAACATTTGGTTTTGAGCATCAGTTATGTTTCTACACATTGAAAAGATGGACAACTGGCATAGGTCATTTCTGTTATTTTGTTTCCCACACCATTTGCCGTTGCGTGTTTGAGCGCTGCTGGGTGAGCAAGCAGTATTGCATAAAACTACAAAGAAAACGTTTCACAGGCTGTTAGACAACAACAAATGAAGGGAAATCCTTTAATCTTTTGACTTACTATGAAAAGGAAACCTTTTGATTTTTATCTCGATAGAAAAAACTGCAGGGAAAATGCCGTGAATCAGCAAGGTCAAAGTGTTTTCATTCAGCCATGATAAAAACTGCTACATGACTGTCTCCACACACAATTGCTTCCTTAACACTAATGGATATATCCAAAGGTCATTTACTCTACAATCAATGGCCAGTGTGAGATCATCACTGATAAACACAAACAAAAAAAATGATATGAAAACTGATGCAAAAATATCAATGATAAGTTTCTCTCATTGAAACTAAACATAAATGCTGGTTATAGAGTGGCAGATCACAGTGTTACACAATGTCTGTACAGTGCTTTACACAGATCTGTTCCCCGACAGCTTACTCCTCCTTCAGGAGTGTTGCACTGGACTCCATGAGCCAGATAGCATGGTATTTCAAGTGAGTGTGAAGTTGGATGAGCATGCATACTGCACCAGAAGCAATGGCATTTCAGTCTGGAAATATGTATGGAAATACATGTTGGGTGATATATTTTTGAAACTTCCTAGTGTAATTCTTATTGGGTTTGAGGTAGTCATTAAGGCCAGCGGTAGGGAGGCTGAGGAATCCAAGATTCAGAGACAATGGCGGTACGCATAAAATTGATGGACTTTAACACTGCACCAAATATTGGCTCTATTACCACGTGATCCAATATATGATGCTAACTCCCAGGAGATGTACCAGTCCCGCATTCCTAGGTTGCTCCATGGCGCAGCCCATATATTAAAAAAAATCAGCTTCTGAAAAGTTGAGAAGAATCTCTGGCAAATCCACTTTGAGGTATTTATACCACCACAAAAAAGGCGTGATCGCCATTATACAAAAGAAATGGCGCTTGCACTGTAAAGTATCAGGATGTATTAAAAAGGCACAGTTGACGTTTTTATACATAACAAATGGCAATTGCCCCTTTTTTTCACTTCCCAACACTTTATAGTGTTGAAGTTTTTATACAAAACCCGCAATATGTATAGCGATTACCATATATTCTCCATTTAACAAACTTCCAATGAAATATCCATATATACTAAATACAATATACTACACCAACAAAGCAATAGGTTCTACTAATATTTTTGTGTAACTACCCTAATTATCAAGCATTAGTGACAGACTATAAGTTGATAATTGTCTCTAGTTTGTTTGACTTTGAGAAAATTACTATCTCAAGTAAAATGCAGCTCAGCTGACAACAAACCTTGGATTATTAATATGTCTAAATATTGAGTTTCTACGGAAATGTCAATCCTGCCACCATGTACCTACCTTTCCTGGTTAAAGGATTTGTTTTTAGTATTATTAGGTAGAGTTACAATAATGACAACTGTAATTGTATTGATCTGGATTGTATCTATTTTTATAACAAAGTATTATATTTAATAGATAACACGCATATGGTAATATTTTTCCAAATGAAATACTTATTTAAAAAAACTCCACTTTCTCTCACTATAGCCAGCATTTCCATAGACTCAATCAATACATATTTGACATGGGTTGATAGAGTTGGGAATTTTCAAACACAATATTTAGTACAATATTTATCATTGATATATAGATAGACAATGCCAGAATTTTAGTACATCTTGTATTTTTTCCCCCTAGACTTTATATTTAGGCTAATGATACAAAACTGCATGTTATCATTGCTATTAGAAAAAAGCCAACTTGACATTTGCACATGCAGAGTATTTTCTAATAATATATCTAAATTCAGTTCTCATGTAGGAGCTGCAATTATATACCTTCTGGTAACTAGCTCTGCATTTATTGGAGTAATTCCTTTTTTTATGTGGATTTTTCCCTTTAAAAGAAGCTTTTATTCTCTCTCCCTCTGCCCTCCCAGTCTCTTCCTCACGCTCTCTTGCCAGACACTATAAATATAACAGGAACCACCACTGAATAAATCTTTTATATACATATGCAGAAGGCTTGTACAGCAGATCTTTAATCTTAAAAAAACGTTCACAACTTCTATAAACCTCTACCAGTCACACAAAATAGCAGATGGCTTGTACAGTTTTATGGAAAATGAAATGCAACATTATAAATAATGTAGTTAAAAAACTGTTTAAACAACTTCCCTACTGATATCCTACTTTCTTTAATTTTATTAAATTTCATTTTGACCTTTATTTGTCATTGTGGACATTGTGTTCAATAGATACACAAAGGGCTGAAGGCGTTTGATCAAAGAATTTCAAACTTAGGGCCAAAGTAGCCGAGTTGGTTTAATTCTCTCAGTATAACTGAATTCAGGGCCGTCTTTAAAGCGGGGCAAACCGGGCATCTGCCCCGGGCCCATTTACTCCTGGGGGGCCCAAGGCAGCTGCCTGGTGGGCCTGCCACCAACTGCCCATCCGTAACTGCTACCTGCACTATTCAATCAGCACTGATCGCATAGTACAGGTGCGCCCAAAATGCGGACACAGAGGTGCAACTGCCTGTGTCGAGTGAGGGGGGAAAATCTCTGCCTCCCTCAAAGAGCATGTTAGAGCACCGGATGTCCGTGACATACCGGTGCTCAGAACACATGGAGCCACGCACAGACGAAACAACCCCCTCGTTGTAAATGTAAGGTAAGCGAGCAGGGAGGGGGACAAACAAAAGTAGTGTGCTTGTGTTTAAGTCTGACTGTGTGTGTGTAAGTGTGTCTGACTGTGTAAGTCTGTGTGTGTAAGTGTGTCTATCTGACTGAGTAAGTCTGTATGTGTGTGTCTATCTGACTGTGTAAGTCTGTGTGTGTAAGTGTGTCTATCTGAATGTGTAAGGTTGTGTGTGTAAGTGTATCTATCTGACTGTGTAAGGTTGTCTGTGTGTGTAAGTGTGTGTATCTGACTGCGTAAGGTTGTCTGTGTACATCGGTGTGTGTTAGTATGTCTATCTGACTGTGTGTCTATGTGTGTAAGTGTGTCTATCTGACCGTAAGTTTGTGTGTGTAAGTGTGTCTATCTGACTGTGTAAGGTTGTCTGTGTAAGTCTGTGTGTGTAAGTGTGTCTATCTGACTGTGTAAGGTTGTCTTTGTAAGTCTGTCTATATGACTGTGTAAGGTTGTCTGTGTGTAAGTGTGTCTATCTGACTGTGTAAGGTTTTCTGTGTAAGTCTGACTTTGTGTCTATGTGTGTGTGTTAGTTTATCTCTCTGTGTGCAATTTTACAGCCCCACCCACAAGCTATATTATGTAAATATTAAATTAACCTGATATATATAATATTACACATGTAATAAGGTTAGTTTATATAATATTTCATATAATTTAGTCATATATATACAGACATATTTAATCTAAATATTATATAAACCACCTATACATTATAATTATATATATAGATGATTTTATAATTATATAATATTTACATAATATATAGCATATGGCTGGTTTATATAATATTTCATATAAATCCGTTTTATATAGTGTTGAGCGAACCCGAACCGTACTGTTCGGGTTCGTACCGAACATTACGGTTTCTGGACACCCGGACCCGAACACGGACATTTTACTGTATGTTCGGGGTGGAGTTCGGGGTTCGGCGATTACATTGTATGTAATGCTATGGGCTTTCTATAAACCGAAATAGAGTCCCCATTCATACGAATAGGTCAATTGACCTATTCGTATGAATGGGGACTCTATTTCGGGTTTATAGAAAGCCAATAGCATTACATGTATTCCAGAAACCGAAAGTCTATAAACCGAAAGACATTCGGTTTATAGACTTTCGGTTTATGGAATACATGTAAGGCTATTGGCTTTCTATAAACCGAAATAGAGTCCCTATTCTTATGAATGGGGACTCTATTTCGGTTTATAGAAAGCTAACATATGTTTGCACACATCCTAAAAAGGTGTTGCAGAAAACAGCAGTAACCGTAAGTGTAATTATAGAGTCAAGAAAATGAAATTACTTTCAATGGGGAAGATTTGAACCTGGGTTATTTTTCTAAGTCAAACTCGGGGTGCCGAATTTGTGTTGGCAGTCCGTGGAAATCAAAGTTACATTCTACATCTTGATTCAGCACCTTATTATCACTGGAGGACAGCTTTATTAAAAGGGATAACCTTTTTTAGTTATCCTATTTGCTGCTTAACGGTTGGGTTTGCGGAGCCGCTCTCAGAGACGAGTATGGCTATAAGTTGTGGAGAGAGGTAACATATTCCCCAGTGATCTTTTTATGGTCAGTACAGTATAAGATCCATTTTAAAGTACATGAATGTTATGCATTTATCAAACGCTGACAAATTAACATGTAGAAAGAAAAAAACCCCCATTGCAAACAGGAAATAAATGATAGATTGTGTGGAATACAGGTCTATCCACTAATCATTGAACAGTAATAAACCCACTACCAGTTATCAAAAAAGTCAGAAAAAGGTTTACTAAATATACTGCAATCTATTAAGAAACTCTTGCATATTAACAGAATGCAATAGATTGTGTTTAGAACGCTAACAAAATGCAGCTGAAAGGAAGAATTTTCCCAACTTGAATACTTTGGTTTTAAGTATGAAATTCACTTCTCAATTCCCGGCAATTCTATCTTTCATGACTAAAGATCTACGTAAAATAAGAACAACATCCACTGATAGAGAGCAGCCCTTCCTAAAGTCATACAATCAAGGGCTGGCCTAACCTCTGTGTTAGTGCATTGGTCAGATTTGCATATGAAGGGGCTGTCTGTACATAGAAGTGGGTGGGGGAGTGCCAGCATATATGATAAGTACAGAAATATTTCCTGTCCTTGCCGTTCTGATTTTTTCGCTATTATGAAGAATTTTGTGCACTTTAAGCTGGTTATTGATATCCTGAGGCATGTGGCTGCTGTCCTTGTAATTGGAAAAACGGTGGTATTAAGAGAATATGACTAACTCAATAAAGGTCACGGTTTATAGGGTCTATGCTCCAGGGGTTAAGTCCCTGGGGTTTTTAAATGGGTATGGATCTTTGACCCCTTGGCGATGCCATGGGTACTTGGTGGGACATCCCTACAGAAAAGTTTATCAGATTAATAAAGATTTTTAGTCACCACATCTTTGGTTAAGTTTATTAAAATTGTTATTTTAAATAGCGTAAAAGTTTTATAATTTTATATTTAAATATTTTATTGAACTTGTCACAGTTAATAAAGCTATTACCTTGTACGTGTTTTTCTTGTATTGATTATTTTATCATATTCATAGTACCCAGGTCATTTGATTAATAATTAACATACTGCATGCATGATGAAGAAGGATTTTGAATGATGCATGAATGTAATGAGACAAATATTTTGTTTGCAGAATTCATTACTCAGGGCCCATTTGCAATTAAATATTTTGCGTTACAAATTTATGAGTAATATGAAAAGTAAACTACTATGTTGCTCACCTTTATTTTGTAGTCTGAGATGTTACCCCTTGACACTCCTAATGACTGGATGAGCATCAGTGAAGTTGGGTACCCGTGCATCATATGATATGGCATTAGATTGTCATCAAAGGATAATATCATTATTGTCCTCAGTTCTGCTCAATGGACAAAGCATACACATCTGCAGCAAATTGATTTAAAAAAAGCTAGTAACCATCATGATCTGGACGTCCGCAGGATTTTTTCCAGAGGGGAAGGGGGAATATGTCCTCCCCAATATTCTCCTCCCCCCCCCCCCCCCCCAATACCTACTTACCTCATCCCAATTGCCTAAATTTGTTGCCTCGGGAAAGGGTTTTCCTGGTGGGAGCCAAATGTTAGTTACTCATAAATAGGAAAAAGCCCACTTTTGTCTAATAAAAATTGCTCACAAAGAGCACTGTTCAAGATAAAAGCAAAAACTAAGATGCTGACACTTGACAGGCTGGTGCCAGCTGAGAGAGTTAGTTGAGTTACACCACCACTTTCTGTCACTGATATGTGGGCACATAAAACACACTGCACACAACCAATAACTGTAGAAGAGATTGGCATAGTGACATGGAAAACTAAAATACATTTTGAATGGTCTAACCACTAAATGGCATACCTCCTTTTCTTCCCTACTGTCCTTCTTTTGGTTTGTATAACTGTATCCCACAGCTCCAGAACAATAAAACTCAAAAAAGTGAGTATACAGTGCAGTAAATGTGTTATTATACTAATTTGTATAAATAAAATACTTAATTCTTATACTAAATGACTTATGAAATTACATAGATACCAGTTGATCATAAAGTCATTGAAAATGCTCTGATAAAGTCTTTCCCCCACAGCTACAACTTCAGTCATGAAAAGGTGAGCGGCAGGCATTTTATATCACCAGCTTACTCTTGCATTGTGCAGGGACAAACCTGGTGAATTTCCCTGCTAGAACAAAGTTGGCCTTCTGTAGTGCATTCGGCAGGGCCTTCTGTAGTGCATTCGGCAGGGCCAACTGCTCTTCACTCACCCTTTACAGTGCATCATTAAGCTGGGGAGAAGGAATGTTCACCTTACAGTGCATTTAGACTTGTCTGTCTTTTATATTTTAACAGGATGTTATTTTGAAAGCAAATAACACAGTATTGTTCAGTTCATAACAGTGCAGATGGAAAACAAGCCAGCTGAAGCAGTCAGTGTTAATCAACACACATGCCATGATAGAATCAACAGAGAAAATTGTTCTTTTTTGAGAAAACCAGTTTCTACTTTTAGCATTGATCAAGCTGCAGCAGAATCTTCCTTGGAGGAGAAAGCATTCTGCCGGTGTAAAAAGGTTTCTTAATTACATTCATCACAAATATAAGGCCACTTTGGAATTTACATATTGGACGCCCAACCAGGTGAGGTCAAAGGAGGTCTTATAATTGGGCACATTGGGAAGCCAAAGCTACGATCAGCTAAGTGTAAACAGACCACAGCAGGGGAATCAAGATGAAATGCAAGTAGTCAAGGAGAGAAAACACATACATATAATAATAGTGAAAAGAATGAGACAAACGTGCAGATATTAAATATCTGAAAAATAAACTGCCATTTCGAAATCACGTATGGAAATTTGTAATTGTCATGTGCTTTAGTATTATATATTTATCTTAACACTTCACTACAACTACTGTTGCAGGATATCCGAGAAATAACTAAGATGCTTGTGAACTTACTTACATAGGACAGGGTTCCCACGACTACGCTTACTATGGTTGAGTAATATCTTCCATGAGATTTTGTTAGATGTTTACAGGGCCGGCACTACCGTAAGGCAGCACAGGCGGCTGCCTTAGGGCGCCCCAAGGGGGGGGGAATCGCCCACGCCCCCAGGCCCGTTTACTTACCTCCTTGCTGCTGTGCAGGTCCGCGGCTGTGAGGAAAGCGTTGTGCGCTCCCCTCCAGCTGCACAGCTTCAATAAAGTTTGTTTAAACTTTTTTTTCAACAAACTTTATTGAAGCTGCGCGGCTGGAGGGAAACGCACAACACTTCCCTTACAGCCACAGACCTGCACAACAGAACACCGGGAGACAGAGCAGGACGGAGGTAAGTACTGGGGAGGGGGGGAAATCCTGGCATATTGGAGGGGAAAAATCCGGGCATATTGGAGGGGCAAAATCCGGGCATATTAAATGGCATATTGTGGGCAAGATCCGGGCATATTGGAGGGGAAAAATCTGGGCATATTAAATGGCATATTGGAGGGGCAAAATCCTGGCATATTAAATGGCATATTGGAGGGGAAAAATCCTGGCATATTGAGGGGCAAAATTCTGGCATATTAAATGGCATATTGAGGGGCAAAATATTGGCATATTAAATGGCAAAAGAATGGCATATTGAGGAGAAAATACTGGCATATTAAATGGCATATTGAGGGGAAAATACTAGCATATTAAATGGCATATTGAGGGGCAAAATACTGGCATATTGAGTGGCAAAATAGTGTGTCTCAGGTTATGTGTGTATTGGTGTCACTGTGTGTGTGTGTAAGTGGTAAGGGTGTGTGTAAGTGTGTCACTGTGTCTGTGTAAGGGTGTGTGTGTAAGTGTGTCACTGTGTCTGTGTAAGGGTGTGTGTGTGTGTGTCACTGTGTCTGTGTAAGGGTGTGTGTAAGTGTGTCACTATGTCTGTGTAAGGGTGTGTGTAAGTGTGTCACTGTGTCTGTGTAAGGGTGTGTAAATGTGTCACTGTGTCTGTGTAAGGGTGTGTGTGTAAGTGGGAAGTGTGTCTCTGTGTGTGACTGCAAAGGTTTCTTTGTGTTTAAGGGTTTCAATGTGTGACACATTTAGAGCATGCGAGTTGAATATTTAGATGTATTTATTTTTTACACTTTACATTATACTTATATATATATATATATATATATATATATAATGTATGGAGGGTTAATGGTGTGGGAGGCGTGGCGGGTCAGAGGAGGGGGGCACCAAAATTCAGCTTCGCCTGTGTAGACGAAAATCCTTGCACCGGCCCTGGATGTTTACAACTAGTGTAACTATCCGTTGTTGTTAGAGATTCCCTAGAGTTAGAGTAAGATGATTTACCAAGAAAAAATCATCATGCATATTGGTAACAAATTACTCAAATTGATTTTCTAGACAGTAAAACTTGAATTAATATGCTTTTTATTTTTCCATGGACAGCAGGAAGCTTTGGTTACAAGATTACTTTCTAATTAAACCATTTAAAAGAAAATGTTTTCTTAAATGTTAGAATGGCATAGGGCATAGAAGAACACCCTGGTCATTGCATAATATCCCTCTGCTTAGCTTCCTTGTTGGAGATTGTACATGTAATTAATCAAGTTGACAGAATAAGCCTTTACAAGTGAGCGTGAAATGAAAAACAGTGTTTTATGGCAGCATGCAGATTGAAGGGCCTAAGACTTCGGCCACAGGGATCTCCTATATTAATATCAGAATACGGTGAAGTTTGAGTTTTTATACAGAAACTTGAGACTTCACCAGAAGTATACTTTTTATTTAATTGCATTTAGGGATTAACTTAATAACACAAACAATACGACAGCTGCTTAACATTGGAATATCCTATTCCATTTTAGTGAGGGAGCCTAGCAGCACAGAATTTCTTATACATCCTCTTAGAAACAGCAAATTTGATGTCCCCACACTTTACAGGTCTGTAAATTATTACAATTAATTCCCATAATTTTTCTTGAGCACCTCAGATGGATTGAATTAGCACCACTGCACAGTAATGGTGATGTGCAGCTTAACAGCCATTCACAGATACACAAAAAAGGCGATTGTCCTTTTTTTAAATAAAACTCCCGCCAATTTGCAGTTTTCTATACATAACCCCCACTGTTTTGCCATCTGAATTGGGAGTACGGAGTGAGTAACTGTGAAAGTAGGACAGGGGTATGAAGGCAAGACTCCTGCTTAGACAGGACAGTTAGAGGGTACTTTATATTAGCAGTACTAATAAGAAAATAATAATACATAGGGGCAGTGGTGTATCTTGGTTTTGTGCTACCCTTGGACAAAGAAAAAATTTGGGCACCCCCCCTACCCAGGTTATACACCCACAACATAACCAATAACCCACGTTGCACACCCAAGCACATGCTCCATCACCCCATCACATGCTCCCATCACCCCCATTACATGCCCCCATCACATGCCTCCATCACCCCCATTACATGACCCCATCACCCCCATTACATGCCCCCATCATCCCCATTATGTGCCTCCATCATCCCCATTATGTGCCCCCATCATCCCCATTACTTGCCCCCATCATCCCCAATACGTGCCTCCATCTCCCCAATACGTGCCCCCATCACCCCCAATACGTGCCACCAACACCCCACTACATGCCCCATCACCCAATACATGCCCCATCACTCTTAATACATGCCCCCATCACCCTTAATACATGTCCCCATCACGCCCAATACATGCCACCATCCCCCCAGGACTCACCCTTGTCCCTGGTGGCTAGTGGCAGGAAGCATGGTGTCCTACCATGCTGCCTGTTCGGTTCCCCCGCGGTGTGTGCAGAGAGGTCACGTGACCCAGCGCCTGTCTAAGGTCAGAGCGCCAGTCACACGACCTGTCAAACACTTCCCCGTCACACTACACAGGGAGCCGAACAGGCTGCTTGTTCGGCTCCCCGTGTTCTGCCTGTCTTCTAATCTCCCCAGCCACCGTCTCAGCAAGCAAGTAAAGGGGTTTTTTTTGTGTTAACCCCTTCGCGAAAATGGACGTGCCTGGAACGTCCTGCGGTGAATCAAGCGGTTTTCGCCATCAACGATCACGAAAACCGCTTTAACGGTGCTGGTCTATTGCCTCGATGTCGAGGCAATAGCCAGCACCAAAATTTATTTTCTGGGGCACCCACGATCGCCCCATGGAGCGATCATGGGAGCCATACTGACAGAGCAGCATGCTCCGTCAATATGGCTATGCCCTCTGGTGGTCTGAGCTTCGGAAGTGAAAGTAAATTCACTTCTGTCGCTCTGAGTATGCTACTTGACTGCCCCTAGAGGTAGCTAAGTAGCATGGCAATGTAAAAAAATAAAACAAATATTTAATTAGCTAAAAACTGGTTATATAGTTAGATTACCCTATAGGGTTAACATTAAATAATTTTTAGCATAAGGTATAGGGTTAAAATTAAAATATATTAAGGAATAGCATAAGGGTTAGAGTTGGGGTTAAATTTAGTGTTAGGGTTACATTTTGGGTTCGGGTTGGGGTCAAAAGGTCAATATAGGAAAAAAACAAAAAACACTATTTTTGGTTTTTGCCCAATAACTCACAAACAAAATACAGAAAAATATGGAAAGATGCATATTTATGAACTCGGGACAACATTTAGAAACTATTTAAAGAGGGTCTTTTTTAATGATTGTATTTGTGTAAATTATATTTTACGTCAAAGTTAGAAAAAAGTGTTTGTTTTTTCATCATATTTCATGATTTTTTTGTAGTAAATTATAAGATATGAAGAACATAATGGTATCTAATGAAAGCCCTTCTTATGACGATAAAAACAACATAAAATTTGTGTGGGTACAGTATGTGAGAAAGAAGAAAATTGCAGCTAAACACAAACACCCCAGAAATGTCAAAACATTGTCACCAAGGGAAAGTCAAGGTGGAAATGTCTTGTCACTAAGGGGTTAAAGGGCGACTTTAAAAAAAAAAAAAAGTTTAACTTTTTTTTGCATTTTGTGCTGTCCCTTAAAGACATACAAGGCAAGTGTACCGCCTACAACACTGCATGTGGGGGGGTCAAAAGAAAACCTCAGAAGGTGTCGTCAGAATAGAGCACGTTTTTACATATAACAGGGAACAAACCATGCTCAAGTATTAATTAATATTATGAAAATAAAAGTCTATGGATTATATTTTCCTATAGACTGCTTTTACAATATTTCATTCAGAGCAGAGATTCTTAACAGCGGTAATTGAGTATCTGAAATAGCGCAAGTAGTTATGTCTGGATCTTATCCGTTAAATGTATGTGGAGAATATTCGCTATGTTTATGCTATGACTTTCTAAAAATAAATACAGGTAGGTATTAAATAGTCTAAACCAAGAACCATAAGTGTAGAGTGCATCAAATGAGCAAACCTGACTTATTCATCAATTCTGATACTTTAGTTCAGTGCTTCTCAAACCTGTCCTCAGGACCCTCCAACGTTCCAGGATTTAGGGATTAGTTGTATTTCATGAAGAATATGTACACCTGGTGTGGTTCCCTAAACCAGGTTTAAGCCAGTGTTGTTCAACTTTTTAATGTGAAGGGCAGCTTAAAATGCAGGGACTTAGGTTGGCGGCTTATTATTAATAATTTTATGAAGTAATACTATAGGCACTATGGGATTTGTAGTCAGATTAGGAGCCGCAGAAACCCCTATCAAAAGGGCCCTCTCTGGGCCATGGACTACAAATTAATCATCAGTACTTTAGAAAAATGAGCAACAAAAGCAAGTAAGAAAAATCAGTCTTTTAATTAACATTTTGTGAATTGGAAACAGGATATTTTCAGGTAGCTGAATATTGATATTCCGGATAATATTTTGTCACTGGTGGACCTGTAGTTGTCAACATAAATTAGATTTCCACATGATACTGTGCAGACATCGGAAGAAAGCCCAAAATAGCTGCAGTCAACAAATCTTGTATTTCCCTAGTGCAAATATTTAATTCATTTGTCTCATAGGGGAGATGGCTGACAGCAGAAAGCAAGTACATCAAAAAAAAAAAAATGCTTGCCTTTCATCTATGTGTATTTACAACATGGGTTATTATTACACAGTTTGCCAATTCAACCCAGTCCGTAGATGAACCTATTAGATGCATGTGATGTGATGAGTTTAAGCAGCTGGTCTTAAAAGACATTTAATATATATATATATATATATATATATATATATATATATATATATATATATATATATATATAAAGAAAAGATTTTGCCATGACAACAGCTGCATCATGTCTACGTACTAAAATGCTCCTCTGAGATGTGATAGTGAGAACAGGAACTAACTAAATGCTTACACACACACATTCTTAATTGCCATAGCTTGATTTTTCCATTTGTTATGTGTGTTTGTTCTTCCTTATTATTTATAAGACATTTTCACGTTTAGCTCTAATACCATGAAAAAACATCACAACACAGTATTTCATTTCTCAGGCTCCCTCATAGAAACGAAAGGATTCAAGGACATGCCATCTCTCTCATCTATATTATGAAAATATCTGTAGCTATAATAAAGCCAAGTCAAGGTCTCACACAGGGCTGGACATTGTAGGCCCCTGGGCTACAGGTATTTTGAGGCCCCCAGTAAATATTAGATGACCTTGAACATGAAAAAAAGTTTTACTAGTGCCGTATTTGCTCGAATATAAGACAACCCTGATTATAAGACGACCCCCCAAACTATGGATATTCCTTTAGGAAAAAAATAAAAGCCTGAATATAAGACAACCCTATAGGAAAACGTTTAACTTGTATTTATTCACATGTAAATAGCTTTTTAATATTTAATAAAAACTTATGATATAAAAAAATGCATTTCTTGTTTTTATTTACCTTTTATGTTCCAATGCTGCCCCTAACCCCCAGACTTACCCAATGCTCCCCCCAACGGTGTCTGTCTCTCTCCCCCACCCTCCCCCAATGTTGTCTGTCTCTCACCCCCACCCTCCCCCAATCTTGTCTGTCTCTCCACCCCCACCCTCCCCCCAATGTTGTCTGTCTCTCCACCCCTCCCTCCCCCCAGCATTGTGTGTCTCTCTCCCCCACCATCCCCCCAATGTTGTCTGTCTCTCCACCCCCCTCCCCCCCAGCATTGTCTGTCTCTCTCCCCCACCCTCCCCCCAAGTTGTCTCTCTCCCCCCCCCCCAATGGTGTCTGTCTTTCTCCCCCACCCTCCCCCCAATGTTGTCTGTCTCCCCCCTCCCTCCCCCCAACGAAACCCACTTGCTGGCTAGTGGGGGCAGCAGAGGGATGTCTTCACGATATGATGTCTTCAGCACATATGCTGCCTGACACTTCCGTCCATTATGACGGACAGCCGGTCCGTCATAATAGACGGAAGTGTTGGGCAGCATGGAGGATGTCTGCACTATCGTGACATCCCCCTGCTGTCCAAATCTCCTGGTGGCTAGTGGAGGAAGCCGGAGGATGCTTCCCGGTACTTCCGCCAGGACTTTTATGATGAAGCTGGAAGGACCCGGCTTCATCATAGAAGTCCCGGCGGTCGTGCCGGTCGGCAACAGAGGATTGCGCAGACATCCACCGGCTGTTAGCGTGGGGGATCCAGGTCCCCTGCTGCTCTGCGGGGGACCTGGATCCCAGTTTTATAATCTGACATTGATTTGAGGTCAGATTATAAAATGACCTTGAATATAAGACCTTGTCTTATATTCGAGCAAATACGGTAATTTATAATTCACATGTGAACTGTTTTCCCATATTTAATAAAATCGATGATTGTTTTGATTTCTTTTATTTGCCATTCTGCCCCTCAGACTTGCCATTCTGCCCACATATTTGCCAATTTGCCCAACAGACTTAACAATGCATCCCCAAACTTGACACTCTGCCCCTCCGACCTGTCAATTTGCATCTCAGATTGCCACTGTTAGTCTGCCCATTAATATGCCACTATTATGTCCAATTATATTCCATAGCCAATTTGCCCATTAATATGCCACTATTAGTATGCCCATTAATATGCCACAATTAGTATGCCCACTAAAATGCCACAATTAATATACCCAGTAACATGCCACTATTAGTGGGCCAACTAATAAGCCACAATTAATATGACCAATAGTATGCCACAATTAATATGGCCCACAATATGCACTATTAGTATGCCACAATTAATATGTCACTATTGGTATGCCCACTAATATGCCACAATTAATATGCCACAAAATTTGTCATATTAAATAGACCACCTAATACTTACTTTGTGCCCTGGTCTAATGTGCTGGAGCAAACAACTTGCTTCTACTGCTAGTACAGTGATGACATCTTGAGTAAAGCTCTGGCTCCCATTAGTAATTGATTATGAATTGTCATTTACACTTGTATTCCCATTCACAAATCCTTTCCTCCTCCCAGTTTACATGATTTAAAAACAGATAGGCCAGTAGAAGTCAAATGTTTGTTATTTTGACAAGGGGAACGGGGTATCTTTTGAAGGATACTTTCCAAAAGCACCATTGAAGAAGAAATACAATAGGGACTGCAACTCCTATTATCAATACAATCTAAAGTTTCCTATTTCTGTGTGAAAAAAAAAAACATTTCTTCTTTTTTTAAAAATGAATTTCAAGTAGTCCTCAAAGACTTGTGATTATTATTCCCTGGCAGAGAACCTAAGGGTGATGGGTTTTGTAAAGTTTTCCACATATAATTTATTTGCATGACAATGACCTTTGTGGTAAACATCTGCCTTGTTATTTATAAACTGCCTTGTAGGAGTATAATTACCTTAAGAAATGTAGCTGGTAGCCACTTTATTGTATTAACCAGATGTTGCAATATATATCACCCTGGGGAATAAAATACTATTTTCATAGTAGTGTGCCTGAAATAGCTTTGCTGTTTGTACATCTAACTCTTAGCAATAACATATTGTCATGGAGAAATACTATCACAGTGCTATATATATTTCAGGTGATAACGATCAAGTGTCTTTATTTAGAGATGATCTAAAGCTTACAATAAACCTTGTTACTATAATCCATTAGCCAAGAGAAGGATATGTTTGATATTGCATGACTCTCAGGCAATATTAAGAAAGAAAAATAATTTTACATTCATTTAAAACAATTATGTACTTCTTTTAGATGGTTCTAGTGGTGAGATGGCTAAGTGGGCTAATGCACCAGCTATATAATCTTTAGAATCTTTAGGGTTACATGTTTGACGTCTATATTACATTGCTCATTGTATGTGAGATATCACATGCTTATGTCTCAATGCGCAGGAAGAAGGGGGGTATTCTATAGCACTACAGGCTGCTGTGCAGAGCAGGTAAGGTAACAATGTGTACGGCATGTAATTTACATTAGTGACTGGCCATATTCCTGCAATGCCAACAGTAGGTGAGTTGGAAATATAGGCAAGTTGGAGAAATATTTTGGCCTTATTCCCTTGTCAATACACCACACCTTGCTCTTTAGTGAATAGACCCTGGTTTGCTTGCTGTCCTGGCCAACCCACCTACAGTAATTTGGTGCCCTCATTTCTCTTCCAAACACTTGTTTCAAATAATTACCATGAATGTAGAATTCAGTTACTGAGTTTATTCCCAAAGGCTCCAGGTGAAAATCATCTTCTTCAGTTGAGCTCCACCCATCCCTGCCTAACTTTGCCTATTTCTGTTGGCAGAAACATACCTTATTCTGGGTGAGACTGTCATTTCCTGAGAGCCACTTCTCAGAATGTCATCTCTGCCCTTATCCAAGGTCACCTAGTATTGATCAATTCCCATCCCCAGTGAATTAGCATGGAGTCGATCTCCAGGTAACATTGCACCCAATATCCTCAGTTATGCTAATAACAACCAGACTATAAACACGTGACTACATAGATAGATAGATGAATAAACAGACATTTTCCTCAGTTAGAAACAGGACAATACCAATGAAATACTATTATTTTTGAAAATCACAATTGAATATTACAACAGTAACTTTCGCATTAAAAAATTACCACAAACTCTCACATTTTCAAGAAACATTTTCCAATGCAGAAGGAGTAGTTCAGAAATAAACAAGAGGATAACACTCCGTGCAACACGAAATCAGGATGTGATTACTGAAATAATTCACACGGTGAATGTGTCAAGCTGTGACATGTATTAAGCTTTGGGAAAAGAAATGATAAGTCACTTGGATTTTTATCTCAATAGTTCTTATTAATCTGTTTGGGACGGCACAGAGATGATTGAACTATTTTGGCGGTAGATAGCAAAGGGGGCAATGATTTTTTTAAATTGAAATCTGTGGGTAGGATTTATGCCATGCATTCTATCATGGCTTTAAAAGCATCCTATCAATAACATGTTTTTAGCAGTGAAGGTACAGAACACATGAATGAACACACATTATAACAGAAGAACAGGAAGCAAACCTTCCTTACAAACTGTGTAGCTCAGCCATTTTGTGACATCACGATGCGGTACCAAATGAAGCAGATGAGCTGCTACATCACAGAAGTATTAATTTGCATATTTGCAGGTTTTATGTACATAACATTATAAATATAGTGGAGTCATATTCAAAACCATATTACTAGCAAACAATGAGTATCACTCAAGTTCTGTATATACATTAACATAATATTATTTTCTCTTTGTTAGGTGACAGATGCAGGAACACATTAATATTAAATAGATGTTGCTATTATGGTAAGCTATCACATACATAGGGGGGTATCTTAAAAACCTTCCTAAACACAAAAGTGTTTTAGAAAAAGGTGCAATCATCATTTATGTATAATAGCAATTGTGCCATTTTGTCTGAAACACTTTTCAGCACCTCAGAGCACTCGAAGCTCACAACCAGTGCACACAGGGTATACACCCGATATTTGTTGGGAATTCACAGGGATAGCAGCAGCTATTAGGCAGTATCCCTGTGTACATCACCCCCATAGTGTAGAACAGAGGTATACCATCTTTGAATAGTGCTTAGCATCCCACATGTTAATAAGTATGATACGATTATTGTATGATTAGTAGATAAGTAAGTCATTATATGTTTTTGTTAGTACCTAAAAGATCACGTATTCAGGTTTTATTTTAGATCCAGTGGTCTATAAAAGTCAAGCAGTTAAAGAGGCTTTGGAAAACTCTTTCTTACACAACCACTGTAGCCTCTGAAAGCTCTTTCAACATCTGACAGATTACAAAACAGGATCAGAGCAATAATCAGCAAAGTCTGTGTCTTAGACTGATATAACACATGAACTGTAGCAAATTACTGCAAGATAATTTGATCTGGAGGGGTTTGGTATCTTTGGAAACCGTCAAGTAGAAACCCCAAGTGACTTAAAATGTGTTAGGCATCTTTGGGAAAAATATAAGATACTTAACCACACCTGTTAGCATAATTATATATTTTTTGGTATTTTGATGAAATATATTTATTTAACATTTAATTTTTTTCTGCTGAGTGTACATTTGATGGAACTGAGTGCACACTACATAAGTGGTGGTGACTGTAACTTGAATTTTAGCCCTCATGAAATATGTATGTAATTGGCCAGTGACAATGCTATTTAAAGCAAAACTACCAATACTTCTCCTCCCTTTTATTTAATAGCTATCTAGTCCTACACCCGACAAAAAGGGTTGTCAGGCTTTGTGAATAAAGGAGATAAAACTTTATAAAATGTTCATCAAACATTTGTCTGTATTGAAAAGTTTGGAGTACCTGATCTGAGCCATATTTAGCCAATGTCCATCTTGCCAGACACAGGTGATTTTACATGTCAACCAAGCCTCGCAATTAGTGAGATACTCACATGGATTAGATCAGTGCTTCTCAAACCTGTCCTCAAGGAACCTCCAGAATTTAGGGATTACCCGGTTGTGTTTAAATAATAATATGTATAACACCAGGTGTGGTTCCCTAACTGATAGAGCACTGGTTTACACAACCCGATTTCCCTTTTTTACATGTGATTTTCAACTTGCACAGTACTTGGTACAAGTTTGTGTGGTTTAAGCTGTAAATGTTATGCAGTGTTTGACACTATTTATGTCTATTTAATTATGAAGCAGCTTGTAATGGATTGTGGACTAGCAAAGACATGTAGGACACTACTCCAAAAAAAATGAACTGTTCCAACCAATCAGGGATTGTTGGCATGTATGCAGTTCCAGGTAAACACCAGTACTTCTTCCTTCGCTCACATATATATATTTTATACATTAGTACCTATGGAATTTGTTTGACCTATATTAATTTAATAAATTACCAGAATGTCTTACTACTTTAGGCAATAAAGAGAAACATTTCGCTAATACAGCAGAAGGAGAGTATTAGCTCCTGGGAGAATTTTTACAACTGAGCTAATTTGACCTTAAGTTTGAAATTCCTGTTTAATTTCCCTGCAATCCTCTCTTTATCGAGTAGACCCTTAAACCTTGAAGAAATGTGTAAACAAGCCACTAAACAGTAAACACCTATTCAAGTATGTACCAAAGTTTAAAAAATGTAACGACATTCCAAAATAAGCACAATTGCAAAAAATGTATTTTAACTAACTCTTTCATTCTTGTGTGGTTTTTTCAACCAATGCAATTAATATTTGAATAGGACAGTGGAGAATAATTGCAAAAATAAATAAATAAAATAAACATAAAAAATGTTGTTTTCATACAGCTACATTATAATCTGAATATGTGTGTTCAATTATGAACATTGCAAATAAAGTAACCCTAATAACAATGATAATATTTTGGTCGTATTAAAAAATACATTATTTGCTGACTATCTCCTATCTCTTATGTGTGTTTTTACTGCTTTGTCCTTGATTTGACCTTGACTTTTTTGCAGAACATGTTATGCAAGGTAAGCAAGATGTCGCCCTACATAAATAAATAATGCATTCAATTATTTGAATCTGTATGCTATAAAGATTACAGGGTCTACTCAATAAAGAGAGAATTACAGGGCACTGAGATGGGAATTTGAAACTTAAGGTCAAATTCCAAGTTGGAAAAAATCTCCCATTCAGATGCATTGGTTACATTGGCCTAAAGATTGACATTCCCATCTCAATTCCCAGCAATTCTCTCTTTATTGACCAGACCCTTTTATTTAAAAGTGATTTTATGCCAAATTATATAAAACCTTCCAAGAGTTATCTTTAAGGTAAGGTTGTAATAAATAATGGTCTGTTAACAAAAAAAATCAACCCATTAACATTATAAAAGCTGACACAGCCTCTCAGTCATTTACAATTGCCTCCTTTTACTTACCGAGTTAGCTCGCCTAGGACAGTATTTATAAAGCGCAAAGTAGGGGTCAAGAACATAGGATTCCATGATATTGTGGTTACTCTATATTTACCACCGTTCCTCATAATTGCATAATGCCCCATTTGATGTTATATAGAGTTCAGGCATACAGATAGGCATACATTAAAACACAAACCAACCTTTCCATCAGAATTGGCTGATGATACCTTAACAACTTTGTTTCTGTTCAGTTTTCTTTTCACCCAACTCTCCACCTGGACGTTGAACTTCATGAAGGTGACATACGTCAAATACGCCGTCAACAGCAACAGGCTTTCCCACCACTGAATCCAATTGTCCAAGAAAAAGCATATGAGCATAACCAAGCCCAAGATGTAAAAAGACACATCTCGAAAAAGTGGCCACCAGGTGAGATTTAATATCTCTTTGGAAAATAAAGCGCACATGCCAATGACAAATAGGATATTGAATACTGCTGATCCAACAATGGTCCCAATGCCAACATTACTATGAGATATAAACACTCCAATTAATGAGGTGAATAGTTCTGGTGCAGAGCCACCGGCCGCCATGAAGGTAGCTCCAGCTACATCATCTGATATAACCAGTTTTTCAGTGATAACCGTTAGGGATGGAACAAAGAACTCATCGCAAACCACTGCTAACGCTATGAACATGTAAATCATTCCAAATATATGGAGCACCACTGCACCCTTTTTTCTGTCTTCCAGAGAAAAGATATCTTGAGGGTATTCACCCTTGGAGGTACGAGCTTCACTTTTATTATTCTTGGTTTTGTTGTTTGTTGAAATGGTGGAATCTGGTGTGTCATTCTGGTTTTGTTCTGTAATGTCCATTAGAGTTCTTTGATATCTGTGCAGAAGAGATTGGCTATCTGTAGCACTGGTCATATCATTGCCGGACGACTCTATTTTAAAAAAGGCACTAATCGCAATGGACAACGTGCTAATGGCTGTTATGCTAATGAAAAGACCTAGTACCCTAATAAGTCTCAGTTTCTTAAGGACAAGCGGATGCTTCTGGCCAGGGAGAGACAATGTTTTCCTTAAGCAGCAACTTTCAAGGATATCCCCGCCAGTGGTTTTATGAAGACCCATTTTGTGATCTACAGGCAGATCAGTCAGCGCACATGTGACCAAGTCAGACCAAATGTACTGGCATGTTTTTCCTTCGTTGATAGAATTTATAATCTCTTAAATTTTAATGATCTGTTCTCTCTTCATCAGAATATTCTTCATTCATGCTTAATAAAGAAAAAAGAAAAGAAAATAATCAGCTCTTAACAAGGTTTGTAATTTATATAGAGAGCAATAACAATACCGTTTTCATATATAGCAAACATGCATACATTTCAACATATTAACCCCTTAAGGACAGAGCCTTTGAAACATTTTTGTCCTTTCTGGACAATGGCTATTTTAACATTTCTGTGCTGTTTGTGTTTAGCAGTAATTTTCTTCTTCGTCATTTGCTGTACCCACACATATTATATATTGTTTTTATCGGGACAAAAAGGGCTTTCTATGGATGCCATATTTTTGATCATATCTTATCATATTATTAAAAAAAAAAAATAAAATATGGTAAAAAAAAAAAAAATACACAAATTTCTTTGTTTTTATTTGAAACAACTTCTCCTCATCGACAATAGCGAACGAAAAAACATGCTAAATAGATTCTACTATTTCTCCTGAGTACAGGGATACCACCCATGCATAGGTTTGTTGGGTTGTTTGGGGGCTAAAATGCCAAATTTGTGAGGTGCAGTTTTTTGTTTTCCAACTTGAAATTTTTACATGCAGACCGCCTGCACCCATGTCCCATTTGGGACATATTTGAAACCAGACAGTGTATTTTACCCCATCAACCCATATATTTTTTAAAAGTAGACACCCTAGGCTATCTCAAATGGTGGTATTTTAACACTTTCCATGCACTAATTCTACCACCAGCCTTTGTCAAAGTTTGTGGTAGTAATTTTTTTGTGTTTTTTTTTCACAAACCTTGTACTTCAGACATGAATTTACAGATTTTGGTATGTGTCACTGCCAAATAACACCCCAATAAGTGTTCAGCAACATCTCTTGAGTACAGGGATACCCCCCATGCATAGGTTTGTTGGATTGTTTGGGGGTTAAAAGGCCAAATTTGGGAGGTGAAGTTTTTGGTTTTCCAATTTGAAATTTTGACATGCAGACAGCCTGCACCCATGTCCCATTTGGGACATATTTGAAACCAGCCAGTGTATTTTACCACATCAACACATATATTTTTTTAAACTAGACACCCTAGGCTATCTCAAATGGTGGTATTTTTACACTTTCCATGCACTAATTCTACCACCAGCCTTTGTCAAAGTTTGTGGTAGTAATTTTTTTGTGTTTTTTTTTCACAAACCTTGTACTTCAGACATGAATTTACAGATTTTGGTATGTGTCACTGCCAAATAACACCCCAATAAGTGTTCAGCAACATCTCTTGAGTACAGGGATACCACCCATGCATAGGTTTGTTGGGTTGTTTGGGGGGTAAAAGGCCAAATTTGGTAGGTGCAGTTTTTGGTTTTCCAAATTGAAATTTTGACATGCAGACCGCCTGCACCCATGTCCCATTTGGGACATATTTGAAACCAGCCAGTGTATTTTACCCCATCAACCCATATATTTTTTAAAAGTAGACACCCTACGCTATTTCAAATGGTGGTATTTTAACACTTTCCATGCACTAATTCTACCACCAGCCTTTGTCAAAGTTTGTGGTAGTAATTTTTGTGTGTTTTTTTTTCACAAATATTGTATTTTAGACATAAATTCACAGATTTTGGTATGTGTCACTGCCAAACAATAACCCAATATGTGTTCAACAACATCTCCTGAGTAAAGGGATACCACCCATGCATAGGTTTGTTGGGTTGTTTGGGGGCTAAAAGTGCCACATTGTGAAGGTGCGCATTTTCAACTTGGAATATTGACGTGTAGCCAGCCTGAGCCCATCTTTCATTTGGGACTTTTTTTTAAAGTAGGACAGTGTATTTTACCCCAAAAAGTATATATTTTGTAAAAGTAGACACCCTAGGCTATTTTAAATGATGTTATTTTAACACTTTCCATGCACCAATTCTACCACCAGCCTTTGTCAAAGTTTGTGGTAGTCATTTTATTGTGTATTTTTTCCCACATACATTGTACTTTAGACACAAATTCACATATTTCGGTATGTGTCACTGACAAACAATACCACAATATATGTTCAGCAACATCTCCCGAGCACAGGGATACCACCCATGCATAGCTTTGCCAGCTTTGTTGGGTGTTGAAAGGCTACATTTGAGAGGTGCGCTTTTTGATTTTCAAACTTGCAATTTGAACATGTAGAGCAAGGAAGGGGTTAATAGCTCTTATAAGAGCCTTTGTAGTACTGTACAAAAAAATTAACCCCTAAAAATGCACAGACAAGAAAAAATGTTCTGCTGTGCAGTGATCAGTGGCAGGGAAGGGGTTAATACACTACACTATACAAAGGGTATGGCTTTTATAAAAGCCCTTGGGACTCACAATTTTTTAACATTTAATTTAATTTATTACAATTAAAAAATTATGTTATACAGATCTGTCTCTTTCCCTCACTAAAACTCAAGTGAGGAGAGGGAGGCAGATCCATATGGGTCAGAACAATATTTACCAATATTGATCGAACCAGACGAATGGTGATGCTCATCTGAGAAATCACCAAACCACCTTTGCCACTGATCGGCTGTTACTGATCGCTATACACGTGTTCAGACAGCTTCAAAAGGAATACACGTAATCCCCTAGTGGGTATAATTAACCCCTAGCGAGTCTGACAAAAAAAATGCTGATAGCAAAAAAAAAATCTTTCTGCGACTAGATTGCTCCATATGCGCTGCTTAGGCAGTGACCATATGCACTGCTTAGGCAGTGACCATATGTGCTGCTTAGGAAGTGATATACGGCAAGGAAGGGGTTAATAGCTCTTATTTTAAAATTTTTTACGTTAAACGTAGTCCCCTAGCGGGTATAATTAACACGTGACGGGTGTAATAAAAAAGTTTTAAAAAAATTAAAAATGCTTCTGCAGCAAGATTGCTGCATTTGCGTCAGATCTCTGCTTAGGCAGTGATCTACAGCAAGAAAGGGGTTAATCTCTCTTAAAAGAGCTTTTTTTTATACTGTAATGAATTACAGTAAAAAAAATTAACCCCTAAAAAATGCACAGACAGCAAAAAATGTGCTGCTGTGTATGATCACTGCGTACACAGCGATCAATGGCAGGGAAGGGGTTAAATGGCTTTTATAAAAGCCCTTGGTGTTTAAAATTTTATTAAATATTTGTTTTATTATTTTATTTTTATTTTTTACTTTATCTGATCTGTCTCTCTCCCTTACTAAAACTAGTAAGGTGAGGGAGGCAGATCAATACTTGTCAAAGGCAATATTTGCTAATATTGCCTTTGACTGTATGGTAAGTGCTCATCAGAGCACTTACCATACATGCCTGCACACAGATCACATAGATCTGTTGTGCCGGCATCGATTGGCTCCCCCTAGAGCATCGGAAGTGAAATACTTTCACTTCCGATGCTCTTGCCATTAGAAGGGAAGCGCTGCCTGTATAGGCAGCGTTCCCTTCTACTGAACCGATGGGGTCGCTCAGGAGAGCGCCCACCATCGGTTCTGGGGAGCATCAAGGTGTTGTTAAGTGCCTCGCTGGCGAGGCACTTTAACAACACCGGAGATGCTTAGAAAGCGAACGATCGTTCGCTTTCTAAGCACATGTGTGCAGCGGGCGCAGCCATTTTTAAATGGCTGCTACGATCACTCCGTGGAGTGATCGTAGCGCGCCCCTGCACATTTGGGGGGTGTTGCACAATGCCTCTACCTAGAGGCATTGTAGCAACACCGTTAGAGTAAAGAAAGCGACCGCTGGTCGCTTTCTTTACTCAGTTTAGTGCATGACGTGCCAGGCACGTCACCTGTCGGCAAGTCCTCGATTTGCCGTGACGTGCCTGGCACGTCATCTGTCGTTAAGGGGTTAACTTAAAAAATAAACGACCCTACTCTAGAGATAATTTTTGCACTTTCACATATTGCAATCTTTTAGAATTTGTCTGCAGTCGGCTTAGTTTTTATAGAATGTATAATATTAACTAAGATTGCTGGTGTCTGTCACTACTGAGGAAAGTATTTTTTTTCTTTCTCCCTTTAGAAGCCCTGACACATGGCATTTTTCTAAGGTAAACAGGGGAGTAGATAAGATGTATGAGGGGGCAGCAGATAAGAAGTATTGGGTCAAAGTGACATAGACAAGAGGTTATGGGGAGGAAGACACATAAGAAAGTATGGGGCATAGAGGGAGCCAAGGGATATGGGAGAGAAAGAAACAAGGGAGTGATAAAGGGAGATAGACAGACCATGGTGTGTGGGGAGAGAGACAAACAAGAGGGTATGGGAGGAGAGACACGGAGAAGGAGGAATGGAGGAGAAAGATATACATTAGATTGGGGACAGACAGACAAAAGTAGCCTGGTGGGAGAGAGAGGCAGACAAGGGTGTGATGGGTTGAGAGACAGTTGAGAGAGAGACAAAGAGTCCTGTGGAGATATGCGCCACTGTGTATAAGTCTTAGGTAGACTGTGTACTTAGGAAAGTTTGGTGGTAACTGTTACGGTACCCTCAGCATCAGATGCACAAACCGCCGTTTAGTAGATCTTCCCCCCCCCAATAACGAGACCACGCTCTGTGTTGAAGGTAAAACATGAACTGCTTTTACTGTGGGCTACACGCCCGTATTTATCCAGGTCTCCCACTTGGTGGACACTCCCCTAGGGGAACCAATGGGAGACTGTAACAATAGACAGACATAAGCCAATTTAGAACTCGCAGACACAGATTATTCCCAGCAGGCATTATGATTTCCTCCCCCCCTGCCCTGGAGATAATTGGGAAGTAATTCAATTATCTCCAGGACAGAGGCGAATTGCCATTTTAAATTCAACACAAAAAAAACACATAAAACACATAACTTTATAATGGTCGAACATTTCCCATTCGTATCACATATCCCCAGATAGCCTGGATCTGTCACACGGCTCCCCTCTTGTGGAACACTCCGGCAGACCCGGCTTGACCCTGTGGCGGGTCAACTTGGGGATGACCGGACTAGGAGGTAATAGGGACGTCGGTTTGCCGGGACAATCCATCCGCATTCCCGTTCTGCTTACCGGGTCGGTAGCTGATGGTGAAGTTGTAAGGTTGTAAAGCTAAGCTCCACCGCAGCAGTCTACCATTGTCTCCTGAGACCCGGTTAAGCCAGACAAGGGGGTTGTGGTCCGTGATCAACTCCTGCCCGTACAAATAGGGGCTCAATTTCTTTAATGCCCAGACCAGGGCGAAACACTCCTTCTCTACTGCCGCATAACTCACTTCCCGGGGTAGTAGCTTTCTGCTGAGGTATGCGACAGGGTGCTCTCCTCCATCTTCCCCGACCTGGCTCAGCACAGCCCCCAGTCCATAAATGAAGCATCTGGGTCTCGGCAGCCGGTGGGCCGGTCTCGGCGGCACGGGTCTGGGCACGGGTCGTGACAGCGTTCGCTTCAGAGGGATCCATGGGAGCGTAGGCAGAAACAAGGGGAGCCAAGTCATTTCCAAGGAGGACATCCGCCGGTAAGTCCCTCATGATCCCCACATTTACATGTCGGGCGCCCACTCCCCAATCCAAATGTACCGGGTAACGGGTAGGCGAAACACTGCGCCTCCGGCTACTCTCACAACCACGGTGTCCCCAGTGTGCTGATTCTCTGGCACCAAGTGTTTTTGGAGCAATGTCATGGTCGCCCCGGTATCCCGTAGACCACTGACTTCCTTCCCGTTTACTTTAACCAGTTGTCGGTGTTGTTGGCGGTTATCGCGGTGGGCAGCTTGAACAGGGTCTGCCTCATGTAGGACGCCCCAACATTCCTCCTCCTCTACGCAGTGGGCAGCAGGCGGAGTAGGCCGTTGGTTCCAGCTGGTCGGTCTCCTCCAGGACTGGTTCTGGTTAGCATTATTCAGCGGGCACTCTGGTCGTTTGTGCCCAAGCTGTTTGCACCCAAAACAACGGATAGGTTGGGAGTAGTCCCGGGAGTTGAACCGGGGTGGCTGGTAATAGTTATTAGCTGGAGGGGGTGCGGATGGGCGGTGCGTCGGTGGTTGGTAGATGGTAGCTGGAGGGGGTACTGCTTGGCGATACTCTCCTCTGGCAGGAGATTTACCCATGGTACTGTCCAGTTTACGGGCATCCGTGTACTCGTCTGCCAGGCGAGCTGCTTCATGTAGAGTGTAGGGTTTACGATCCCTTACCCACTCTCTGACGCCTGGGGATAACTTCTCAAAACAGTGCTCCAGTAAGAACATCTGCAGCACTTCTTCCCCGGATACGGCTTGGCACCCTGCCATCCAGTGGGCAGCGATGCGGTGCACTTTACATGCCCATTCAACATACGAATCCCCAGCTAACTTGGCAGTGTCTCTGAACCGCCTCCTGTATGCCTCCGGTGTAACGGCATACCTGGAGAGCAAAGCTTCCTTCACTGCTACATAATCCCCAATCTCCTCATCTGGAATGGCCCGAAAAGCGTCACTGGCCCGGCCGGATAACTTGCCTGATAATATAGTGACCCAGTCCTCTGGGGATACCTTGTGTAGACCACATTGCCGCTCAAAATCAGCAAGGTACCCATCAATCTCTGCTTCTGTCTCCACAAATGGTTTAAATGCAGTAAATGGTACTTTCTTTTTCTCCACCGGATTTGCTGGGGCTGCTGCAGCACCGCTTTGGTGCACCGCACCGCTTTCCTATGCAGAACAGCTACTTGCAGAAACAGGAATGAAATGTCCCTTGTTGACTGCAGCACTGCAAATCACAGGTAAGGAAGAATCTTCTCTCTTATTTGCCAATCACAGGGCAAAATATGTCCCCTCAATGATTGGCTGTAGTGACTGGGCTTACCAGAGAGACTGCTTCTGCTTCCTAATCACTCTCTTTTTTACCAGAAAGGTAAAACAGAGGGTACAAAAGGCAGCCACAGTTGCTCCTTGTGCTCTGTCTAAAACACGACCATAAAGATGCCTGGCCTGAATGTACGCCACTTTGACGTGCTAACTTTCCTAACATGCTCTTGCTGTTGTTCGCAGACAAGATCTGATACAGCAACATTGAGTCATGAAAGGGAGAAAGAATGGTCATGGACAGTGTCAGCCAAGACTGTGACTGTTCATGTTGGCAGTAGCTGTTTCTTGGGAACAACCACTGTTAGAAGGATAGTCTCTTGCTCTGCTGCAACTGGACCTGAAAATTAACAAAACAAGACATTTGTAGAGATAGGCCTGTCTATTAGGAGCCATCATGTTCTCTTCTATCTTCATTCCCATATATAACTGTTGGTCTCATAATTGCTAAATATGTATTTGATTAATAGTATAAAGACATGCATCACTTTGGTTCCTTAAGAGAGAGAAATGTGGCTCCTAAACACACAAATGGTTATCCCTTATAATCAATATAACTTTCGATTCCTAACATGATCTGATAGAAATAATGTATGAGTTGTAGTTTTTTTCCTCCTAGCTCTATTCCTACAGACAGAACATCAATATAGTATGAGCATCAAATTTCCAATACAAGAAGTATTTTGTATAGCGGATCATTTTGTACAACAGACCATTTTCCCCAATAAGATATATTAAAGCCTCTCAGCACTGATTAAACACAGTAGCATCAATGTAAATACTGTATAGAGCAAATAAATCCCTTTTACTGTGATGTGAAGCATTGTTGGGAACTTGCCAATGGCGCCTCAGGCCTGCATACGTGCCATTGTATTACCCTTTGTGTGTGGGGGGAATCTGAGCATGCATGGAAAGGCTGTATTACAGCTAAGGGGGCTGGACACTGAATAAACTGTTGTGCGTTTGTATTCTGAAAAGTGTGTGTGGAATTTGCAACTTGTGGAAAAAGTCAGATTTTTTGGGGGGATAATGGATTATTATGGATAACACATTTTTGGATAAAGGATAGCCAACCTGTATAATCTTTTGCAAGCATTAATCTGTGAAGGGGATTATTGATCAATATTAATTTTAAAAATGTATATTACACTTTTTTTTATTGTCCTAAGTGGATATTTTAAACTATTTGCATATGTAAAGAAGGTTTTAATCTCTGTGCATGTCAGGGATATTTATCTATTTATTGTTAGGAGTGAAATAAATCAAATGATAAATTATGGCCTCTATGTGAAGCTGGGTTTGTGACTTCAATATGTGCATATGTTTTGGCCCCCCTACTTCACCAAGTAAGATGTCACCCACCTCCCACAGTGCCAGTTGCGCCCCCAATCAGCTTGTGAGTGTCATATTTGCCCCCAGGCCGCTTGTCAGTGCTATCATTGTCCACAAACAGCTTGTAAGTGCCATATTTGTCCCGAAACAGCTTTGCCACCGCCTTCTTTGTTCCCAAAGAGCTTGTCAGTTCCATCTTTGTGACATTTTGGCCACTCAAACAACATTATGCTAAATTGAGCTCCAGAAGGCATTTAACATGAGGGGCAGAGCATGACGTCTGTGTTGATTCAGCTGGAAAAGATTTCATCCCTCGTGCTGCACCCCTGGTATTCAGAGCGCCAGGGTGCGGTGCACCCACCTAGGCTCAGCTCTGCAATGTTCACTTTAAATGCCACTTACATCTCAATGAAGTTCCTAGAGCATAACCAGCAACCTCCGGTTGATAGGTTGATAAGAAGAACGATTTTCAGATTGCTGTGAAAAGAGAATGGTAAAATTATATGTGAAGGAAATAAAAATAGAGAACATCAACCTTTCTTGTTATGTATTGCTACGAAAGATCTTGATTTAGTTAGGCAAATATGCTTACCAGATACTCTTCCAGGGTATCGGCCTGACATTCCTTGAGTAGGAACCAACTATTCAGGTTTCCCAGGCCATAGGGCAAGCTCAGCTTCTTGGGATATTTGAAGACATATTTGTAAATATGTGTGACAAAAGGATAAAATGTGTAAATATTTGCTTCAGTAAATGACTCTGAATTGTTGTTCAGCATAGGTCCACTTTGAGAGTGTACCTGTATAGATGTTCACATGCTAACCATGCATGTGGCAATGATGGACAACATATAGTATTTATTTACCAATTGACACTCCAGTGGAGGTGTTCTCTCACCTCCAAGAATGACTTCTTGACCCACAAACTGAAGGAACTCCTCATTGTATGACTCCTGAACAATATTGTCCAACAAGCTCTCCAATTCTCTTCTGGCCCAAGTTGCAGTCCTGGTGAGCTTTCTCTTCTCCTAACACTATTATTTTTAAGGTGCAAGCTGGCATCAGTATAGATCTGAGAGCAGCCCCAATGTCTCAGGGAGCTTTCTGTAATGACATCAGTCTTGATTGTTGGCTTGAAACATTCCACATGGTATGTGGGAGCATTCTTTTACTATTCACCACCATTCACTTTCCTAGATTTTAAATTCATTCTACATAGAAGAGTGTGAATCTTAAGCCAGATACATAGAGACGAATGAGCTAATCCGGCTGTTACTGGCAGTAATACGGTAATAATAATAATGACTGGCTGTCAAATACATTCATTTATGTAGAAGGGAACCAAAAAGTATGATTGAGAAGAGAACCAAATCAAAAGCATATGGTCGATGTTATATTTGGTGGACAGTCTTTAGAACTGGACAAAGGCATTGAAATAAGAGTGTTCAAAAATCATTATAGCCAGTGTTAAATGGCTGGATAACTGTATTTGTTACTTTTAATTATTACTTTATTGGTTATTTGGCATCTTGATCTATGAGCGGCATGTAATGTAATTGTTATATATGTCTCTCAAAAAATGGAAGCACATGGATATGTATGCTTGAAATAGAAGTACGTTGAGTTGTGGTAAGATCTTTTCAGCTAAACAACAACAAAATGGCAGCAATTCAGAACCTAACTGCTTAGGTTACAAATAAAAACACATTTGGAAAAACATATTTTTGGTTGGAGTGGGCCTTTAAACTGGTCTAAATTAACCGTGTTGCTTGCCTTTGTCTTTTAGATTGCTGAAACATTTACAAACAATTATTTTTAGTAATAAACACATACTATGTTAGAATTGCTTTGGTGTCTTGTATAGATTTTGTGATTACACGTAGTTTTTGAATGAAAACAAGGGATACGGTAAACAAAAATAAAATCTTAATTTCTAGTTGATATAACACTAACAAGAGTCACAGCTCTATGTATCCCCTGCAGCTAAAGAGCTAAATATATATATTTGCCTGCTATGGCTAGTCCAAATATTTTTATTCACCCAGACCTCTTTTTTTTGGGGCTGAGAGCACCTTTGTTGATGACCCTGGGATCATAAATCTGTGACTTGTATAGGCCTTCACTCGTTTCACAAGTCTTCATCTATCGACTTTTACAATATTATCTTGTGACTGAGTTTATCCTGCACTACTTCAAGATGGACTACTCATGTAACATGAGATACTATTTCAAGAATCAATTCTAAAAGCCATTCCGTTAAACTGTACTGCAATTCTACTCGAACAGTTATTAACACAGATGTCAGAAAGGTCCATTTTGGTACATAAGGCATCTCAGCCATCTTCTAATGTATTATCTCCTGTTTTCTCTTGCTTTCTCGCCTCCAGGTCTTCCTCAATTTCGTCCATTGTATAATGGAGGAAATGTGACAATTTTTTGTGATAGCTTAATTTTTTTTAATAAGCAAAGCTGGCAATGTGTTTTTTTCTGCTTCTTTCCCCCCTCTTGTTATTTTGTGTGTGGAGAAATACATGGCCGAGTATGTTTAATGCTCAACTTTTGGATCCTTTTACTTCAATGTTGTGGTCAATTTTGTGCTCTGTAACAATTTTATCATTGGTACTGTATTTATATCTCTATTATGAGTTGCATGCTACAAGCTCGGTTTTACTCATAGTTACAATCTCTACAGATAGAATGATAGGTTGAAGGGTTGAACTTGATGGACTTGTGTCTTTTTTCAATCTAAGTTACTAAGTTACAGCAAACCAGTGCTTTTTTAGCACCTTAGCTCATTGACAACTGGACATCTTACCTCTTAACTCTAAGTCGTTCTTTACTATTTTTGCTCCTTTTCTTCTCTCTTCTCAATTTCTCCCTCCTCCAAAAGTAATCAGCAACGTAACCTTGAAAATGTCTATCAAATCTGGGTTTTAGCTGATTTGCTTTTGCCTCTACAAATTAATTTTACTTCTTTGGCTCTTGTGTTTAGCACAACCTAATGCTCTACTTGTTTTTATAAAGTATTGTTGATTTTATATTTGCTCCTTTAGCTGTCTTGCTCTTTAGCCTTCTAGCCTTGTTTCTAAAAGTTTTAGCTCATTAGTGCAGGCCTCCTTCATGGTTGCCTGTCCTGCTCCACTCCTATTTATCTTAACTTACTTTCTGGTTCTGCTCATTTACATTCAAATCAAAGCCAATCATCCCCCTTACTTACACTTTTTAATTGCCACAACATATAAGACATCTCTGATGCCCCCATAAAACAATCACCTTCCCTACTGCAATTTAAAAGCTACCTCACCAGTGCTTCACTCTACACTGATCTGAACCATTCATTACTGTATTTACAGCTCCACACTAGTCTCCACTACACCAGGGGTGTTTCCTTAAGCGAGCCCCATGATGAGAAAAGCCTACGTTTATTGGGCCGCTTTAGATTTCTATTGATACAGTAATAGTGAACAATAGTTTCTTAGCCGTGGAATAATATTTGTTTATTGAGCACTGCTGGGTGGAGGAAGAGACCTTCAATGACATCAGTGAGGACAAGGAACGGGACATGGCTAGGTTGGTATCCAACCTTGTGCAAATGGGGAGTTTGCGGTTGTGCAAATGGACTGTTTGCGGTTGTTTGCGGTTCGTTAAACGGGGAGTTTGGTCTGTCACTGTGAAGCGGGCGTAACCCTTACACTACCTGATCGATACAACATCATACCTGATGTTTTAAAGCACGTTATTCCAAACAATTTAGGAATGTTAGGTGATTTATGCCCTTTATGGATTAAAACTAGACTCTGAATCAACTATGTAATTTTCCATGGGAGTTTTGCCATGGATCCCCCTCCGGCATGCCACAGTCCAGTTGTTAGTCCCCTTGAAACAACTTTTCCATCACTTTTGTGGCCAGAAAGAGTCCCTGTGGGTTTTAAAATTCGCCTGCCTATTGAAGTCCATGGCGGTTCGCCGGGTTCGCCCGTTCGCGAACATTTGCGGAAATTCATGTTCGCTGTTCGCGAGCGGAAATTTTTATGTTCGCGACATCACTATTGAGCAGTAATACAAAAGAAGTCCAAAAACAGTTGAATTCATTTTTATTTGAACACAGTTACACATTTAAAAGGGCTACTGAGCATATTGGTAGTTAAGTCACTTGGGCCGCACCATGCTCTCAGTTGGGCCGCACCATGCTAAGGATGGGGCGCATGTTGGATGCTCCTGCACTACAGCCTTATTCTGTCTCACGTTCAGTTCATAAATCACCTTGACTTGTTCCAAGCTGCAGTTCGCCAAAACTAAACTAGTCTGACTTGACCTGTTTTTTTCTGTGTCTATTGTTCTTTTGGTGACCTGTCCTTTAATAGCTAATTATTAAGCGTTGTGACCAATATAAAAAATACAAAACAATTAACTAAAAGCATCTTATGTGCCTTATTGTAATATGATGTAGTATTAATGCATTTCTGTTTTATATGTAGAATTGGCTCTACTTCATATAACTCCCTATGGTACACAATCCTTGCTTTTCTTTTCCTAAAAAAGTGCTTATTCATCGTTATTACATATTACAAATAAAAGGTAATGTGGGCAGGAGTAAACCAACTATATTTTGCAATATCTAGTGGTTTCCCATAAATAGTCAGTGTCACATTCAGCTATTTATAGAGCAGTGAAGGGTTACTTTAAGACTGACTCAGTTCAACATAGTAATTAGAACACAACTCAGTTTAAATTATAGGGAACACATATAAAAACTATTTTTGTCCCCCACTGGATGAACAGAGATGTTTTTCACGGTATGTACTTGCCAGCTCTCCCTATCAAGCATAAACCAATAAACTGCATTCATAAATGATACGTGGAAAGTGTGAATATGTTGGTGGCTTTATGAGTTAGTGTCCAGGTTCAACACAGAAAGGTGCACACAGAAGCAGTATTCTGGAATTTTAACAATACTACCATAGTATGACTGAAATTCCCATATGAAAGGAGAACATTCTAGTACTGTTTATTCAACAGCACCCATGCCTTCTATCTGACTAGTGCAATAAAGGCTCAAGGACACAGCTTTTAGTTAAACAGGTTGAGTCTGATCTAAATGCATTGAACCAGAAATAATTTTGATAACGCATAATTTCAGATAACAGATCATTTTCACCAATAAGATATATTTAAGCATCTCAGCACTCATGAAATACAGTAATATCAAGGCAAATACTGTATAAAAGAAGTCAGTCACTTTTACTGTGATGTAGCTGTGATGTGAGGCATCGTTGGGAACCTGCCGTTGGCATGCAGGCCTGCACATGTCCCATTGTAATAAACTTTGTGGGCGTGGGGGGATCTGAGCAACCATGGAAAGGCTATATCACAGCTTAAGGGGGCTGGACACTAAATAAACTGTTGTGCGCTTGCATTCTGGCAGGTGTGTGTGGAATTTGCAAGCTGTGGGTTAATCCGAAATACATTTTGGATGATGGATTTCTGGATAAGGGATACTCAACTTCTATAATGTATAAGATGGAGAGTAAAACATAATTTGTCAGTGGTAAATAAGTTCATTATCTGTTCATAGTTTTGGTTTTACCTCACACTCATACTGTTAGCTCAATCATTCTCCACATCAAATGAAGAGTGTTTGAACAGATATGACGCAGTTGGATTTTTACTATGGTTTCTGTTAGCTGAAGAGCAGGGCCACTGTCATTTTGTTTTTATGTCACCAAAATATCTTAATGCATCACTTTAAACAGGAATATTAAGCAGAAAATGCCCCCTCTCAAACTAAAATGATGAGGCATTTAAAAGGCACTGTTACATTGCATCATTATTATAACAGGGTTCAGGCCGCAAGTTTTAAAAAATGTAATAATCTTCCTCCTACACCATTAAATGGTTAGATAGCACTGGCTTGAAGTGACTCATATTTTACTATGTTGTTATACTATAAATCATAGGCATCCAAATGTAGCTCTCCAACTTTTGCTGCCCTATTCCTCAGCAATCCTGCAGGCTGGCACAGAGTTATGGGAGCTACAATTCTGGAACAGATGGATGGATGCTGTTTGATAGCTGGGATTTTAAGGCTTCTAGATCTGTTGATCAAATCCCTCACCTCAAACATATGCCTTCATTTGCTGCATGTATCCAAAGAGTGTTTTGGTTAAAGAGTTGGCTGGTGTGAGCTCTACCTTATACTTCACATAGAGGAAACAAACTGCAGAGATGTGAAATGCTAAGCCAATGGTATATTACTGGGTGTTTCATGGACTAACAAATGAACTCTATCTGCAATTTAACGTTGCATTCATCCCCAAGACTCTTTAACAACTAACACAAATCCAAGGATGAATACATTGATAGCCTTATGATCTGTATTATGCCAAGTCAAGGTGTCTATAGGTTAATCATTTAAAAGTAAACAATGGCCAAACAACATCTAAAACTTGAAGGCTTGGATACATCTCAAGTACACTTTGGTGAAAGCACTATTTTCTTTCACCTTTCCAAAATTGGACCAAGGTAGTCTGGATTAAGGAGCTCAACACACACCAAATTAGGCAATGAGCTTCCTTAAGCTCTGGTGAACATGCTCAGTTTCAGCTCACATTGGACATACCCAAGGGGTTAATTTTAAAGACCTATCTGTTCCACCCATGGTTTAGTGAATAAATCCATGTGTCTGTGTGTATACAATCTCGTACACATGGATTATATTTACCACCTATTATTTTCTTTAGTAAGGAGCGTTGCATACTGTGTTAGTTATGATGCACACATACTGTATCACAAGCATCCTGCCATTGTTATAAAGAACTTAGTAGATGCTCATTGAAGAAAGTGTCTATTTCTTTTACATTTAGTACATAGTTTTGTTCTGGTCCAGCTACACTTTACAAATCTTGGCACATTACACCTTTTAGCATGTGTTAGTTATGGCTTTGCAAAATAAATCTGCCCCTGGTCCCCGATGAGAGTGATGGATTACCCACACTACCTATTTTCTGTATTGTGAACTGTACATTACCTAATTTCTGATGATCCAGTCTAGATCAGATTTCTAATCCACATTGCAAGGTCATTCAAACCAGCTACACTATCATCCCTACATATGTGCGATTGCATGTGTGGTTAATCTCCTATATGACATGTATATGGATGAGTGACTGGCGCATTCTTATATTTTTCAGTGCAATATTGCAGATATATTTTGTGGAAATATGTGTTGTGTATGCCTATGTGTTAAGTGTATGCAGCAGAATATATTATACACTGTATATGTGTAAGCATATACGTTCAGAGAGTATGTTTTATGTATGTGCTACACAATATAAGCTGCACTGTGTGAAGATGCTTTGAATGTGTGTATCTGTGTGTTATACATCCAATGAGTTGTAATTAAATTAGTATTGCATGTACTTATGGGTGCCTGTGCATGAGGTCTAGTTATTATGTGTATATTTTTCTATGGAATGCATGCAGAGACAATGATTTGTGAATGAATAATTAAGGTTAGTCTGCATCTGTATTTGTGAAAAATATGGAGCAATATCATGTTTTTTAATGACTGTGTGTGTGATATGGGCTTTTGTAGTCAAGTGTTCAAGTGTAAAAATAAGAACTGTTTTGTAGCTGTGTATTTATATTTATGAATAAGGATGTGTATATATACTGCCACACCTTTGTATTTGTTTTATATATTTTATAATTGTGCAAATAATCCATATCTGTAGAGGGACCCTGTGGAAGGTGTGTATAAAAAATGTGGCTATTTGCAAGTAGGTAAGAGATACCTGTATTTGTAATATTGTATGCAAATTTGCTACAAATAGATAAACACACATGATTTCAGACTGTCATATGCATCAGTAATTTAGGGGGGGGAAATTAGTAGGATAAAGGCATACATTTTATTCATAAAAATGTTTCATTAAGAACCAAAATAGAAACCTTCATAACCACATCTGTAAAACTAATATTAATGGATTATATTAAATTCCCATTTTCTTTAGTACCAGTAAATATTGCACTTCTCTGCGTGAATGTACAAATAATTCAACTCTATGATTTTTTTTTTTAGTTTATTGTGCTCTAAACCAGAATTGGTATAATAATGTATGAATAGTTTCAAACTTTCCATTTGTGTATCTCTGACATGCAATCCTGGAATCTGGCTGATCTCACGTGGCACAGCATCGGTAAGCTACTTACTGGCCGCAATCTGTTTAATCTTCATCTGTTTAACTTTTAGCTTTCCACAAAGCTTCTCACCCATTTCTAAAGGGCTGCATTCCCTACACATACACTCCTTCTTTCCTTGCTTTGATTCTAGGAGTCTATTTGGGATTATTAAAAAAAAAAAAACCACAAAATCTGTTTTGGCAGATGTGGCTTTAGTGAGTCTGCACCTGCAAAGGCACTGGACTATTATTGTGCTGCTTATATGTTTAGGTAACTAACCTCACAAAACATTTCAAGGTTAAAAAATATTACAAGGTAAAGGATTAAATGATTATTAATTCACATCAGGTCAGACACTGACTGGGCTTCAGAAGCACAGACAAATCCTAAAGTAGAAAGTGCACATGGCTGTATACACATGTATATATACATAAGAAAAAAATGCAAATAAACTACTAATTAAATGTAATTAATAAAATCTTGATGTTTCACTTAGGTGGGCAATTTTCCTTATCACAGCACACATACATTTTAAAAGTATTCTTCCCACATTAAATCTTAAAGACACATTTTTAAAAATATATTTTACAAGTACATGCAGTGCTACTTTCACATCTGTTTCATGAAAGGATGCGTGGGGTATTTAATGAATTCAAAAATGTCTCAGTACATATACAATACAAGTGATTCGACAAATATCCTTTAATCTAGGAAGTTAGATTAAATGAAATACAATGTAGTAAAGGTATGTTGTTATTTGACACAAATGTATTCATTATTTGACAAGCTCACATCAGAGTTTTAAACTTAGGTAGTTTGAGACTAGGTACATTGCAACAATATTAGAGTTTATTTTTTTGCTAATAATAACAGATGTGCATATGACTGATTGTGAGACTTATATATGGCTTTTGTCACTTAAATAGCATGATGATTATGATGAGAGTGAGTGTAACTCTATTAATGAACTCTAAATACAAGTCAATGTGACGACAAGCCAAATCTGAAAACATTTCCCTGACAAATGCCATGTTCACAATACAAGAAACAAAGCAGCACAGCTGAAAAGAGGGATAAAGCAAAGCATCACTTACCAGTGGCTGTATGGAGTGATAGTTGTCCTTTGATGCTAGCTGCTGACTGTAAAGTTACACTATAGCTGTGTGCTAGGGCTGCTGATCATCCTCTGCTACTCAGGAACAGCTTTTAGATGCAGCTACGGAGCAGTGCTGCTTGCTGCCTACCATAGGGACAGAGCAGCATCAGCATCATCCAGCTCAGCACTGGGAATCACTATTAACATCCTCCCTCTGCCACACCCTCTGCTCTTCTTCAGTATGACCAGCTCTGAGCCTGCATCCCTCACTCTGATTCTACCCATCCACCCACACCCCATACTTCTCTTCTCTCTGACACTGCCAGATCACCCGTGGCTTGCTCTGTTTTACATATTGACCGGACTATTTCTCTCTGTTCTTGCCGGCAGACTGGCTGTATCATGCCTCATGCTGCAGACACAGCTTCGTGCTAATTGCAATTTATTGAATTAAACACGGTGACATAAGTGAGCTTACCAGTATCTAATCCACTAATAATATGTGCTCTGTGTCTGTGTATATTGTATGTGTCAGCTTGGGCACGGATATATATGGAAATATGTGTCTTATATAGCTGCTATAATGACTAAATAGCTGTTTACAGGTGTCCTGAGGAAGCTTGTTAAAGGTACAGTCAGTCGTATACTACCTCACAGAATAAAAACACTCCCCCACAGAATCAATACGCTTGGTGTGGTTACCTTAAAACAATTGATTATCTATGGCTCTGGATGTCCGAATTATCCGACCTTATTGATTTGTTACTTGTAGCAATGCTGACAATACACATATGTCGCCCTCCACCCCGAGTTAATAAGCTAAACCACAATAATCATATCAATCTACTGCCCTCTGTCTCTCCCATCCTTATTTTACGTCACATACATACCCACCTCTTTTAACAGACCTCCACATTTCACCCATCATCATTATGACATGAGGAGTTAGTGGCTGTCATCACCTTGCACAGTTGGTTGCTGTGTGTGACTGCTGCTGGGGATGTGGTCTCACCAGACCTGCCGTTGTACAGATCATGCTGGGATGGTGGGGCAGCCAGGGAGTTTCTGTTTTGTGAGAGAATAATGCAGGGATAGAGCATCATGATATCATTCCAGAGAAATGTACCAGAGAAATTGGCTCTCTGTATATTGGCTGCAGGAGCCTGTAACAGGATCATAAAGGGGTGGTTACCATAGATACAAAGGAGGCAGGTTTGAAGAAATATTGAATATCTATTAACCCGTCTCTATTTGTCTTACAAGTTTTAGTTTTATTTAGAAGTGCCAACACATTCTTTGTTGTTGTCCAACAGGCAAACAAACCATACAAGTAGTATGAAGCATAACATGTTGGACACATTGTAATAAAAGGTGAGGGGGGCCACTGTCCAAATAGGGTTACAGTCTAAAAAAAAATCTGTGTCAAGATAAGTAAAACAACAACAAAATTCATTATTATTATTATTAAAAAAAAAAAAGAAAAACCTGAAAGTCCAACAATGGTTAGCCGTGGGGGTTTAAATAGGCTTTATTATATATTTATGGTCCAAATAGGCTTTATTACGGTATATAGTTATGGTCAAACTACCAAGCAATGGTTGTAAAATTAAAATAAAAGTGATAATGTTGTGTTCACGTTCACCCAATATAACGTGACCTATAATATATAATTTATTGTAAGTTATACAGGAATTACTAAATTTTCCAGCTCTTGAGTTGAAACTCATGTGCTGATCTGACAGTTTGTTTGATATTGATACAGGCCCACAATTATTGACTCACTGTGGCACACAAGTTGTAACTAACTGTATAAATATATAAAAAAGAAAAAGTGTATACTGTACCACTGTTGTAAGCAGCTCCAATTTCACTAGCATCCGTCCACAAGAAACATATATTTAAAAAAAAACACAAACGTGAACTGGTGCACATAAGGTGCGGACTAGCGCACCAGTTCACGTTTGTGGGTTTTGCATAAATATATGTTTATAGTACATGTATGAAATACCATGTATAAATAAATGCTATCCCCAACATATATAAATAGTCTGGTGAATTGGTGTGATTTATATAAGAGTGTCTTATCTCCTCTACACAAACAACGCGCTATTTAATCATAATACTTAATTACAGCTCAACTTAATATAAATGTATTAGTTGTGTCATAGCGTACATTCAGTGAGGATTGATTCAGTACAGTTAAACAAAGGTTTATTCAAATCCATTGGGAGGATTATCACAAGTCTTTTCTCACTTATACCAGTTTATTAAATTAATTGAAGTCTATAATTGAAGTCTATAAAAATCAGAATAAATAGAATGAATAAATAAATGATACAAATTACTGGATGTTTTTAACCATTTTATTTTCTTGAGCAAGCACGCCACTTTTCTTTTGTTGATGTATTAGTCAAAATAATGTTTTATATTTAAATGGAGCTTAAAACCTGTTCCCTTTATAAAATTACCTCAACAAATAATACACACAACACATGGTATTTGTCTATGGAGAAAACTGACTGTGACCTTTTATTAGGTTTCTTAACATACACTTTATTTAAGAAAAACAAATATGTTCGCCAGAAATTTTAAATATCTGTGGCTCAATGGCGTCACAAGGGGGGGGGGGGGGTGTACTGCACCTGGTGACACCACTAGCATGGGTGACACCTATGCAGGCATCATCTTTGCCGTGTATAGCCTTGCTGAACCACATCCAGCGGCATCCTGCTAATCATTCATCCTCTCCTGCCTATGGTACATTTATCCAGAGGCGGCTCTCTAATTAGGCGGGTTAGGCAGCCGCCTAAGGCCTCGCACTCACGGGGGCCTCGCGGCTGCCTAACTCACCTTATTGCCTTTGATGTAACAGGGAGCTTAACGCTGCCGTTAAGCTCCCTGTTACACTAACCTGGGACGTTTCCTCCGTGCATCTTCTCTCCTGCACGGAGGAAGGAAGCTCCAATCGCGTTTTTTTTTAAACATTTTTTAAACTTTATTGAACCCGCGCAGCTTCAATAAAGTTAAAAAAACAAAAAAAAAAACGCAACTTAGGAAACAACGGAGAGCAGCATGGAGGTAAGTACTAGGGAAGGAGGGGAGGAGGGTGGCACAAACGAGCAAAGCCTGGCATAATGAGTGGCTAAATATTGGCACAGTGTGGGGCAAAATCCTGGCATAATGAGGTGAGGGGCAAAATCCTGGCATAGTGAGAGGCTAAATCCTGGCATTGTGAGGGGCAATATCCTGGCATACAGTGGCAAAATCCTGGCATATTGAGAGGCAAAATTCTGGCATTGTGAGGGGCAAAATTCTGGCACAGAGTGGCAAAATCCTGGCATAGTGAGAGGCAAAATTCTGGCATTGTGAGGGGCAAAATTCTGGCATAATGAGGGGCAAAATCCTGGCACAGAGTGGCAAAATCCTGGCATAGTGAGAGGCTAAATCCTGGCATTGTGAGGGGCAAAATAGTGGCATTATGAGGGGCAATATCCTGGCATACAGTGGCAAAATCCTGGCATATTGAGAGGCAAAATTCTAGGATTTGTGAGGGGCAAAATTGTGGCATAATGAGGGGCAAAATCCTGCCACAGAGTGGCAAAATCCTGGCATATTAAGGGGCAAAATCCTGGCATATTGAGGGGCAAAATCCTGGCAGATTGAGTGGCACAATCCTGGCATAGAGTGGCAAAATCCTGGCATATTGAGGGGCAAAATCCTGGCATATTGAATGGCTAAATCACAGTGCATCCGGTGCTGTGAGGAAGAACAAAGTGCCAATCTTCTAGCACAACGTGGTCTGTGAGACCACTTTCAACATTGAGCACCTTTCCTTCTGGCTGAGTGTTTCTGTTAGTGTGTGATTGTGTGCTTTCTGAGTGTGTCTGTGAGTCAGTGTGTGCTGGCTGAGTGTATCTGTGAGTGTGTGCTGGCTGAGTGTGATTGTGTGCTGACTGAGTGTGTCTGTGAGTCAGTGTGTGCTCACTGAGTGTGTCTATGAATGACTGTGTGATATGTGTTATTGTTCACATTTAGGACACAGCAATAACAATGTCAGCCGCACACAATTTTATCAATACCAAATGTTTATAGACGTTTGTAGAATAATTATGAGACAAATAAAATTCTAGGAGCTGTTCATTTCTAGAAGCTGGGATTTGAGTCTGATCTTGAAATATGCTATTTCTACAGTTCATTTTTATTATCACTTGCATATATTTTATTTAATAATGTGTGTCCGTGAGGGCCTCATGTTCGACTTTCGCCTAAGGCCTCACAAAGTCTAGAGCCGCCTCTGCATTTATCTGTAGGTTAAAGTATTGCTCTAGATAGCGCAATAGTCTAGTTAACTTTAAAGCCTTTCACAGTCGGCTGCTTTTCAGTTCCAACCGATGTCTGTTAAATAGGGACTAGTATACAGTCAGGTATTTGTTGGCAGTTACGCTATGTATTCATTCATTATCATTGGCACCCTATTTTCCTCATTCAGGTGTAGCTATACACATTTGCGGGAAACGGTGCGAAAAGGTGGAAAAAATTAAAAACATCCTTAAATGGGAAATGGAGGAATTTCAGAGTGCTTTTGCACTAACAAGGAGCTCAATACACTGTTTTGACATCCAGGAATCCTAATTGAAGCTTATTCATCGATGTTATTTCAAGCTTTCAAGGTCCCATCCCACCCCAATTGTTGGAGGTGCAACAGAGACCATGACACCTATCTGGTGGAAATGTTTCAGAGTCATCTGTCTAAAGAGGAAGCTAAACACAATAATTAAAGACTTATAAAATTCATCCGAATGTTTTACAGTTCAATCATTCCTTTTCCATATATAACTACCCAGCGTAAATAATCCACTTAGGAGATTAATAATACATATTTGTATGGCTATAAAACTATGTATGGCCAGAGACCGGAAAAAACAGGAATTTTCAGGCTGGAATGAAGTTAAAAAACAGATAGATTATCAGTTCTTTATGGAAAAAGCAATATATAGGAACCAAAACAATTTGAATTTATATTATCATATATGGTTGCCCTGGATGCAGAAATACAGTTAATGGAGTTAGTATGTAAGGACACCCCCATCTTTCTCTCTAAATATATAAACTGCATGACATATATGTATGTAATATTTGATTAGATATTCTTGTACATGTAAAAATGTTTGTTAAAAATCTTTTCAAAACAGTAATAAAGAGAAAAAACAACAACAAAACAGTGGCATATTTTAATGGATGCCTGGCTGGGAAATATTGTAATGGCAAACTTCTATCACCTCAGTTGATAATCCAACCACTGCCATGTGTGATATTTGATTAGACAAAATCTTTGTTTACATAAGAGTAGTCAGGCCTCAAATTCATGCATCTACAATTAAGTGCTATGGATGACATGTTTTTTGTTTGGGAAATCCATAGGAGTATCATTCAGTGGTGTTTTTAATAAGACAGAAGTGATTTTTTGTCTGATTAAAAGTTAACATAGATGGGTCTATTCACTAAAATATGTGCTCGACACCCTTGAGCTAGTCACTAAAGAAAATTTGACATCCAACTATACACCCATCATAAAAGTCAAATTCGTCCTAGCATTAGGCAGAAGAAATTGGTATTCAGTAAAAAAAAGAAAAGACATTTTGAATTGCCACCCATTGAAAGTAAAGGCTTTGAGGCTAAGTCCAAAAAACGATAAGTCCAATTCAACCTCCAAATTCGACCTCCTCAACATACTTTGCTCGGCAATAATTTGGATCATCTCGCCACATTTTGATCCCTCAAAAATAGTTTTGCAAAGTAGAAATGGGTCATATGGGGGGTGGGGGAGCTAAATGCAACCTGAGGGTTTAGTCCTTTTTTAATGCAAATTTTCAATTAAACATAAGTTAATTTGGGCTTCCAGTTCATGATTTTACAGTGTCTCTGCATGGATTGGTACCTAAAGAAGAGCCTGGTTCATTTTGTTTAGCCCATCACTCCCCAGCAGAATTCAACTATTCATTCTGTATTGGTGTGGCTACTAATGTTTGAGTTTTAAGGGAACGCAACAGCTGAAAGGGAGATTTTTTTTAATTCGGGTAGTTTGAAATTTCCTCAGTTAAATATAATTCCCTCTTTCATGAATAAAGCCAAAATACCAGTATTTTCTGTCCGAGGGCAAGTGGCACTGTGGCAAGGAATAGATGGCGACTTATGCAAAATTAGATCTTGGCCCCTAGTAAGCACACTAGACATTTTTCCCATCATTAGATTTATACCTTCTCAGGTCAACACAGGTTTCCAAGCCAGCCCAGGTGTGGGAATGTGTACCTAAAAGTGCCCTCCCCCTTGTGTGGTGGAACTAACCTAGTCAAAATGGAGAATCTTGTTTCTATTTTCCCTCCCGTGCCTTTATTAATTTGTTGCAATTTATGAAGTCCATAGATATGTCACACTTGCTACCCATGTCTCTATACCACAGACTTCACAATAACTTCAAGAAAGTTGCACTAGCCATATTTGTACTCATTTTGTAGGGTGTACTCTCCCCAGTCTAAATAGTCCCAAAAGGGTATGATTAATAATCTGCGAGTTATTATTAATGCATGTTTGGGATATGACTTTTGCAGGAATAGTCTCCTGACTGCTAAGGTTCACTTAGCATATCAATAAAACCTACTATCTATAAGGGGATACAAACAAATGGTAGATAGACTTAATGGTAACTAACTCAGTGTAACATTTCACAACTTGTACCATCAGTTCTGATGCACCATCAGAGACAACAATGGGGGTGGGAGGGGGACAGACAGACAACGATGGGGGGAGGGAGGCAGGGAGGGACAGAGACAACGATGGGGGGAGGGAGGCAGGGGGAGAGAGAGACAACGATGGGGGGAGGGAGGCGGGGGAGAGAGACAGCAATGGAGAGAGGGAGGAGAAGAGAGAAACAACAATTGGGGGGAGGGAGGGGGACAGAGAGACAACGATGGGGGGGAGAGAGGCGGGGGAGAGAGGCAGGGGAGAGAGAGGCAATGTTGGAGGGAGGGGGAGAGAGAGACAACAATGGGGGGGAGAGAGGCGGGGGAGAGAGGCAGGGGAGAGAGAGGCAATGTTGGAGGGAGGGGGACAGAGAGACAACGATGGGGGGGAGAGAGGCAGGGGAGAGAGAGGCAATGTTGGAGGGAGGGGGAGAGAGAGACAACAATGGGGGGGAGAGAGGCGGGGGAGAGAGGCAGGGGAGAGAGGCAGGGGAGAGAGAGGCAATGTTGGAGGGAGGGGGAGAGAGAGACAACATTGGGGGAGGGAGGCAGGGGGAGAGAGAGGCAATGTTGGAGGGAGGGGGGAGAGAGGCAGCGTTGGGGAGGGAGGGGGAGCATTGGGCAAGTCTGGGGGCAGCATTGGCACATAAAAGGAAATAAAAAAAGAAATGCTTTTTTTTTATATCATTATTTTTATTTAAAAAAGCAATTTACATGTGAATATATACAAGTTAAACCTTTTTCCTAAAGGGTCGTCTTATATTCAGACTTTTAGTTTTTTTCCTAAAGGAATACCCAAAGTTTGGGGGGGTCGTCTTATAATCAAGGTCGTCTTATATTCGAGCAAATACGGTATTCTAATTGAAACCGGGTGGTTTCATTATAAGAAATGTTGGTAAAAGCTCTTTGCATCATTAATTCATGATTATCCAAGTTTCAGTACACACATAAAAAACATTTGTTGCCAGGTCTCATTGCAACATATTACGAACTAAGATTATATCAAGGTGTCTGATAGTATAAAACACCTAGTATTACGATCAAATAAAACTAGTGTATGAAGCAAACTTTTTCATCAAGAACTTTCTTCTAGAATAGCAAGATGTGCTGCCTTAAATGAAATGTTAGTTGCATGACACACTTTTAATTTAATATAACCAAGAAATCTTTTGTTAGTGACAAGTTTAGAACTCAGCTGTTGGAGACAGGGTAACTTGTAATTGCTTTGAAGTTCCATCTTGACAGGTTTTGCTGTGCCATTCTATATAAGCACTTTAATCTCATTTCAGTCCCAGCAGTCTTCCTCTTAAAGAAAAGTGGCATGATGTGTCTCTAAGTGACAAGAGAGCTGTTGTTGCTGCGCTGATGTGTCTTGACTTTTTTAAAATATAATTTCAGCTTTTAGGAAGAAGAAAATATACTTGGTGATTGGTAGCTGTTATTGTCTTTGTCTTCAAAAGAACGGACTACTGTAAAATCAAAGGAATGATGCACACGTCTAAAGCAATATGTATTCTTACATGTGCATATATGGGACAGGTACAAAAGGATAAGTTGTCAGCCGAACATTGTTGGGATAACTGTAATGTTTGTTAGTGGGCATTCTCCATCGGTCGGTTAGCTCACACTATGCTCAGAGAGGGACTAAACTATCCATGCAGTTTGTTTATCACATAGCAACTAACTTCTGTACGAATAAAAACTCTCTTGGTGTGTGGTGTCTATGAAGCCGAACACACCTCCAGCTGGGGAGGAGGCGATCTTTTTCAAGGCCTTTTGCCTCATTAAAAGACAGTTTTGGGGATAGTAGGATTCTGAAAAACAAAATGGCGCTGTTAGTGATCTCACATAACAGGAATATTCTTTGATTGCCTGCTCTCTGAATCTTTGGTCAGAGATCAGGAAATATCTATCCTCTCCCTAAAGATAGCAACTCTGCTTGTGACGGGAAAAGGTACATGGGTTCTTAATTTATTATTTATAAACCTAACAATATATATTTTAAAAACCTATTAATATATTTTTTATAAAAATATTTTAATTTAATTGTTTTCTTACAAGTTAATGAAGGTTGATCTTTAAGAAGAAGCTCACCAGAGTTGGCAAGATTTGGAGAAAGCGGCAGACCTGACCTAAGAGTGCTGATGGTTGGCACTGATGTCAGTAAGGAAAAATAGACAGGAGGAGGAGCACATGAAATAACATGGAAAATAGCAAATTTATTATAGCAATAGCAAATGCTGAAAATGGGCCAATAATCATACAGAAAAATATAAAATTACCTACAAACAGAAAGCAGGGTTGAAAAAAATGCAGTGACAAGTGAGCTGTACATTGTGGAAGTACACTCAACATTTCGGCTATTAAGCCTTTATCAAGGGTCATCCTTGATAAAGCCTTTTTCAATGACCAATTTTCATAGCAACATAGTAACATAGTTATATATATAATATAATGGGGGAAAAACAGCTGCTGAAAGCCACCTGATTATTTTCGGGGAATCTCCACCAAACACTGTGGAGTGGACCCTTTATAAAAAGGCACAATTGCCGTTATACATAACAAATGTCGAATGCGCCTTTTATACCTCTCCCAATATTTCCACTCATTGCATCCTTACATAGTACATGGTATTAAAGATGGAGAAAATGCAAAAATGGACAGTATGGATTATTACTACAGAATTGTCTAGGACTAGATAGGGAAAGGGGGATGAAAATACATGATATGGACAAAAGTATTGGGACACCTGACCATTACACCAACAAGAACTTTTTATGACATCACATTCTAAATACATATACATTAACATGTAATTGATCACCCCTTTGCTGCTATAACAGCTTTTACTCTGCTGGGAAGGCTTTCCACTAGATGAAGTGTATCTGTGGGAATTTTTGCCCATTCATCCAGTAGAGCATTTGTAAGGTCAGGCACTGATGTTGGATGAGAAGGCCTGACTCAGAATCTCTGTTCCAGTTCATCCCAAAGGAGTTCAAAGGGATTAAGGTCAGGGCTCTGTAAGTGCCAACACCAAACTCATCCAACTATGTCTTTATGGATCTTGCTTTGTGCACTGGGGCACAGTCATACTGGAATAGAAAAAAAGGTTGGAAGCATAGCATTGTCCAAAATGTCTTGGTATGCTGAAACATTAAGATTTCCCTTCACTCGAAGTAAGGGGCCAAGCCCAACCCCTGAAAAACATTCCCCTTATCCCTCTTCCACCAATGCAGTCAGGCAGGTAACATACTCCTGGGATCCACCCATCAGACTTACAAACAGTGAAGACTTCACAGAACATGTTTCCACTGCTCCAGAGTCCAATGGCGACGTACTTTACACCACTGGATCTAACACTTTACTTGGTGATGTAAAGCTTGCATGCAGCTGTTTGGCCATGGAAACCCATTCCATGAAGCTCACACTGCACAGTTCTTGGGCTGATTTTAATGCCAGTGGGAGTTTGGAACTATTCAGCTATGGAATCGGCAGAGCACTGACAACTTTTACACACCATGCACCATGGCTGCTGTTCTTAAGCCCTTCCACCTTCCAGTAATACCACTTACAGTTGACCATGGTATATCTAGCAGAGAGCTCTTCACTGAGCTCTTTCATTTTTCACAAATGTTTGTAAATGCAGACTGCATGGTTAGGTGCTAGGTGATGTTCTACACTTGTAGCAATAGGTCTGACTTACCGTCTTGGAGTAACGGCTCTAGTGTCAGATGCTATCTTTTGGTGCAAGACTTTAAGTGTATATTGAATTTCTATTTTGAGTGTGTATGAAGTGTCATTTGTGGTATTTTCACTAAAAATAGAAAAAAACATGCTAATTGTACACTGTTTCTAACTTCGTTATAAATGCCTGATGCTTGCAGTTCACTTGTTAATTCATTGATTACTTTAGCCAGAGTGGGATTGATCTTTTTTCTTGCAATATACTTCTTCAGGATTTTCACGTGGCAAATTAATGACAACTGTTTTTGTCATACAGGAGGGGGGATTAACCAGAAAATGGGAAATTAATTTAGCATTTTCTGACAAGCTCTACATAAGCTACGTTTTTTCTATCCCTATCATTATTTCCACCTCTGTGGTTTTGTATGGGTACCTTACTGAGTGGAAAGTACCATGATTATCAATTTGCTTCTGCTGTGAGATGTTAAGAGAGTTTGATAGTTACGTTAATTGCCTAGTTAGAACTAGAAGCAGCTGTATTTACCTTTGAACGTTTTTTTCTTTAATATATTTGTATTATTTAATTATTGTCAAAGGTATACAAAAACAATGTGAAGTAAAATGATTGGTAATAAAAAAAATAAAGTGCTTGTAAATAACCATTTATCTTATAAAATAAAATGAAAACCAATTAGCAGTCTTCAAAACCTTATCAGGGTTGCAATCAAGGGAGTCACTGGTTCTGGTGATATAAGAAAAAGAGAGTAGAGACCTCAGCTGAGAGAAATATTAATTACCATACTCCTATAACTATAAAACAAATGACTGTTGCTCTGTATCTCAGATTTCCTATTCGTCATGAAATTAAAGAGTCTGACTCCCAAACACTAAGTTGAAGTTTCATATGTACCTTACTAAAAATCAAGTTTTATTAATAGTTTCCATCGAACAAGAAAATACATAGATAACTGGAGGGGAATTGGAGAGGGATAAGGGTACAAAAGAAAAATGGGGGGTTTAGGTCATGGGGGAGGGGAAGCATTTGAATATGCACAGCGTCACTCATATCTATTCAATATGTTTACATCAGAATATTAATCCATTACAGGTACATAGAATAAAATCTATTGCATATATGACACTTCAGCGTTCCTGAATATGCCAAAAATAATATCTGGATAACAGGGTTCTATTGATCTCTCATTGCATAAATAATACCATAAACAACATGTACTATTTGGGAGTGAGGCCTTTTGTTTTTTGGGGGGAGGTGTCAGTGAGTGGGGGAGGTTAGTAGGAGTTAGAAGTCCTGCACAGGGTTCCGTCAGTCATTAATGGGCATGTAATATATTTTAATCAGGTTACTCAGTCTCAATATCCAGGTATATCGTCTACGTCGAGTCGGGCTCCAACGAAGGGGTGAATCTGTCTCATTCGTAAATTTTATCAATTTTATCAATTGGAACCAGGTATTGCGATATCTTTCTTTCTGTTTTGTAGAGATAGCCAACAGGTCCTCCCAGGACCTGAGCTCCTCAACTTTCGCCATCCACTCCCGATAGCCTGGGGGATTAATAGATTTCCACTGGGTGGGAATCAGCAATTTTGCCGCATTCAACAAATACTTTGTCAGAGATTTTTTTGTAGTGGGCAACCGATTGTGTTGTGTGGTGGAGGAAAAATGTCGCTGGGGAGAATGGTATTGTTGCATTTGTCAGTTTTGGTATAGTGTCCCTGACTTTCTCCCAACAGGGTTTTAGAACTGGGCAGTCCCACCATATAAGAATTATGGTGCCTACATCACTCCCACACCTCCAGCAGACATCAGAGATATCCAAATTAATATCCAATTAGAAGACTTGGAATTTTGTACCACATAGTGAGCACCTTATAGGCATTTTCTTGTACCACTGTGTACGTAGAACATTGTTCTGTAAGGATAAATATCTTATTCCATTGTATGGAGGTAAGGGTCACCTTAAAGTCGGGTATGGGCTGTCTAGTGTATAACCGAGATATTCCGTTCGTGGGTTGAGTAGGTCTCGTGCTAAGATGCTCAACATATGTCAGTTGTCTGGTCAGATTGTGTTGTTGTCTGAGTGATTGTATGAAGTGAGTAATTTTTTCTGTACCGCAGAGTTGTGAGGAACGAGTGTTCCTTGTCCGGCAAGACTGTGGCCAACGGTAAAATACCCCTTGAATCCATTAACTCTCTGATGTGTCCAATATGTGTTAAATGGAAAATTTGGCCAAGAGTGCCATCTTTTCCCAGCGGAAAAGCATCATTGTACAGCAGGGGAGTGAGTGGAGAAAAGAATGTGGTAAGTTGGGTTTTCTTAACCAGGGCGTGCCATCCAGTTAATGTAGAGGTGACAAATGGGTGTTGTCTAACTTGGGGTTTGCTCGTCTCAGGTGTGAACCAAGGGAGGCCCTGTATCGGGGAAAATAAGGGAAGGGAAGTAGAGAAAATAAAAAGTAAAAGAGGGGTGAAGTAAGTAAATAATAAGAAATCAAGTGATATTGGCACCTGAAGCCACCCAGGTGGGTAAACAGGTCACAATAATGACCAAATACCTCACTTCCGAGTGAGAGTGAAAAGAGTGCCCTGGGGGTTTTAACAAAATAATAATGGGATATACACAGAGGGTATTCCAAGGAAAGATCAAGGTTAGAGATGAGAAGGGTAATCCAAAAGACAAGCCAGATGTCAAATACCAGATGATTCAAGAAAAACACGGTATCACAGCAAGGTCCAGACCAAGAAATTGTGCTGCCTGGGACCAGGATGAAATGCTACCAACCTCCCCCCACTAAACCCATGCTCACTAATACCACACCCACCAAAACCACAGCCATAAACCATGCCCATTGTCAGGAACTGGCTGTGCCTGGACTTGAACTCTGACTTCGATGTTCCTACGTCTCTTCTTTACCAGTTCGCCAGCCTGTCTTTTACATTTTAGCCTATGTTCTAGTAACAATGAATATACAAAGCCTTGTTATTATCATCAACTCTCCTCACCTGTGTCTAGTCATGTGCTCACTCTCCGCCTATAAAAGCCTCTTCCTGTGAATCTACCTTTGCCTGATTATTGTGGTTCCTGCCTGCAGTATAGCAAGCTTTCTATTGATCTTTACTTACCTGTTACTGATTTGGACTGTCTCATTACTCTGCTTTCTCCTACCCACTGACCTTGGCTTGCCTGACTACGCTTATACTCTTTGTTCCAGCCTCACAGCTTTGCTAAAAGACCAGATTGTCACTCAAAGCTCAGGGGCTCAACCACCTGGGTAACGAGTGGCTACTTCTGGCAGAAGACCTCTCTGATCTGGCTGCTGGACTCCAAACCTGCTAACATCAGTATCATTACACCCATATGATATCATGATAATGAAAACTAAAATTAATCTTATCAGGAACAACACCTCGTCTGTGTGCAAAAATATATGAAATACCATTAAGATGACAATAAGCAGTAAATACATAAACTTTCTATGTTATACCAATGAGCAATAAATGCATAGTTTGTATATGATGCCAATGAGCAGTTAATGAACACACTTTGTATATCATTTCAATAATCAGTAAATTAAAATAACTTTGTTTATGATGCCACTAAACAGTAAATGCATACATTTTACTGATCATGCCAATGAGCTTAAAGTGCATATTTTTTGCCAGTGAGCTATAAATGCATAAGAATTTAGGTAAGGGCCATTGGGGCCTGACAGGAACAATGATTAACCTTTCTAAAATGAAAGACACTCAACACTAAATGCAATTACCTGTTGTTAGACTGGGCTAATGTTATTTATTAAAGCAGAAGGCCAGGAGCTGAATCTGTAACCCTGAGCATTGAACAAAACTTGGTCTGAGGGAGGGTGGGCTAGATTTGCAAGGCCTTACACTTTTACAAAACTTGTTAGAACTGCATGAAACATACTACAAAGAACCCTATTATTAGTTGTGTTTTTTTTTTTTTTGCCTCATGCTGCTCAAAATGTGTCTATTAATAATTACCAATAATATGGAACTTTTATATTTACTGTTCCCTGAAGACAAAAGTAATTAGAATAAGTATTGATATGAAACAGTGAAGTAGAAACTGGTCTGCTTGCCAAATTTACTTGAGTCACAATTTCCATTTAAGAAATGATGCCATTTATCTATTTCATAAATAATGTAGTGAAATAAAAAAAGTAAGAAGATTAATTATAGTACATGCTTTTAGGTAAGTTGGGAAATCATTAAATATGCCTCTCAAACTTTGGACTTTATACTGGAAATAATAGTCTTTAAAAAGAAGGAAACTGTTGTACTGTGTAATGGAACATAGTGCTCCATTCCACTGTTGTTTTACTTTTTTTTCTTTCTACGTTATGAGCAGAATGGAAGATGAAAATAAAGCCATCTGCAGCTAGTGGCATTATTTAAAATGTGGCAAGATTTGAAATGGGCAGCTTGGATCTCCAGATATCCAAGCTGCTATTAAGTATTGATGGGCAATTTCGCTATCCCACTTAAAGGACAACTGTCGAAAAAATATTAACTTATGTTTAATTGAAATTTTGCTTCAAGTGGATGCATTTTAAATAGATTGCTTTAAATAAAGAATCTAAACAAAGTATCTTATTGAGCCCTCTTTACATGTATAGCACTAGCAGGGGGTGGACATGTTTAGAATCTTGGGTCAGATTTGTTGGATAGTCCTTCATCTGACCCCAGATGTCGTACACCTGATAGAGGACCACAAGCATAGATTTAATATCGGCATAGGTTCAATAAGATGCTGTTATTAGCATTCGTTCATTAAAATATTATCATTTGAAATGCCTAGACTTGCTACAGTCTTTCCATTAAATATAACTTAACCCCTTCGTGACGTTAGGACGTTCTATGCCGTCCTGAGTTTAAGTGCCTTAAAGTCGTTAGGACGGCATAGAACGTCCTATGTTAAACAGCTCATCGCGGCTCCCCGCGATGAGCTGTTTTCGGATCCCGCTGCAGGCACTTGCAGCGGGATCCCACCTGTCATCTGAGGCCACTTTGAGTGGCCTCAGTCCGACAGGGAAAATGTAGCCGGTGCTCAAAGCGAGCACCGGCTACATTTTTCTAAATCGCGCCGTGCCCGAACTTCCAGGTTCGGGCACGCTTCCGTGACGTCACACGTGACGTCAAGAGGTCTTGCGATCTTTTGGCAGGGACCCACAGGGTCTATTAAGACGCTGATCGGGTCTCTGCCAGAGTGTTCCTGGCTACCGATCAGCTTGTGATCGGTGGCCAGGAACAATTTGTGACGTTTTGGTGCTTGTGTCGTTTAGGACACAAGCACCATGCGTCATGAAGGGGTTAATATCTTGCTGACAATTGAACCACATAATGCATGGCTCCAAAACAGTATAAGGAAAGCAATACACTTGGTGTATTACATGATGTAAATGGTTGACTTACTATGGCTTTTAATCATACCTTAACATGGTAACAGGTTGAGGTAATAAGTGAAAATGGACATCACATGCATAATAAAGAGGGACAGAGTTCAAAAGCCCTTTTAATCTGACAGATGTAGCAGCATCACAAAGGAGGAATACAATCTTAAAAATAATACCTTTCCACATTAAAGGGTTCACATAATATTTAATGTTTGTCTTGGTCCAATGTCTTTGTTACAAACAATGTGCATCTTCAGCATGTTCTGTGCTCCTTCTCTTGCTGCAACACTAACAACTGAATTACCACTCGAATCAGGGAAAAAGCAGTCTTTCATGTATAAACACAATGTTTTGGGGAATTAGTGACTCTTTAATGTGTATAAGCCTGTTTATAGCTGTGTTGTTTGCTAATGTGTTCAAATGACAGGTATAACACAACCTAGATGCTAAATATAAATAGATCAAAGCAAAATCTCTAATGGGCATTGCTAGCAGAATACAAAAATAGAAGCAAAAGTTATTTTGCCAAGTTTAGTGGCACTTTAATGACATTCCAAAATTGCAAGAGGGCCATCTTTAATGTTAACAGCATGCTGAACAGCTTCTGGAGGTCTTCTGCTTCAGCAATATAGACACACACAGCCATGTTCAGCTTTTAGATGGAGCTTGCAATTCCCATTGCAGAACAGACAATCATAGGTACCTTTTCCACTCAAAAATACCGGCCTTGATATTGTCTCCATAAACCTAACATTGGCAGCAAGCTGTTCTTTCTGATCAACTTCAGGGATTCATCTTCCCATAGAGCTACATGCGCAGTAATCATTCTACACGGTCCCAGACACCAAAGTATGACAATTGGGAATGTTTGGTGGTATTAATTTTCCTATCCCAAATCATTAACTGAGCATAAATTATAGATCAGACAGAAAGCGTTGTAAGAATTCATCTGTAATTCGCCCTCCCGCTTGTCAAAAACTGTATATGAAAAAGGTTGAGATGACAGCTGTAGATTAATTTATGTCGAAATGACGCCACTGTTCAATTAAAAAAGACGCCACAATTCAAGTAAAAAAGATGATTTCATGTGATAAATGGCACACAATGATCAGTGCAGATCCCGGACCCGAAAAGACAGAAAAAAAATGCCTATGTATTTTGCGCCTAAACATGGCGGTTCATCAAGGCGTGATAAATTAGCGTCATCAAAGCTTGATAAATTAGTCTACAGCTTTCGTTTTATATTAAGGATATACATAAATTAAAAATACCTGGCTCTAGCTTATTACAGAAACCCCCTATGACTATAACTATAACTGGAACGTATAGGTATAAACATATTCGGAGGGCATCGATAGTCTCTCATTTTGGATCATTCTTTGAACTGAGAAGTGTTTGTCATTGGCATACCACTTACACAGGATGATTAGACAAATTTAACTAATCTACATAATAACATTAATGGTACATACTAAATGACATAACAGACAGCATGGAAATACACAGTTCAATAGAGGAAACCTCTAATTCTTTTGTTGGTTTAATTGTACAGAGTAGATATTTCTTTGTGTTGATGCTTTTCTTTTACATTACTTATTTAAACCTTTATACAAAGGCTGATTGTATCTTTTTTATTTTTTATTTAGAACTTTGTTGTCTCATTATAAAGGGATTGCTGTTTGTTTTTCCTTTCATGCCTGGTTTAGAAGCTCAAGCTTTTAAAGAGACTTAAATACCATGCTCCTCAACAGATTAGTTGAACAAATTGGCAACTTCTACACTGTCCAGGAGCAATTAATTTTAATACAGTTTATATGAAAACTTCTGTTGCAGCTAAAATAATATTTGCTGCAGAAGTTGCCATCCACTCTTGGCATTATCTATGACACTGGTGGGCAACCTTTGGCACTCCAGATTTTAAGGACCTCAAATGTAGTGCACAACATCTGGGGTGTCGAAGATTCCCTACCCCTGATCTAGGACATTGTGGTATTCTGAAACATACCAACCACCATCTGTGATGGATGAAGAGCTTGCCAGATATCCTTTATTATATTACTATTTATTTTCATTAACAAACATTTAACAGATAAGTTAACACAAACGTCTTACAATATAGAAGAGAACATGACACTTACATTCATGTTCATAAGTGGATTCTCTGGTAAAACTATAAATGGCTGTAGCATATTGTATTCTTGACAATAAGTTGACCACATGTCAAAATACATGCAACACACCAAGGTTTTAACCCCTTCAGGACAATGTTTTTTTTTGATATCCGTTCTGGAAATCGCTTTTTTGCTACTTTAGCCATGCGTGTGTTTAAATAAAAACGTATTTTCCATATACTTCCAATGCACGTATTCAAATGCTTTTTCAGCATTTCGAGTAAAAGCAGCACACTTTTTTTAAATTATAAGTATTTATCACATCAATAAGATCTATGAACCTCTTAGTGTTGCCTGATGCTTGGCGTCAAAACCCACCTGTTGATTAGATATAAAATCTTGTAGTAATTTATTTAACCTATTCTAGCATATAGCTTTGTATCTATATTTAGTAACGGTATTGGTCTGAAATGAGCTGGGATGTTTGGGGATTTCCCTGGTTTTGGAAGCGTGATGAAGAATATGTGCTTACAACATTTCCTTTGGAATAGTTCCATATGTTTTTGAAAAATATTTAAACAGTTTTGTAAGTATTGATATCAATGTATGTCAGATGATTGTGTATAATGGTTAGTAAATTCACCTGGATCCATCAACTGCTTTTTTTTTAACTCATTCTTTTCTAGGTGTACAGTTTGCGTCTGTGCTTATTGTTGTTTAGTAAGAGGGATGGTTGTTATTTAACTTTTTCTACTCTTTATATATATAAACCTCTTCCTTATGTACTAACCATGTTGATGAAAAGGCTGTCTGTGCATTATCATTAAATTGAAAATATTCTTTAAAATAAGATTCTAGATTTCCCTTAAAATCTGTGTCTTTTAGAAGGTTGTCATTAAGACACTGTGTACCTGGTTGTTTTGAAGGGAATGGCGTAGACAGTTCTGCAAAGATTGGGGCATGAGCTCACCAAGAGATGCTGCCTATTTAACGTGCTTTTGCTGCCTATAATGTGAGTGCTTCCATAAATATATAGTCTATTCTTGTAAAACATTTGTGGGTTCTTGAATAATAAGTGTATTCATTGTTTCCTGGATCTAAACATCCCCATACATCATATAAAGCATGTAGTTGCATCAGATGCTGAAATCTAGCACTTAATGTTTTAGTTATTAGACCCTTTTGGTTGGATATCTAATTTATAGTCTATGTTAATATTAAAATCTCCTGCTATTATCTCAATTCCTTCACTAAATATTTGCACTTTGGATAAGCATTTTATTAAAAAGGGAAGTTGTAACTCATTGGGTGCATATATCTTTACCAATGAATATTTCCCAAGCAATTTATCATCAATAGCCTTCCTGTTGTTGTTTTTTTTAGGATGCTGAGTGATGTTTCAGCCACTCAGTGCGGTGCTTTTACACAGCATCATCACTGTGAGTGAAAGCCCTGCACTGATAGGATGCTGGGTGATGTTTCAGCCAATCAGTGCAGGGCTTTTACACAGCACTGTGTGTGACTGCAGGGATGTGAGGGAAGCTCCACGTGGGACAGTGAAGCAGCTCTGAAGAAATCCTTGCAGGCTGTCACCTTGTGGAAGATACAGAGCAGGTCTATTTCCACTCAGGTAAGCTCTGGGTTTGGTGCAGTTTGAGAGAAGGGAGGGTTGGGGTCACTTATTTACATCCTCCTTTGTGTATTTTAGCTATATGAGGTTCCTTATTACAGGACTGCTAAACAGCATAGGAATGATTTATGTTACATAGGTGTGTATATATATATATATGTATGTGTGTGTGTAACATAAATCATTCCTATGCTGTTTAGTAGTCCTGTAATAAGGAACCTCAAACCAACAATATATAGCTTAAATACACAAAGGTGGATGTAAATAAGTGATTTATGCTATATATGCATAATTTATGTTATATATATATATATATATATATATATATATATATATATATATATATATATATATATATATACATACAGGGCCGGCGCCACCAGTAAGGCGACTTAGGCAGCTGCCTAGGGCGCATCTTAGCTGGGAGCGCCGGAACCCTGCTTAAAAAAAAAAAATCCTCCCCCTTACTTACCTCGTTGCTGCTGCTCTGTCTCCGGTGGAGGTCCGTGGCTGTGAGGGAAGCGTTGTGCGCTCCCCTCCAGCCAATGCGCATTCAATAAAGTTTGTTTAAAAAAAAAAAAAACTTTACTGAATGCGCATTGGCTGGAGGGGAGCGCACAACGCTTCCCTCCACAGACGGGCAGATTAGAGCACCGGGAGAGCAGCAGCAAGGAGGTAAGTAAGTAAGTAAGGGGGAAGGGGGAGGATCCTGGCATACTATGGGGGAAAATCCTGGCATAGTGGGTGGCTAAGTTCTGGCTGGCATACTATGGGGGAAAATCCTGGCATAGTGGGTGGCTAAGTCCTGGCTGGCATACTGTGGGGGAAAATCCTGGCATATTGGGTGGCTAAGTCCTGTCTGGCATACTGTGGGGGAAAATCCTGGCATATTGGGGGGCTAAGTCCTGGCTGGCATACTGTGGGGGAAAATCCTGGCATATTGGGTGGCTAAATCCTGGCATATTGGGTGGCTAAATCCTGGCTGGCATATTGTGGGGGAAAATCCTGGCATATTGGGTAGCTAAATCCTGGCTGGCATATTGTGGGGGAAAATCCTGGCATATTGGGTGGCTAAATCCTGGCTGGCATATTGTGGGGGAAAATCCTGGCATAGTGGGTGGCTAAATCCTGGCTGGCATACTATGGGGGAAAATCCTGGCATAGTGGGTGGCTAAGTCCTGGCTGGCATACTATGGCGGAAAATCCTGGCATAGTGGGTGGCTAAGTCCTGGCTGGCATATTGTGGGGGAAATTCCTGGCATATTGGGTGGCTAAGTCCTGTCTGGCATACTGTGGGGGGAAATCCTGGCATATTGGGTGGCTAAGTCCTGGCTGGCATATTCTGGGGGAAAATCCTGGCATATTGGGTGGCTAAATCCTGGCTGGCATATTGTGGGGGAAAATCCTGGCATATTGGGTGGCTAAATCCTGGCTGGCATATTGTGGGGGAAAATCCTGGCATAGTGGGTGGCTAAATCCTGGCTGGCATATTGGGGGGGGAAACCTGGCATATTGGGTGGCTAAGTCCTGGAATATTGTGGGGGAAAATTCTGGGATATTGAGGGGCATAATCCTGGGATATTGAGGGGCATAATCCTGGGATATTGAGGGGCATAATCCTGGAATATTGAGAGGCATAATCCTGGCATATTGTGGGGCATAATTCTGGCATATTGAGGGGCATAATCCTGGCATATTGAGAGGCATAATCCTGGCATATTGTGGGGCATAATCCTGGCATATTGAGGGACATAATCCTGGGATATTGAGAGGCATAATCCTGGGATATTGAGAGGCATAATCCTGGGATATTGAGGGGCATAATCCTGGGATATTGAGGGGCATGATCCTGGCATATTGAGGGGCATAATCCTGGCATATTGAGGGGCATAATCCTGGCATATTGAGGGGCATAATCCTGGCATATTGAGAGGCATAATCCTGGCATATTGAGGGACATAATCCTGGGATATTGAGGTGCATAATCCTGAGATATTGAGGGGCATGATCCTGGCATATTGAGAGGCATAATCCTGGCATATTGAGGGGAATAATCCTGGCATATTGAGGGGCATAATCCTGGCATATTGAGGGGCATAATCCTGGCATATTGAGAAGCATAATCCTGGGATATTGAGAGGCATAATCCTAGGATATTGAGAGGCATAATCCTGGGATATTGAGGGGCATAATCCTGGGATATTGAGGGGCATAATCCTGGGATATTGAGGGGCATGATCCTGGCATATTGAGAGGCATAATCCTGGCATATTGTGGGGCATAATCCTGGCATATTGAGGGGCATAATCCTGTCATATTGAGGGGCATAATCCTGGCATATTGAGAGGCATAATCCTGGGATATTGAGAGGCATAATCCAGGGATATTGAGGGGCATAATCCTGGGATATTGAGGGGATGATCCTGGGATATTGAGGGGCATGATCCTGGCATATTGAGAGGCATAATCCTGGCATATTGTGGGGCATAATCCTGGCATATTGAGGGGCATAATCCTGGCATATTGAGAGGCATAATCCTGGCATATTGTGGGGCATAATCCTGGCATATTGTGGGGGAAAGTCCTGGCATATTGGGTGGCTAAATCCTGGCATATTGTGGGGGAAAATCCTGGCATATTGGGTGGCTAAATCCTGGCATATTGTGGGGCAAAATCCTGGGATATTGAGGGGCATAATCCTGGCATATTGAGGGGCATAAATGAGGGGCATAATCCTGGGATATTGAGGGGAATAATCCTGGCATATTGGGTGGCTAAATCCTGGCATATTGAGGGGCATAATCCTGGGATATTAAGGGGAATAATCCTGGCATATTGGGTGGCTAAGTCCTGGCATATTGTGGGGCATAATCCTGAGATATTGAGGGGAATAATAATATGATAATGTGGGGAAGGGGGGCGGCAATTTTTATTTTGCCTAGGGCGGCAAAAATCCTTGCACCGGCCCTGTATACATATCATAAATCATTATGCTATATATAGCATAATGACTGACTAGAGGTCTATGAGGTGTGTGTATGTGACTTTCTGTGTATGTATGTGATTCTGTATGTGAGGTGTGTGCATATGAATGTCTATGTGTATGTATGTGATTCTGTATGTGAGGTGTGTGCATGTGAATGTCTCTGTGTATGTATGCTTTCGTGATGTGCCATTGTCTGGCTCCTAAATTGTTTGCTGGCTCCTAAAACTAAATAAAATTAGTCAAGTCCTGATATATATCATAAATCATTTCTATCCTGTATAGCAGTCCTGTAATAAATAATGTCACACATATGTGTGTTATGTGTGTGTGTGACATTTTTTATTACAGGACTGCTAAACAGCATTGGAAGGATTTATGTTTATATCAGGGCTTGACAAATTGAATTTAGTTTTAGGAGCCAGCAAAAAAATGTAGGAGCCAGACAATGGCACATCACAAAACCATACATACACAGAGACATTCATATGCACACACCTCACATACAGAATCACATACATACACAGAAAGTCACATACACACACTTCACAGACATCCAGTCAGTCACATACACAGCCAGTTACACACACCAGTCACACAAGTTTGGTTGTTTTTTTTTAAAGAAAAAATTAATTCCTTAACGTGTCCCACACGTCACATACACAGCAAGTTCCATATATAAACACACAGCACATACACAGCCTGTTACATACATATTCACATACACAGCCAGTTACATACATACACATACAACACATACACAGCCAGTTAAATACATACACAGCCAGTTAAATACATACACACACACAACACATACACAGCCAGTTACATACACACACACACACACACACACACAACACATACACAGCCAGTTACATACACAGACAGTTACATACATACATACACACACACACACACACACACACACACACACACACACAACACTTACACAGGCAGTTACATACATACACACACACAAAACATACACAGCCAGTTACATACATACACACACAACACATACACAGCCAGTTAGATACATATACACAAACACACACACACAACCAGTTACATATATACACACACACACAGCCAGTTACATACATACACACACACACTGCCAGTTACATACATACACACACACAACACATACACAGCCAGTTACATACATACATACACGCACACACAACACATACACAACCAGTTACATACATACACACACACACAACACATACACAGCCAGTTGCATACATACATACACACACAACACATACACAACCAGTTACATACAACACAGACAGCCAGTTTCATATATACACACACAACACATACACAGCTAGTTACAAATATACACACAAGCAAACACAGCCAGTTACATACATACACACACACACACACAGCCAGTTACAGACATACACACACACACAACACATACATAGCCAGTTACATGCCAGTCAGCAGTTTTTTTTTATTTTTAAGAAACAATAAATATTTTAATGTGTTCCCCTTCCCTTCTGCTTTACCTCAGTAGGGTAGGGGGGCATTTCTGCTGCAGCCGGATCTTTAGTCATCTTCCATCTTTCATCTTCACGTCACATCTCGGCACTCAGACACTGACACAAACGCACACTCTCGCTCACACTGACATAATCACACTGACATGCACACACTCGCACTGACATACACACACTCACACTGACATACACACACTCTCACTCACACTGACATGTTCACACTGACATACTCACACTGACATGCACACACTCACACTGACATGCACACACTCACTCTCACTGACATGCACGCACACACTCGCACTGACATGCACACACACTCACTCAGTAAGTTCCCGTATGGTTCCATTTAAAATAATAAAAAAAGTCTTATGGGCTATAGCCCCAGATATTTTGGAAACCTAGCAATGCCTCTGTCTAGGGGCATATTCTCAAGTTGGAAGGTGCACTGACAAGTCAGGGGGCATATTGGCAGGTCTGGGATGCATTGACAAGTCTGGGGGCATATTGTGCAGACATTTTTCCACAGGTCTGGCACCTTAATTACCTAAATTCAGAGTTCAAGAATTGGATTTTAAACCAATTATAAATTTATATACAGTTTATATCTCTCCATATCTATTATTCTTGAACACTTGCTCCCATGTTTCCTTCCTTTTTCTCAACCTTCTCATCCTCCTCCTCTCCTCTCCTTTCCCTCCCTTTTATTTTTATCCCTTCCTTTTATGCCCTTTCTTTTTTCATCATTTATTTATTTTTCCCTTTTTTTTTAGAATTGCTTATTGCTCTAATGGACATATTAAATGGACCTCAGGGGAGCTGGTGCTAAGTAAAGTTCGTGGCATTAAAGGTTTTTTTTTACCTTCTAAAATGGTGGCAAACGTTAAAACATGTCAGGTTTGCACTCAGCTCTGCCTTTGCTTCCCTGCTGTATTGCACTAGTTGAACTAGTTTCTTGAATGACTTCATTACGAGTTAAGCTGAAGCACAGTCATCTCCTTCTGCTCCTGGAATTAAATGCTGTTTGAGAATGTGGGTCACAAGTTTTAAATGTATGGAGGTGTCTTAATTTGTTTTAGTAATTGTCACTTATTTTCAATTAACATATGCTTTGTTATATGGTGGAGTTTATAGATAGTATTTAAGAATTTTGCACTGGTTTTTCTGTTATACCTATGCAAGGCGTGGTCTGCACTGAGAAGGGGTGACACTGTATGGTGAATAAATCTGAAGATTCAAAGTCCTGTACATTTGGAGTTCCTTCTTTTCACCATGTGTGGAGTGCAATTTACTTTTTCCTTGAAGATAAGTGTTTATGTTTTTGTTATATGCTTCTCTTTTCTCCAGATCAGATGACTGTCAGTATGTGTATGATATTATTTTAGAGCACCCACATTTGCTAGTAATATTGAACCATTGTTTTTTTTTATATTTTCTTTTTTGTTGTTGTTATTTCTGTACCTGGAGTTACCTTAGGAAAAAATGTGTGTTCGGGAACTGTACATTGTGTGGTTTTGATGTACAATATGCAGTGTTTGTGGTTTATTTTATGTTTCACCAATTATTGTAGCGACTAATGAAAAAAATAATAGATAACAGCTGTCATTTCAATTAATTTCCACCTAGTAGTGCACCAAAAAGTCTTAAATAATAAAATGATCTTAAGTGCTTAAAAAAATAACACACATTAATTTTTAAAATGCTAAATTGATGCCATTAACAGCCATTGGTTTGTAGGAATGAACATTTTATCCTTCAAGCAATGCAAACAATTTATCTTAGTCCTGAAAACCTGAGTTTGCAAAGATTCAGTATTTAAACAATTTTTTAGTTTTGAAAGGGAAAATGCTATATCTCTATGGTACTACCAACATAAAGCTTATTAACAGATTATGTGGAACCGAAGGTTCATTCGGACTTGGCCATATAGCTGCTCTTAAGAGGATAGGAGTAGGCTTCAGCAAATTATCTGCACGTTCATCATGTGCTTAATAAGCAGAGATAGGCAATGCGTCTCAATGAGGACCATATAGTCAGAAGTTCTTTTAAAGATCATTCTCCATTAGACTGATTGTTTTAAGACGTTTTGTTTTCTTCCCTGTTAGAAGATCCATGTAGTGTGTGTATGTATATGTATATATATATATATCATCATAATGAGACATGCATCACTTTGACAAGCTTACTTTTTTAAAATATGCCAATTAATAATGTTGATATTTGTGTTATTGTTATTAAAAAGGAGAAACATTTAAAAAAAGGTTACCCATTAAAGATTAGAGAAACCTCCTGAGCTTGGGCTATTGATATTATAATTATCTTGTTATGCAATTTGGTATGCATTATTATTTGCTTAAAGAAATATTTTTCTTGGGGTGTAGTATAAGTGTTCCTGATTCTTTGAACACATTTATTGAATATATTTACTGATCTTTGAATTTAAATTATAATGAGGAACAAAATATCTATGCAAGTAAGTTTCTCATATTAAGAAGAGATCTGTTTTAGAATGTGCTGTTAAAATCTTGATTTGTATTTGCTGCATATGTTGGTCCATAGGATGCCAATAAAATGTGCTCAGTGGGCATTCAAACGCATACGGTTTGTTCGCCAGTTTCAAGTAAAGACATGTATAGGAAATTACTGATTTCAAAATCCATTTACAGGTCTGTGTTCTGCCAATCTTCAATGACAGAAAAAGACAGATTTCAAGAGAAAACATGATCTGATACAAAAAAAAGACTGAAATGCTTTCTATCTGCTTTGAAAGCAATTATATTTTGTGATATATTACACATCAAAGTCCTCAAGTACATAGCTAAGATAGGACTAATATAAGGAAAATTGTACAAGATTTACCAAGGAACAAAGACACGTCTTTTAAGAATCTTGTCTTATTTACCACTTCTAAAGTTTTGCTTTAATACATTCTATAGAAACATAATTATGTTTCAATACAGCCTTATATGGTTGTCTTAAAAGTTGTATGTACATAATAGCTGCTATAGAGGATGCAGGGTTCAGGGAACATATATTCATATGTGATGGACATGTCCAGAAACTAAGCCAATTTGGGACTGGACATTTGCCCTACTTAGTGAAATATTAAAAATTGATTTGTCTCCAGACCCTTGGACAGCCCTTGTGAGGCCAGTTTGCAGACTCATCCAAGCTGTTCCAGTGATCTCAGAATACTTTTGCTCGCTTGTTTATTTCCTATACTTGCTCCTGATTTTGCTTTCCTCTGTCAAGCTTATTACCTATGCTCATTCCTACCTTTGTTTTGCATATGTGTAACTTGTTCCTCCCTCTCTTGCTTGGCCACAGAGTGGTATCCCCCACAGAGTGGCATACCTCTCTAGCTCGGCCACATAGTGGTATCCCCCACAGAGTGGCACCCATCTCAAGCTCGGCCAAATAGAGGTATCCCCCACAGAGTGGCATCCCTCTATAGCTCGGCCACATAGTGCTATCCCCCACAGAGTGGCAAACCTTGCATTGCTTGGTACTCCCCCAGAGTGGAACCTTCCCAATCCGGATATAGTCAGGATCTTGCCCTGTTCCAGAGTAGCCCTACCTGTGAGCACTCCGTGATATATGACCAAAGAATCTGTACATGCGATAACTTTTTCCACCTTAAAGACGTTATCCAGCAAAGCAGTAGTGCTGGTCGCCTCCGGAGGTTGCTCATGTAATTGTAGGCTATGTCTTCTATTATGCCCTGTATCCTGATTCCCTGTATTTCTCAGCCCTGCCTCAGAACGCTGTTACTCATGTTTCTGTTACTTTAGTTTCTGCTCTGATCCATTTCTGGTTTTCTTGCTCTTGTTATACCATTGCTCCTTTCCAGGTTTTTTTTGTTTCTTGTTGCTTAGTTCCACTATAAATGCAACCACACCCATTTACTCTGTTTACTTTCTTGAGCTCTGCAGGTATTTTCTCTGTTTGTATGTCTGTGTATTGTTGTTAGTTTGCTATTCAATTTTAGCATAGGGACTTGCCTAATTGTGAGGTACCTTGACGAGGTTGGCAAGCTTCATGTTATGGCCATAATTAACCAAATCCTCACTGTTTAATTTAAGGATGTTAGGTCAGTTCCTGCACGTTTGTTTGTATATATTTATATGTTCCCTTATCCTCTCTACCTGAAGCACCTGAGGATCTCAGCTCCTCTTCCCTAACCCCATGTCCAGCATGGTTCCCCTTTTGAAGCGTCTGAGGATCTCGGCTCCTCACTACATCCCTTTTGTTCCTTTAGCCCTTACCCTGTCCTCTGTATGTTCTTCTGTGTTATATATTTATCTCTGTATATCTCCTTAGTTATGTACTTTTGTCTTATGCTTTGCCCTTCTTTGCAGTGGTGTATCTTGATTTTGTGCTGCCCTAGGCAGACAAAATCCGGGCACCCCCCTACCCAAGCTGCACACCCACGTTACACACCTAAAACATGGCCCATCATTCAGACTCACATCAAGCTCATACTCCCATCACACACACACTCCCATCACACTCAGTCACACACTCCTACTCCCATCACACTCAGTCACACACACTTTCTCCCATCACACACACTCTGACTCCCATCACACTCAGTCACACACACTGTCTCCCATCACACACACTCTGACTCCCATCACACTCAGTCACACACACTGTCTCCCATCACACACACTCTGACTCCCATCACACTCAGTCACACACACTGTCTCCCATCACACTCACTCTGACTCCCATCACACTCACTCTGACTCCCATCACACTCAGTCACACACACTGTCTCCCATCACACACACTCTGACTCCCATCACACTCAGTCACACACATGTCTCTCATCACACACACTCTGACTCCCATCACACTCAGTCACACACATGTCTCCCATCACACACACTCCTACTCCCATCACACTCAGTCACACACACTGTCTCCCATCACACTCTGACTCCCATCACACACACACACACACACACACATCCCATCAGCACTTACCTTTCCCTGGCAGGCAGGCAGCATGGTCCCTCCATGCTGCCTGTTCGGCTTCCCGGCGATTGTGCCGACAGGTCACGTGACCGGGCGCGCGTATGACGTCAGCGCGCCCGTCACGTGACTGTCGGCACTTCCGTGTCGGCACACTGCACGGGGAGCCGAACAGGCAGCACGGAGGTTTCTCTGTGCTGCCTGTTCGGCTCCCCAAGCAGTTTTGCAGGCAGAGCGGAGGTGAGAGGGGATCTTCCGATCCCTTCTCACCTCTGTCTCTGCCTGCAAGCGCGGTCTTTTTTTTTTTTTTTTAAAGGGCCGTTTTTTTTTTTTTTTTTTATTTTTTTTTTTTTTTCAGTGCTGGGGGGCGCTGCCGCCCCCCAAAATTTGCCGCCATAGGCATCCGCCTAGGATGCCTCGCAGTAAATACAGCACTGCTTCTTTGTATGCTTTAGTTCTCCCTTTGCATCTTGCTCTGTCCTGCAGCCCTGCACTCTGTATTTCTGCTCTGCTCTACCTCGGTTCCTTTGTACTTGTTTTGCTCTGCTTGGCTCATCTGTTTGCTTTATCCTGCTACATCCTGCTAACCTGTTCTAGTTATACTCAATGCTTTCTGCAGGATGTTTCACTTCAGTTATCCCCTAGGCATCACTGGATTCTCAGCTGCTTTACAGGGTCTGGGAACGTGGCTGCATGAACTTGGGGGTCTCAAACCACTGAGGTATTACAGGTACCCAGCACCAGGCCCTGTGTCTCCATTTCCAGCGCATTGAACTCCTGTATCTGGTGCTCGGGGTCCCATAACATCTTGGGCCCATCCCTGACATATGGATCTAGGGAGGGGCCTGACAGCCCTCCTGAATAGAAGATATAGAACCACTAAATTAGTGGCTAGAGTAAATAAATTAATCTTTAGAGTATGTTCAGCTACGCGAATGTGTATCGGTAAAAATTGGAAGGTATCTTCCCTGACATGTCCACAAATTAAAGCTAAAATATGGTATATGGTCGAAATGGAAAAACTTACAGCAAAAATGTAAGGGTCATTGGAGACTTTTGAGAAAGTGTGGGGACCCTGGATAAATTCGAGATACGTGGAGGGTATGCCTAGAGATAGTTTAATGTTATAGGCTTCTTTGGAAGTAGGATGTAAAAAGAAGATATTGTAATATTTTTTTTGGGGGGGGGGGGGGGTAATATGTATGCAAAAATGTGTACCAAATGTGTAAAGTGTTGGGTAAAGTGTAAACTTTAAATGTGTGGTATTTGTGGTGTAAAAGTTTGTATCTAACGCTTGATTTAGTAATTGAAAAATAAAAAGATTAAAGAATTTAAAAAAAACTTATATGTACAAGTTTTGATAACTGTGGGGTCTATTCCTGTAGCACTTAAATGCTACCAAATGTATGATGCATTTCAAGAGCATTTAATCCTCTTTAATAAAGTTGAAGTGTCTCTGCGTCCAGTCCCTGTGTCCGTGGGATTGCGCTACTGCGCATGTGCCCCACGGACAGCCGTTGGGACTTGGAACGCAGAGACTCCCTCCCGCCCAAAGAAAAGAAAAAAAGCCGGTAGAGGCACTGGGTGGGGGAGATCTAAAGATCCCCCCTCACCACCCCGCTGCTCGGCATGCTCTGCTAGATCCCGGGAGGGGCGGAGCTAACCGGCTGAGCGGTGTAGCTCCGCCCGCACACTGTGAAGCAGAGCAGCGTCTGCTTCACGGGGAGCCACTGGCACCATGAGAAAGTGCTGCTCGGCTCCCCATGCCTGCATTAAGCATGGGGAGCCCGAGCAGCACCTTCTCTTGCTGACCTGGGCTCAGCAGACGCTGATCTGCTTCACAGGGTGGGGGCGGAGCTACACCGCTCAGTCGGTAAGCTCTGCCCCCTCCCTGTATCCACCTTTGAAGGCAAAGGAAGGGGAGGGGTGGGAGAGAGAGACAGAACAGGGGGAGGGGGAGAGACAGAACAGCTGGAGGGGGGAGAGAGAGATACAGAACAGGGGGGTAGAGAGAAAGAACAGAGGGAGGGAGAGAGAGACAGAACAGGGGGAAGGGGGAGAGAGAGAGACAGACAGAACAGGGGGGGAGAGAGAGACAGAACAGAGGAAGGGCAGGCAGGGGGGAGAGAGAGACAGGGCAGGGGGGAGAGACAGAACAGGGGGAGGGGGAAAGACAGAACAGCTGGAGGGGGGAGAGACAGAACAGGGGGAGGGGGAGAGACAGAACAGCTGGAGGGGGGAGGGGGAGAGACAGAACAGCTGGAGGGGGGAGAGAGAGATACAGAACAGGGGGGTAGAGAGAAAGAACAGACGGAGGGAGAGAGAGACAGAACAGGGGGAAGGGGGAGAGAGAGAGAGACAGACAGTACAGGGGGGGAGAGAGAGACAGAACAGCTGGAGGGGGGAGAGACAGAACAGCTGGAGGGGGGAGAGAGAGATACAGAACAGGGGGGTAGAGAGAAAGAACAGAGGGAGGGAGAGAGAGACAGAACAGGGGGAAGGGGGAGAGAGAGAGAGACAGACAGTACAGGGGGGGAGAGAGAGACAGAACAGGGGGAAGGGGAGAGAGAGACAGACGGGGAGGGAGGGAGAGAAAGACAGAACAGGGGGAATGGGGAGAGAGAGAGACAGAACAGGGCTAGAGAGAGACAAACATGGGAAGGCAGAGAGATACATACATGGGGGGGGGCGCCATGGGGGAATCCCGCACAGGGTGCCGGAACACTTAAGGATAATTTACTCATTGCGCATGCGCACAAAGTTACAGCTGATCACTCAGCAATAACTTTGTAAAGACTGCGCATGCGCGAGCGGAGCGACGCTACTCACCTCCCGCCTCCTTCACACCACGCTAAGGTGGTAAGTAACACGGGGACGACGACGACGACATAAGGGGGCAACATAGGGGCAAGCACCCTGCCGAGGGGGGAGCCTTGAGGGCTGCCTCATCTTGATGGGAGTTGTGATCCCCCTGCTGCATCAATAATACAGCAGGAGTTTTACAACTCCCATCAAGATGCCCCCTTATGTCCCCCCCCCCCCCCCGTCCACATATGTTCTAGCGCCCGTTAATTTAAGGGGCTTAATGTCTAGTCTATTATAACTAAATTCGCACTGTCAGTTCAGGTCACGTGAAAGGCAAGGAGCTTGTCCTGAAAAAGCATAGGATTCCCCTTGTTCCTGTAGATTTAAATTTCACCCAATTACACCATAATTGGGCAATTTTTCTTGAAATATGAGGAGTTAGGCAAAGTGTCCATACAAGGACACCAGCGTCTGTGGCAAGGTTTGTGCATGTCCAGAGAACATCATTAAAATGTCCACCATAAGAACTGTTAGTGCCTACCCCTGATTATTTTACATACCGAAAAAAAACAGCTCAGTGATGTCATGTCAGATATAGGATAGCATCACTTTTACATATGTGCGTTTATTTATCAGGTGTATAACTAGAGTCCACCAGGCCCCAACCATGCAACACATCACCACATGATACCAACCCCACTAACCACAGTGCCATCTTTGTCCCCCTATCACTTTCCACATCACCAGCTTTGCCACCACACTTATTGTCAGTGCAGTGGTCAAAGTGGTCACTTGGGCCCCTAGAGTGGTGGGTCCCTGCGACCATGATTGTTACGCCCCTATTTCTGACAGAGAGCAGGAAGTAAGGATCCCAGATGATTGATGTCATGCATGCATGCACAGCCCGTATATGGATGCGTGCACATGTCACTTGATACATGGAGGGGGAAACAGAGCTGGTCTGCTCTGCAGTGAGGGAAGCATGACAGCCTAGTGTGCCTCCTATGACCAACATCAGTATAACTTCCTAATATTTTCACTAAACCTTTCTGACATTGGTAAAGTCGATCTAGTTATGTTAGTGACTTTTATCTCTTTTTTCTTAGTTTTTAGTTTCCCATAGGACTCCCACACTAACCTTTCATTGCAGAGCTTAGCGGAGAAGCTTTCAGGGAGCACCCACCTCACTATAACTACAGAGCAAAAAAACATTACCTTCTGCCCCCCCCTTGCAGATTAAGAGAACATGACTCATATGAAGTCTACTTTTCTTAAATTCAAAGATCATTACTTGAGACCTTTATATGCATTGTGTGTAAAGGAACATGACATGGTAGCTTCGATCATTGGGGACATGTATTTGCCTAGAAATAACGTCTAACTTAAAACCAGACTGTGTGGTAAAAATTGGCCACAGCGCTTTATTTAAAATTAGTCATTGCATTACATTTTATCTCATTCCACCACATAACGAGTATTATACAATGACTAAATAACATTTTACATAACCTCAGAAAAAAACAACCAAGCATGCACGAGTATCCAGGTGGCTGCCGAATGACCTCCTTGTTCTGGGCATATCCAATGCCCCCCATATCCTGAGGTTCAAGGTAATACATACCCCTCAAACCTCCCACCAGAGTCTTGATTGACTCACCCCATACCGTTCCTCCTTTAACCCTCCTGGAGACTCCGCAAGCTTCCGCCGATGTGGTGACATAAAATATAAAACAGAAAATACCCTTCAAAATATATAGGGAAGGTGGGTGGGACAAAAGGTAAGGCTCCACAAAATGGTTGCTCCAACTTCCTGCTTCCCGCTTTTATTTCCAAAACTCCTCCCACTAACTCCCACTATAGGCTGGACATGTCCCCTCATCACCCAGTCATGACTGCCCCTCCCCGACCTGGTCTGGGGGCTACAAGATACATTTGTGTGCACTCTTATAAAATTCAGAATTTTCCTGCTGGCTGCTGACTGTCTTGCTGCAATCTGTGGATTTGGTGCAATCGGAGTACAAGAAAAAAATTGTAGTGATGCTTGGGTATGTATATATAAATATATGAGTATGTATGTTATGAAGAGAGCAGAGTTGGCATGGGTAAGCTGATTGGGGGCAGAGGTGGCACTTACCGATTCCTTTCATCTATGCTTTATGTTTAAATACAGTCTAAACAGGCAGAAATTGATGTCTAACAGGAAGGCTGAAGCTCAATCTTATGGGGGAACACAACGGCAAGTGTCTCTGCCCCTGTGTACTGATCATAAACCGCGACTATGGACAATATTTAATATAAGAAAAAACCCCCAGTAATTGATAAAAAATTCAGAAAAATTATCTATAAATTGTGTTCGCAGAATTGCAAGCAAATACATAAAATAAGAGAAAAATGTGTTTTAAATGTGTCTGTGGTGTCTCCTGATTATGACATCACCTTGTGGCTTGATAAGCAAAGTACGCATCACCCATAGAATATTAGGACTCTACCCAGCCCACTGCTTCTGTCTCCTTTGCTGTTACTGCAGTGCCTTTGTTACAGTGTCCTTGTTGTCCCTCACTCTGAACATCCATGATGAACATCTCTATTCTACAATTTTGTTTCACTAAAGCATGTGAACTCCAAAAATTTTTGCAGAAAGCATAATTTTATGCAAAAGCTTTTTCACAAATTGTAATAGAATGCAGGAAGTTGTTAAACTTGTAGCCTTTGCAAGGATATCTCCAATTTGCAGTCTTCTCCGCATACAATTATTGTATTTCCTGCTTCCAAAACATTCTTGAATAGAACTTAATAAAGCTGTCGTATCCAGGGATATCTATATTCTGCAGCTAAATTATAACCAAACCAAGTATGTGCAAATAATCCTGTTTTACGGTTTTGTTCTACTATTTTGTTTTTGGCATATTGCTCTCCATTATTTCTTTTTTTCTGCATATACATTTTCTTTTCATAGCTGTGTCTGCATAGCTCCAGATTCTCTAGCCCCCGGCAAATTGTGGTACTGGGGGGAATGGGTGTATCTTTATTTTGTGCTGCCCTAGGCAGACAAAATTCGGGCACCCCCGCACCCACTTTGCACAACTACAACAAGAGGCGTCTCTAGGGGGGGGCTACTGGGGCTGAAGCCCCGGATCTCCCCTCCATAGCCCCGGATGGCGACTCTGACCACGCCCCCTCGCGCTCGGTCCTCCCCCTGGATGCTGGACAGCACCAGACACCGCCCCCTCTCACTCGGCTCCGCCCCCTCAAGCTTTGAATGTGAGTCTGGCAGAGTGTAAGAGAGAGTGGCAGGTATGAGTCTGCACGTGTATGTATGTGAGTGACAGAGTTATGAGTGTGAATGTATGTAATTGGCAGAGTGTAAGTGGGTGCGAGTGGCAGAGTTATGAGTGTGTATGTATGTAATTGGCAGAGTGTAAGTGGGTGTGAGTGGCAGAGTTATGAGTGTGCATGTGTATGTATGTAAGTGGGTGTGAGTGGCAGAGTTATGAGTGTGCATGTGTATGTATGTAAGTGGCAGAGTGTAAGTGGGTGTGAGTGGCAGAGTTATGAGTGTGCATGTGTATGTATGTAATTGGCAGAGTGTAAGTGGGTGTGAGTGGCAGAGTTATGAGTGTGCATGTGTATGTATGGAAGTGACAGAATGTAAGTGGGTGTGAGTAGCAGAGTTATGAGTGTGCATGTGTATGTATGTAGGTGGCAGAGTGTGAGTGGCAGAGTTATGAGTGTGCACGTGTGTGAGTGGCTGGGTGTGAGTGTTTGGAAGAGAGTAAGTGTGTGTGAGTGAGTGTAAGTGTGAGTGGCAGAGTTATGAGTGTGTATGTATGTGAGTGGCAGAGTGTAAGTGGGTGTGAGTGGAAGAGAGTAAGTGTGAGTGGCAGAGTTATGTGTGTGAGTGGGAGAATGTAAGTGTGTGTGTGAGTGGCAGAGTGTGTGTGAATGAGTGTAAGCGTGAGTGGCAGAGTTATGAGTGTGCGCGTATTTGTGTGTGAGTGGCAGAGTGTGTGAGAGTGAAAGTGTGAGTGGCAGAGTTATGAGTGTGTGTGAGTGTGAATCCCAGTGAGATACTAGGAGAAATGTGATTCATATTGAATGTGATAATCAAATGTGAAACAATGCTATCATCTCATATTATTTTTATTTTCACACTTGATTATCACATTCAATATAAATAATAGTGATTCATCTTTATATATAGTCTTTATATTCATGGCAATTAAAGTCCATACACATGGCATTAAATATCCCATGTACCTGGTTATAGTATTAAACCCATACATTATGAGTGAATGTGCTGCTCATTATATTATGGGCTTTACTCATGAAAGAGAGAAGTGCAGGGAAGTGAGATGGGAATTTCAAAATTAAGGCTAAAGTAGCAGAGTTGGAAAAATTCTCCCATTTAGTTGAATTCCCATCTCAATTCCCTGCACTTCTCTCTTTTATGAGGTTGGTAGAAGGAGCATACCTTCATACCTCAGCCTATTCTCCCCAGGGTAGAAGGAGCACACCTTCATACCTCAGCCTATTCTCCCCAGGTTTTTATTAAAAAAAGAAATACTTATGATGTGTGTGTGAGAGTTGCAGGTTTACACACGTGTCTGCGTGGCAGAATATCTGTGTGGGAAAGGCCATCTGTGTGTATAAGGGTGTCTGTTTTAGGTTGTCTGGGTGTGTGTGTAAGAGAGTGTGTGAGTGTAAGTTTGTCTATGTAAGGGTATCTGTGTGTGTGTGTGGGGGGGTGGTTAACGATGGCATATTATGAGACTGTTTGTCTACTTTTTTCTCTCAAAGTCTGGTAAATGGTGTTTGCAACATACACAGCATTTTGTATGCTCAGTTATTTTGAAATCATGGGAATTACTCTGTGTTCAAGGGTGTGTATGTATGTGTAACTGTGCAAATGTGTGTGTGTGGCTCCATGTGGATATGTGTGTATTTGTGGCTGTGTATTTATGTGTATAAGTGTAACTTCGAGTAATGTGAGTTTCTTGCGTGCCTTATTGTGTATTATGGTCCAGTAATGTATAGCATGAGTCTGTGATAAACTCACACACTGCACATTACTGTGAGTTTTATTGCTGTGGAGTCTGTGTTATACCTACACATTTGCACAATGCTGTGGAGTCATTCACAGACAGACAGGCAGACACGCATACAGTCAGTCACAGGCAGACATACAGTCAGTCACAGACAAACACACACACAGACAGTAACAGACAGACAAACACATACAATCAGTCACAGACACATACAGTCGATCACAGGCAGACATACACACAGTCAGTCACATAAACACACAATCAGTTACACACACACACACTGTCAGTCACATACACTTACACACAAGTCAGCAATTTTGTTGTTGTTTACAATATAAAAAGTGCATCTATCAATATGTCCCCCTCCTGGCTGCTATACCTTATTCTAGCCTGGTCTGTGCCCTGCTGTTGTTTCAAGCCCTGCTGAGCACACTCAGCGCTCGGACACTATAAGACTGTGCAGCCCGTGCACACACTAGTCCCTTGCGCTCCGCTGGATAAATAAATAAATAAAACGATCCCAGCGGCGAAGGCACCAGGCAGGGACAACAATAACTGGGCGCCAGGTATAATTTCCTGGTGCCCGGGATTTGTTGAGCCCTGATATATACCCATATATACCTATTGTTCATTGGCATCATAAATATCAGTCTGTATGCTGCCTTACCATGTGAGCTTATTTACTCCACTTCTATCAAATCTATCTCGGGCTCCAGCCCCGGATCTTTTGGAGACCTAGCAACGCCCCTGCCCACAACATGCCCAATCACTCACATTGCACACACATTAAATGGCCAATCACTCCATTACATGCCCGCATCACCCACATTGCATATACATAAAATGCCCCATCACCCCCATTACATGCCACCATCACCCTCATTACATACCCCCACCACGTCCATTACATGCCCCCATCACCCCGATTAACTGGAAAGAGCTAAAGCTTGCTGAATGGTGGGTGATGGAGTGAAAATGTTTGAAGCACTAGAAGTGTGCTTTAAACCCTCTGGCAAAGTGCTGCCCTAGGCGAGTGCCTTGTTTGATTTGTTGAAGATACACTACTGCCGGGGGGGGGGGGGGGGGGGGGAGCTTGTTAGCTTGAGTGTCAGTGCTACCTCTCATTTTACTGTGGGATTGCGGTCCCAAGTCCCACTGTCCTACTGAGCTCTACCTCTGTCCCAAAAAGTGGGACAGAGATAGAGCTTGGTGGTATTTAGGATGGCCTAAATTAATCAACCTTATATGTTTCTATTATGCAGCATTGTCATTTGAAGTTACCTGCATTATCTTAATCTGCATTACATTCCCTAAAATGCAGCTTCCAGTGCAGACACTGAGCTAGGTCACATTACCTCCAAAATGTCCCTGTTTAGGAAGCTAGCAAAAGGTAACCCCCCCCCCCCCCAAAAAACAAAAACAAACTATAAAACGGCATAAAATGTAAAATCACACATGAAAAAAGTGTAGAGAAATGTTATACTTAGGGAAATCATTGTCTTGATCTCCAATATAGTTGTGATGCACAACTATCACAAAGCATACATAGTGTAGTATATGTAAAACCATGTCTCTAAGGAGTCTGTAGGATGTCCAGAATAGACAACTCTCAAACAGCAGTAAATTCAGAAATGAATTTCCAGAGGACCACTCTGATTGGTAAAGCAAAATGTCCGTTAGTGGAAATGCATCCAATGTCCAAAATCTCCACAAAGCTTTTCACCATACAGTTTGTCTTCCTCTGCTGTCAGTACCTATCTTGCACCCAAATCCTCTCACCCCTGTTTCTTCCTCTAGTGTCCTTTTTTTCTGGGAGCTTAGAATTCTTACTTTATATGAGTATCATATACTGCACAGCAACAAAACTCATATGTATTAAAATGCATTTAATGCCTTAGTATATTAATTTGTGTAAATAAAATGCTTTATTCTTATTCTATATGACTTCTCAAATGACATAAATAGCTAATGATTGGCAAAAAATAAATCACTGAAAATTTTCTGACAATGCTCTTCCCATAGCTACGCTTTCAGCCACTTTCAAAAGTGGCCATTTGAAATGTTGGGAGGTATACATTACTTGTTGAAAAATCTTTTGTGACGCCCGAGATTGTCAAGCCTTAACATAGTGGATCAACCAACAGGATAGGCTGCATTACTCTTTGGTAACATGCATATATTCCTCATTTATGTGCTTTCATTTACCCAGTGTTATTTACTATTGCCTGTGGGATACTTTAGGTTGTCAATTCTCGTGTATATTTATTCTATTAAACAGACAACTAGTGCATTTTTCCTTGTTTCCTTTTTTAGTTTATCTCTCCCTATTATATGCATAGTATTTCTTAGTCATTTTCCTTGTTGTTCTATGCATTCTTTTTTTTTTTTTTTTTTTGACACTCAGACACTGACGCATATTTTCATACTTAAGTAGTATACTTAATTCGTGGGGTCATCCTTGTGTCAGTTATTTTTTTAGTGACATGACAAGACAAAGACAGTCGGCATATACATAAAAATTTGGAGAACTAGGGGGGAATGGGGGGAGTCTTCTGGGGCCGTAGTCTTGGGGGCGTACGAAGTTAAACAGTGCACATAGGGGAGTTCTCTTCTAGGGAAGACAGGCATTCACACCAGTTTTTCCATATATAGTAGTGTCTGGGGGAGTTCAAGTATGGCCAGCTAAGATCTTTTTCCATTTTGCTTGTTGTGATATTTGATGTTTGGCTGAAAGCCACGTGATTTTGCCGGGGGTCTTCCAGTTTCGTGCGATGATTATTTTTATGGCAATGAAACAGCTTGTTATAATGCATTTTTGTGGGTTAGTAAGAGGAGGCCAATTCACATGTAGTAATGCAATTTCTGGTAACCTGTTTAATTTAAGTGAGGTCAAAGATTCTATAAGATCAAAGGTCTTTTTCCAAAGGTTTTTAACAAATTCACATCCCCACCAGATGTGTAGATAGGTACCTTCATGGAGGTTACACCGCCAGCATATAGGAGGAATTGAACCGTACATTGAGGTCAATCTTGTCGGGACTAAATACCATCTGTTCATTAGTTTAAAATGTGTCTCTGCCAATGTTAGGCAGTGGATACGTTTAGTGACGTTACTTAGTGAATTACACCAGGTATTTGTGTCTATTGTACAGTTCAGTTCATTTTCCCATTTATTCTTTTGGGGATATGTCTGTGGTCTGCTTTTTGATTTTATTAAATCTAATGATTTGGATAGAGTTTTTTTTGGGTTGCGTTTGGCAGAAGATTGTTTTACATTTTTTGAATATATCTGGGTCTATATGTTGATAGTATTTAGTTAGATAGCTTCTTATTCTCAGATAGTTAAATAGTTCATTTTTATCCAGGTTGAATTCCTGGACTAAAGAAGAAAAGGATTTTATTTCACCGTCTTTTATCAGGTAGGCGATACTTGTTATCCCCTGATGTCTCCAGGCATTTAGGTTCATCTCTTTCATGTTGTGTTCTATCTGTTTAATGCTTAGGAAGTCTAGAATTATGTTGTTCAGGCCTAGGAATTTTTTTACTTGTTGCCATCTTTTTAGCAGTTGATTAGTAATGGTATTTCCTTGTAAGTTTGGGTTATTGTATTTCTTCTCTATGGTTTCCCAAATTAAAAGGGAAAGATCTTGTGATACTATTTCTTCTTGTTCTACCTCGTACCACCCTTCCGATTTTGAGTTCGAGTGGTGCATCCTGCTCACATGTGCCGTTATATTTGCAAAATAAATGTTTTTAACTATCGGGAAGGATAGGCCGCCGTTTTTCTTTTTTTTGGGATAATAATATTTGGTTAATTCTTGGTTTTTTCCCTTCCATATATAGGTGGTAATGCTAGATTGTAGCATTGCCAACCATTCGTCTGGTATATTTAGTGGGAGCATGGAAAATAGGTAATTCCACTTCGGTATAATATGTGAGTTGACTACATGGATTCTTCCCCACCATGATAGTATTAGATTTTTCCAGCGTTTTATTAGTTGGTTAGTTGTTTTTAAAAGCTCCATAAAGTTAAACTGCATTAATGATTGTACGTCTCGAGTTATAGAGATGCCTAGATATTTAAAATTTTCTTTCGCCCAAATAAATTTATATTTTTGCGATAGGATTTCTCTTTGGTTTGATGGTAAGAAAAGAGCCAGTAGAATTGATTTGGCCTCGTTCATCTTATAGTTCGAGATTTTACTGAATGTTTCAAATTCCTGCATTAACGATTTTAGGGAAAGAGAAGGATTTGTTATTGAGATTAGGATGTCATCAGCGTATAGACTCAGCTTGAGTTCTCTTGTGCTTGTTATGTAGCCCGTAATGTTGGAGTTGTACTAATACTAATTGCTTGGGGTTCTATTGCCATGATATATAGTATCGGTGAGAGAGGGCAGCCTTGGCGAGTGCCGTTATTTAACTTGAACCATTTTGAGCTAATATTTGGGCCCGATGTTTTTGCTGTTGGATTTTTATACAAGGACATTATTGCAGATAGAAGCCAACCGTTCACTCCAAATTTCTGTATCGTTTTTTCCATATAGGCCCATCCAACCCTATCGAATGCTTTTTCGGTGTCGACTGTTAGTATTATGGTTGGGATTTGTTTCTTAGACACAGAGTCTATGATATTGATAATTCTTCTAGAATTGTTACTAGCTAGTCTTTCAGGTACGAAACCAATTTGGTCTGGGTGTATGATATCCTGTAGAACCGGGTTGAGTCTTGTTGCCAAGATGGACGCAAAAATTTTGATATCTACATTTAGTAACGAGATTGGTCTGTAACTTTTTACGTCTGTGGGATCTTTGTCTGGTTTTAATATTGGAAGAATATTTGCTCTGGTCATTTCTTCTGGGAATTTTCCTTTACTCACTATACTGTTGAACATAGACATCATATGTAGAGATATTTGTTGTTTAAAAGTTTTATAGAAGAAATTACTATATCCATCTGGACCAGGAGCTTTGTATTTTACCAGTCGATTTATTTGATCTTCTACCTCGGTGATATTGATATTTAGGTTGAGTTTCTCGTTCTGTATCTTTGAGATTTTGGTTTTTTTTATAGTCTCCAGATATGTGTCTATTTGGTCTGCATTAATATTTGTCGGGATGTTGTATAATGATTCGTAATATTTATTAAAGTACTTTCCTATTTTTTCTGGGGTCATATAGGTATTATTTTTTTCTATTAATTTGGTGACCTTCTTGTCTGCTCTTTTTTTTCTCAATTTATTCGTTAACATTTTATCTGTTTTATTACCTCGGCAGTAGAATTTTAATTTTAATTTTTCCATTTTCTTAAGAGCTTTTTCTGTAAGTCTTTGTTTAATTTTCTCTTGTACTTCCATCAGTTCTTTGCATCTCGACTCTGTTGGATTTTTTTTATTTTCACTCGATAAGAGTTCATATTTGATGTGTAGTTTGGCCAGGTCTGGGCCTCTCTGTTTCCTCAACCTGCTATTCATTTGGATTAGATAGCCTCTCATTACCGCCTTAAAAGTGCACCAGTTGTTTTCATAAGAAGTATCGTTCGGATTGTTTTCTTTAAAAAACTTTATCGTAAGGGTCTTAATTTCTTCTCTGAACTTTTCATCGTGGATCAGGTAGTCGTTGATTTTCCATTCTCTTTTAGACTTATAAGCTGATTTAAGTTTAATTTTATTTATGCTGTGATCAGACCATGTGTTATGCATTATTTCGGTGTCTAAGGTCCTCTCTATTACTTGGTGGTCTCCCCAAATCATATCTATACGAGAGTAAGAATGATGGACACGCGAGAGGTGCGTGAAATCCCTCTCGTCCGGATGATTGACTCTCCAGATATCGTACAAGTCAAATTTGTTCAAAGTATTATTTAGGGCTTTTGCCTGTTTTTGCGTTCTTCTATCTATTGATCTATCTGTTGGCAGTTTCTTGTCTAACTTTGGATCAAGAAGGCAGTTAAAATCTCCTGCCACTATATTGTAGCCGCTCTTTACAGAGTCTCCTTTATCCAGGATTTTGTTCAGTAGACAGATCGGTGTGACATTTGGCAAATATATGTTTGTAAAGGTATATGTAATTTGGTCAATGTCACAGATCACTATCATGTATCTGCCTTCTGGGTCCAAGTATTCGTATCTAATTTCCAACTGGATTTGGGCTGAGAAAATTATAGCTACTCCTTTTTTCTTTTTAGTTTTGTCAGAGGCGTGGATTATTGTAGGAAATTTGTTACTACCCCACTGTGGTTTTTCAAATTGTCTAATATCAATATGTTCTTTTTGTAGGTAATTATATATTATGGACCTTTTGGTTGGAGAATTTGCTCCCTGTGCATTGACTGATATTAGCTTAAGCATATCTCTTTTTCCACAACCCCTTTATGACTCCTCCTCCCACCTCTCTCCATGCCGACGGACAGACAGACAAGTAACAAAACACACAAGTAACAAAACATAGAACCCTCGCAATGAGGATTTCTCCCTATTTTCTTTTTGGGGTAGCTCTGGATTTTGGTCCAGGGCTGCTCCTGTCGCACTAAGCCCATCTTAGTGCGTAACCTATGCCTATATTCCAGGCATCAAGTAAAGGGGGGTTTTTAGCCTTAGCATAATTCTTGAATTTGTACCATCATCATTTCCTAATGCAATATCCAGTCGGGGGAAATTGGGGGGGGGGGGGGGGGAGAAAGAAAGAAAGAAGAAAAAAAAAATGGGTGAGTTATAATGGGGAAAGTAAGAATGTAACTAGTGTGTACGGTGAGTGTATAAATAAGACAAGGGGAGGGGAGGAATGGTAAAATGGGGAAGGAGAGCAGAGGATGGATGGGAGAGGAGGGGAGGAAAAAAAAAGGTGAGATTGCAGTAATGGTGCGCTGTGGGGTGGGTTTAATAGGAAAAAGTGTGAGCGTGACTAGTGAAAACAGAGAGAAAGAGAAAAAGAAGGAAATGCAGGGTGGGATGCAGGTGTTGGTGTGAAGTGGATTTAGGCGTAGATAGGTGAAGGATTGACTGATGTGTGTGGTGAGAGTGAAGAAAGAGGGGTGGAGGAAATAGAGAGGATGAATTTGGTAGAAAGATGGGAAATAATTGTGGATAGTGATATACAGATATGTATCTTAGCTGAGGGGGGAAAAACTAGAGAGAGAGAGGAGAGAAAAAAAAAAAGAAGGTGGGATTGCTGTAATGGTGCGTTGTGGGGTGGGTTTAATAGAAAAAAGTGTGAGCGTGACTGGTGAAAACAGAGAGAAAGAGAAAAAGAAGGAAATGCAGGGTGGAATGCAGGTGTTGGAGTGGAGTGGATTTAAGCGTAGATAGGTGAAGGATTGACTGATGTGTGCAGTGAGAGTGGGGAGAGAGGGGTGAAGAAAAAAAGAGAGGGTTCATTTGATAGAAAGATGGGAAATAATTGTGGATAGCGATATACAGATATGTGTCTTAGCTGAGGGGGGAAGAAATAGAGAGGGAAAAAAAATAAAAAAATGGGGAGCCGTTGGGAAAGGGAGTGGTGGAGCTGAGTGAGGGGGGGTCCTTAAGGGAGTAGAGGGGGGGTGTGTGTCACGGAAGTTAGCCCAAATATTAATAGCGAGTTTCTAGGGGTGGTGATAAGGGATAATGGAAGTGCAACGGTGAATAAGAAAAAAAAAAAAAACGCCACTTTGCTGCTGCTATTATTCCCCCATTCCCCTCGGCCTTCCTCGTCTATGGTACCTTACTTTATTCTAGGTTCATTTTATTTATTTGGATTTTCCAGCCATGTTTTCAGGCTCTTATGATCTTCAAATCTGTACTGATTTTCGTTCCATATAACTGTCAGGGATGAGGGTAGACTCCAGCGGTATTTGATATTTTTTTGGCGCAGTACCAAAAGAGAGTCCGTGAAACTCTTTTTCCAAATTCGTGTCTGGACTGAGAGATGTTGAAAGATCTGAATCTCTTTGTATGGAGGAAGGAGTATTGGTTTAATTCGTGTGGCTTTCAGTATTTTTTCTTTGAAGGAGAAAGAGTGGAATTTTACCATGACGTCTCTTGGTGTATTTTCTGGGAGGCTTTTTGGTTTGTACAGTCTATGGCATCTTTCCATTATTATCTCATGATCTTTGGTTCCTATGTCCAGGGACATATAAAGGCCTACGAGGAAATCCTGTAGCTGCTCTGGAGCTATTTCTTCTGGAATGTTTCTAAATCGTAAATTTTCCCTCCTTGACCTATCTTCCATATCCCTTAACTTTGTTTCCACTTTGGTCACTTTTTCCTTCAGGGCCTTATTTTCTGATTTTAAGAATGTTACATCTGTGTCTAACGCCGTCAGTTTCTCCTCACATTTAACGGTCTTTTCCACTAGATCTTTAATTTCAGTTTTTAACTCCAGGGCACTATTGTTTATTTCTAACTTGATTTGTTTTAGTAGTTCCTCTAGTTGGGTTGTGAAGAAGGCTTGAGTGACCATGTTTGGTTCTTCAAAGTCTTCTCCACCTTCTAAGTTGTAGGCAGGGGAGACATTTGTTATTTCAATAGGGTTATCTCCTTTGTCTTTGCTCATAGCTGGAGTAAAGAAGGCAGAGGTTCTCCTAACTACTTTTTCTTCTTTTTTGTCTTTTTTTTGCTGGCCCTTTTTCATTATGGCCGTGTTTGTAAAGTCCTTTATTTTTTCTCCTTACCCTCTTTTCCCCTTTTATTTCTTAATTTTTCTCCCTTCCCTACCTCCTTTGGCCCCTCTCCCACCTCCTTTCCCTCTCTCTCTCTCCTCCTCACTCTAGTTTGAAATTCACTTAAGTTTTCAGTCCGATCTAATCTGTGCTGTTTTTTCTTTTTCTCTTCTTCTTTTCCTTCTCCCTTGAATCCTTTCCCCCTGTTCCTTTCTCTCTCCTTCTCTCTTTTCTTCCCCTCTTCCCTCCCTTTTTTAACTATGTATGATTTTCGTCTTATAGAAGCTGTAAGATACTTTTTATATCTTTAGTTGGCTGTATAGTGGGTTCCCAGTTTGGGGAAGTGGGTGAATTAATTTTTTACAAAACTAAACATGAGGATATATAAATCAGAGTGTTTTGGAAAGTGAGGGGAGGAATGGAATATTGGTCCTCTATTAAGGATAGCAATTTTGGATAGGTGTTTCCTGGGTGGAGCAAGTCTTTTACTAGATAGTAGGTTTTGTTTCAATATAATTTGACGCTCTCTTTTTTCCACTTCACCACCTCGCCTCCCTCTCTCTCCTTACTTTCCTTTCTAATTAGTAACACTTAATTTTTATAGTTCCAATGTGGTTGAGGTGTTTGGTTGGAGGGGTGTACTCACGATTAGTTGACAAGCCGGCAGCTTGTTGGCATCGGGCAGATTGGAGTCCCCTCTAGCATATACGATTTTACCTTGTGTTTTCCAGTCTGTTTCTCCGGATGCTCGGGAGACCCGGTCCGGAGCCCACCACCTGTAGAGACACAACGGCGTCCGCAGCGTCTCCGGCAAGAAAATCTCCTTCTATGCGTTCATCTCTGCTGATCCTCGCTCGCTAGGCGTCCCGTCCTTCACCTCCTGGCGTGAACGCGCTACGTGTTGCGTGTCCCGCCCATTTGCCGTTGTTCTATGCATTCTTTTGTGCATATTTTCAGTTTTTCTCTTTCTTTTTTTTCTTTACATTTTTAATATTTTTTGGCTACACTTATTATTACTGTTGCCTCTGCTATTTGCCCTCATTGTACTACATAACCTACATAACATTCTTGGTCTTTAATCTATGACCTGGAGTGCTGATCTCTTCCTTTATTGTCTATATTTTTTAGTGACATAACATTGCATTACATTGACATTTATTTATATAGCGCCAATAATTTACGTAGCGCTATATACAGAGCAAAGAAGGAACCAACATACTAAGTTAGACAAACTAGAGCAGACTGGTACATGAGGTAAAGAGCCCAGCTTGCAAAGTTACAATCTAGAGGACTGGGGGTTCAGTCACTAATAAGACACCCACCCCTATTTATGTTTATACGTTACCTTTTTTGAGTGCCATTCACAATCTGTGAGAGTAATACAAGTATTTGCTATGCCCACCCCCTGCCAGTACCTTTTGTCACTAGATAATTTTTTCTACCAGGAGAAATGCAGAATTTCCTGGGAAAAATCTTCTGTGAAAATGTGGCAAAAGTGAAGGGCTCAACAGGAATCTTTCTTTGGTTTCCTTCCATGGTGGTTCAACCACTTTTAGAACTTCGACGCAAAAACTGATCTCTATATTTGATTTCCATTGTGTCAATTAAATTATACATTTCTTGGTGGGGCCAGTGTCCACTTTGTATAAATGATAATGTGGTGCATACTACTACATAAACTGCTACCGGGAGGGTAGATACCAGCTTTGCTATTACTCCGACTGTGAAATAAGGCTGTGTGTGGTTCTTCTTAGTCTCTCATATCAACACTTGATTCCCTTCAGATTACTACGGTGGCTCTTAATATGGTCTAGTTTCTCATTTACACAGGACGATGACCACATAAGGTTTGAACAGATAGAAACTAGGCAAGCGAAGTAGGCCTATCAGTTCTTATCTACTGCCATATTCTATATTGTTGTGGTGTATATACTATACATTTATTTTTCTCTGTTGTATATATAAAGTTGTTATTAGCTGACAGGACCTTATTCATTTATTTGTGCTAGACCAGGATTTATCAAATATCAGATTGATTTTTCATACCTCTATGAACAAATTTAATAGAAAATACATGATGCGCACTGTAAAAATAAATCAATAACGTATTATGAACAACTAAATGTACGTAAGTAAGTCATAAGTGTACATATTTTACTCTATAGTGATATTCACAGATTAGATAATGCAGCGCGGTCACTAATTAATCTATAATATAATTGCCATGACAACTATGCATGGGATGTGTATTATTCATTGTAAGTAAGGATTTTATACTTTTGCATTTGCTGTACATATGATGGTATAGTTAATAACATGCCTATTAAGTGTCTGTACTTAGGAGAGACAGTTCCTATTTTATCCCAAATGCTGCTGTCCCTCTTTCCTCCTCTGATGTCCCTATTTTCTAAGAGCTAAGATGTTTAGATGTGTGTGAGTTTATCACAGAGCTCCAAAGCAATAAAACTCATCATTACGGGGGTGATGCATAAACATGGCGGTATCTCTGTGTGCACATTTGTATAACTCCTGATCACTGTACTGTACTGCTGTGCGCCAGCATAAAGAGTTAGGTGTTCAAAGATGACTAATTAGTGACAGAGAAAACTACGCCAAATGATGTATTTATATGTTTCTTCTTAAATGTTTTTGTTAAAGGTGTTTTACTCTATAGGATTAACTCAATATAGCACACTCTAGCCCAAAATAGATCAAGTTAGCAGAATTTCTTCAAAATGCATCTAATCAGTTATGGGTCCAAATTGGCTGTTCGGAAAGCAAAGCATTCAGATTGGAATGATTTTGCTATAAAAAGCATACAATTTGCACTACACAATGTGTGCTGATCACCCGAAGCCCAATTCGGAAACATAGATGATTTCAGTAGGAGAATTGAATGGAAAAGTGTAGAAGAATTTAAGTAAACATGTTTTAAACACAAACATATTGACATTACAATATAGTAACCCCTTCCCGCTTGTAGGACGTTCCATGCCATCCTTCTTTTTAGTGCCAAAATTCTAGTAGGATGACATGGAAGGTCCACCACTAAACAGCTCATCGTGGCCCCTTGCAGGGACTTGCAGCGGGGTCCCCACTGTCAGATGAGGCCACTTTGAGTGGCCTCACTCTGACACAGAAAATGTAGCTGATGCTAAAAGTGAGTTTAAGGATATCCTATGTCATTTGTCGTGCCAGATAAAATAATTAAATTCTGCTTGATAATGTCTCAAAGTTATGGCGGGGATGTGTATAGGGAGTGTTCAGAACAGGTACATTAACTTTGGTAGGGCTGAAATTTTTGCTGCTGCTATACGGCCTAACCAGGAGATTTTGAATTTGGTCAAAGGGCTTATGTTTTGGTGGCGTTGTTTTTGTAGTAGGATACCTTGCCATATGAGGAGAGTAAAAATAGCAGTGGAGGAATGGAAAGGTCTTGGTCAGTCAGCGTAAGAATGATGTCATCTACGAATAGATTAAGTTTGTGTGTAGTCACTGGTGTCTGTATGGTGTCTGTCTCCTGATTGCGATGGCTAACGGTTCTAAAGCTAAGGTAAAGAATAGTTCTGATAGGGGACAGCCCTGTCTAGTGCCGTTTGTCAGTCCGAATGGGTAAGAGTAGAATCCAGAGTAATATGCTTTAAATGGCTTTAGTGTAGTAGAGTGGAAAGTCATAAGTCTCAAGAGTCGAAAAAAGGTAAGTCCAGTTAATGTGGTCAGAAGGAAGGAAGGAGGAGGGGTTGTTGGTTTTTTGAACTGGAGGAGATTAGGTCTACGAGAAGTCTGGTATTGTTAGGGGCCTGTCTATGGGGAATTAATCCAACTTGGTTTTGGTGGATCAGGGAGGGGAAGTAAATGTTAAGTCTATTGGCTAGGATTTTAGCGTATATCTTGATATCAGTGTTGAGTAGGGAGATGGGACAGTAGTTAGTGCATTCTGTCAGGGGTTTGCCGCCGGTGTCGAGAGGATCGTAAGCCAGCCATTCTTAGTAACTAGGAGCTTTGTAGGGAATCCCCAGTGGTACACAATGCCATGGGTTCTCAGGGTTGCAGTGATCGGTTGCATTGGCAATGAAAAAATGGACTCTAGTGGTCACGTCTTTTGGTGTATTCAGAGATAGATTTATTGGTTTTGGGAGGTGGTGGGTCTGGTCCAGGGTAAGGTCTAGTTCAGTAAGCTCGGGGACCAGAGCTTTAAAATAGTTACGAAGGAGCTCAGGAAGATCCGCTGGGGTGACTGATTCTTCTATTCCTCTAATGCGGAGGTTGTTGCGGCGATTTCTATCTTCCGTCGATGTGCGATTTGTTTTGAGCTCTTCATGGCCCCTCATTTTGGGCTTCAGAGAAGTCTTCCATTTTATCCTCCAACATAGGTGCATGACAAGTGCTGTGGGTACTGGATGGTGCAGTGTGAAGTCCTTTGGGTGCAATGTGGGTGCAGAATAAGGGAATAAAAACAAGAAATGCAATTTCAATAACATTTTTATTACATGTACAAATAGTTGAATGTGATATGAAAATAGTTGCATATGATATTAAAAAGTTTACATTTACATACTGTTTTTTACAATGTGACTTTAGAAAAATTGGGGTCCACTGCTAAAGACTTTGCCCAGGGCTCACTAGGGTCTTATGCGGCACTGTGATGGGGGCATGTGATGGGGTGATGGAGGCATGTTATAGGGGTGATGGGGCATTTAATATGTGTGCATGTGGGTGATGGGGAATGTCCTGGGTGGGCAATGTGGGTTATGGGTCATGTTGTGGGTGGGCAACGTGGGTAGGGGTGTTGCTCAAATTTTGTCTGCCTAGGGCAGCACAAAACCAAGATACACCACTGACTGTCACATGAGTGTTTATCCGTGACAGTCAGTGGTGTTTTATATCTAAAATGTAACTAAACTAAAATGGCATAAAACTACAAAAAAATATCAAAATTTGCTGGCAAAATTAAAACTGCTATGGTATTCCAGAATCTACAGATCAGCTCTCTTGATTGGTGAGCATAACAGATTACTAATCCCTTACTTCCTCAAGTTTTTTAATTTGATCAGAAAATGATTCATCATTACATTTAGTAGTGGTGCCAAATGAAACCATACATTAAACTCATTAACATTGTTGCTTAGGGAATTAAACATTCACTGTTGTTAATACAGCATTGACACCCATAGGCACATCTCGGCAAAATAAATCTATTAGACAAATTGCCTTCGTGCCTCAGCTATCAAGAAATGACATGTAGGTTACTCATTTTAATTATGACCCACAACATCTAAAACACACTAAAGCGTAAACAATGTATTAGACGCCTGACCATTGCTCACTTCCGTCACTTATGTATGGTAATCATTAATGTTATGTCAATAATAGATAGGAACACTAAAATGCTATGTGTGACTGTGAAGTAAGTTAGCATCCCAGTTTGTTTTTACAAGATATGTACAACCCACTGTGTTGCACGTCTTAAGAGAATAAATAATGTTTATTTACCTTAGTTTTCCCACTTAAATGTACTTAAATAAAAAATTGTCAGTGAATACACTACTGGGCTGTCAGCTTGTCCTTGCTAGCTTTGATTACAGAATAATGTATGTAACACAATAGCTTGTTGAAGCTATTTAATATATTAATAAGCCTATTTGAGGGAACATGGCAGTCCTATGCTGGGTGGGCTGCATACTACATACATACATACAGCAGGGGCATAATAGCACTGTTTAAAGGGACAGTCTAGTCCATAAACTCACTTTTTTTCCAGCATGATTTGTTGCAAGCATGCTGCATAAATCACTTTTTTAATATTTGACTCAAGCCATCCCCCAGTGATTACTCTGCATGTATACTACACGTGCAGCAGCACTGATTATATAGACATTGAGACAATACATTTTTGTTTCATTTATTCCCTTCCTGTGCTCCTGGAATAGAATACATTGTGTGGACTCTGAGTGACCTTGCTCTTGTACACAGTAGATTATCTTAACAGTGCAACTCATTGTCTGATGACATCACTAGAGAAACATGATATTCCATTCACTTGAATGGAGTTATTCTCATTGGTTCCTGCAGCAAAAAAAAATGGAAATTAGCTTTTACTCAGCTAGTGTGGGCAGTCCTGGTTTCTTGCAAACTGCTTTAATCACAATTTCATCTAGCTGTAAGTATTTTACATTTTAAGCAATTTAAATGGTAACACATGCATTTTAAAGTACTTTGAAAGCACATTAATATACATTAATATTTTGAAGATGCATTTTGGGCACTAGACAGTCCCTTGAACCACAACAATACTGGGATGACTGCATGCACCCACATGTGCTAACACACAAATATACATCCACAATTTCTACTTACATGAAGCGCACATGGCATCGGCTGAGCAGAGCAGATGTTGGCACAATGAGGGAGTGAATTCAGATATTCCTACCATAATGGTTTCAGTGTCAGCAACAGTGCAGATCTCCCCTGCATTCCTTACACAATATTTCCATCAAGAACTGCAACAGTGGCTGCCTGTTGTTTTGGAGTAGAGGGATGGGTTTACAGCCCAGTAGCATGTGGCCTGTGCTGTGCTTGTGGTGATGTCAGATATGGACACAAGGGCTGAGGGAGCTTGAGTGACAAATTATGATAAACACTTCTGCAAATAGTTCTGCAAACTACAATGCAAAAATAAGGAGATTTGACACACATTCAAGAGTAGTACATATTTATTTTAAAAAGTCTATGTGGAACAGCACCTATAATAGTCTAGAGCAGGGGTCTACATTTTTCAGTACAAGGGCCACCTTGTAAATTAATAAAAAAAAAATTCTGGGCCAAAGAAAAAGTATTATCTGAATTCAACTTTTTACATATGTAATAAAAAGGTTATTGAAAAAAATCAATTTCTTGTTGTTATTTCCTTCCTCTGCACCCTCATTGCACCCATGATGTACCCCAACACCTAGATTGTACCCACAATTTACCCCAGCACCCAGATTACACTCATAGGACATTACTCTAGCACTCAGATTTTCACTCAGATTTGAACTCACAGCACCCAAATATGCACCCAGGAATTGCCCCAGCAACCAGGTGTGCACTGAGGACTTTGCTCCAGCACCCAGATATGCACGCAGGACTTGCCCCAGCACCCACTTGCACTCTAAGGCTTGCGTCAACGACCAGCACTCAGGACTTGATTCAGCACTCTGACGATCCTGTGTGCTGTGCACCGATTTTTTACTGAGCTCTGGGTTGTCACGTGAGATCATTCAGTGCAAGCAAGGGGCTGGCTCAAGCAGTTTGTGCTGATGTTGCTGGCACAGACTTCTTCCCCTTGCGTTGTGTCCTCCACTACATACAGAATAAAAGCGCTGCTTGGCTCTGGGGCTCATGGCTCATGTAGTCTGAGTCCGAGAATCACTGGGATTCTTTTATAAGATGAGCATTTCTATACAAATCTCCGAGATAGCTTTAATATCAAAAAAGTAAATGTCTTGTACCTAAACTAAAGCACCTTCTATCAATATATATAAAGATTAATTGATTTGGAGAGATGTATTTTTAAGTGTATAATTGTCCTTTCGAATTAAAACTGCAGCAGAAACAACTTTTTCAGAGGTCTTTAGCCTAATGATTTTTCAAAGATAGTTGTGTCGATGAATATGAGAAAATATTTTCTTAATCCCAAACAAAAGATTCCGTACTCTTCTATGATAACTTGAGGATCTCAAACAGGTCAGTTATAAACATCTTGCAATCTGTTATTAGCGTGGCCTCCAACCAAGGTCTGCAAGACACAATTTGAGCATTAAAGATGAGATATGATATTTAAAGGCAATGGAACAACAACTGTTTGTACATTACTGTGACTGGAATGTTTTCACATGTTCAATTTAAAAATACCCTAAAAAAAGATGTACTTCATATTTAAATTGGAATTGATGATGTAAAAGGTCTCTTCTTTCAATTGGCTTTAAAGACTTGCAATTTGATGGTCCTCATTTAACAAATAACAAAGGTATCACCTTGACAGTACTACTTTCCCTGTTTCCATGGCTTACACCATGCTGTTCTATACAAGTTTTAGATTTGAAATCATTTATTATCCCTTTAAAATGCTTCCTTACTTTTAATAAGATGACATAGCCCTGTTAATTGGCTTACATCTTGCATGGTTTTAACACTTTAGTCATGAGTTTCCCATCCTTATGTAAATGACACATAATCAGACGGAGGCGTGAGTTCCACTCTATATATAGATGTATAGGGTAGTAACACGTTATCGGAAAAAAAGGGTTGTTTAAAGATTACCTTAATTGGCTAGCTAGGTTGTATTAGAGATCTGGATTATCTGTTCTAGAGTCATGTACTCCAAATTCTAGGTTTATTATTGAGTACTTTGACATGCTTCCCTGAAGAGGGACAATGTCAGAGAAAAACTACCTAATCAGTCAAGACAAAAAAAAAAAAGCGTGTTTTCCCTCTATGGGCAAATGTTATTTAGGTATTGTGCATTCTGTTACTGGATATTTCAATGGTCAAATATTTTATAGTTTCCGGAGTGCTTTCTGGGGCTACAACCTGGGCAACATCTTTCAGTAGTGCAACAAACACAGTTAGCATGAAAACAAATATCTGTTTGCAAGATACAATGCATACCTTTGGCAAGTGTCTGCAGGGCTTTACTATGTATACTAGTATTTTGTGTGAAAGCCATCTGTAATGCATCTTTTTTTTGCATCCCTGGACCTTACATGGGGTGCTTACAATATTTATAGGAGACAAAGCTGTTCAAATATGACCAGCAGTCCTGACAAAATATGGCAGTTAGACCAGGTTTGTGTTTTGATAAGCAAGGTGATAACCTGTGATTATTGTTGATGACCCTGAGCATACAAAGGCCCCCTATTCCAGGTTAATTTCTGATTTACCAAGAGGGGCAGTTAAGAATGTATTCACTAAAGTAGAATCTGTCCTTTTGGGTTTGGGGACCCGTGTCCAGATGGTGGTTGAAGACTCCTCAAAGCATGTTGTTAGAACTTCCTATCAAATCTTATGGCTTAGTAGCCAGTGGTTTGTTAAACTTGGTTTAAAGTTAAGCTGGTCCTTTAATTTAAATACAGTTGTGGCCAACACCTTCAAAAAATAATTCACCTATTCTATAAATACCGCCAGCACTGGAAAAAAAGAGTCCCTCTGTAAGCATGTGTTTTGAAAACTAGCCAATGGGGGAACTGGGATTGAAGACATCTGATTTCTCTTCAAATGAAATCCCTGCTCTCAGAGCATTTTTTAATACAATAAGTGGATTTTCCATGTGCCAGGAGATGAATTGAATTGAAAATGTCCATAATGCGACAATCATCTACGAATTTGAACTGTATAAGGGGTTGATCGCTGCATATTGTGTTGCCAAAATTGTATGGTTTATATTTGTGAAAATGTTCCAATCCGAAGGCCTCTGATGCTTTGGTCTCCAAACAGACTAAATAGCTGATGCATCATATTGTGTAGCCAAATTTTTAGAAATTATTCGATTCGGCCATTGTGCCCAATCTGAATCTATTCCAGAATGGATTGGTACATATTATGTAGACCATATATATTTTGCAGATTGTATAAGTGAAACACTTGATGCAATTTCCAAGCTATTGTATTAAATGTGTTTGAGATTTTATATCAACAATAAGCATATGTCAGCAGTTATGATGATATCCTTTACCACTGTGGGCTTAATCTTAATCAAAATAATTTTAACATACATTGGCATTTCAAATGATTGCAACTTCTAAAATTCATTAAAACTGTGGAAAGAAATTTGGAAATAAAATTACTTAGAGATAAATGTGACATTTATAACCAAAATACTCATCTAGAGCAGTCATTCTCAAAACAGTTCTCTCCCCTCCCCCCAACAGTCCAGGATTTAGGTATTACCAAGTGGTGTTTAAATAAGAATATGTATAACACCTGGTCGGGAGGGGGGGCTTGAGGAGCATCATTCAGTTGATTGGCTGCTCAGTCTGTTTCAAATTGAACTTCTTTTTTTAACATAATTCTAGCGTGCAGTGTTCTGCAATGATTAAAGTTAGCATTAACAAACATACTGGGATCTATTCAATAAGGCGCCCGCACAAAAGGGAAGGTCATTTTTCACCTCTGTTTGCTTCATATTCACACTGTTGTAACAGTGTGATCCTGAAGTCTAGCATCGTGAGTGGAGGCAAATGAGAAAATAGGTAAAAATCTGAGATTGCAGCTGAATGACATCCAACAAAACAAATTATAATGAAAGGAGGAAAGGACATTAAGGACACAGGAAATGATCAGAAGATGTTCCAAACTGTAATTGATGCTAACCAATACAGAAGCCTGTTGACAAATAGCTGTCTCATCAAGTTTCTGCATCCTCCACATTTAAAAAAAAAATGAAAGGAAAATCAGATTTAAAAATGAAAACATATATTTAATATGGGGGTCTCTGGAATCCCTATAACTTGGGAGATGTCTGTGCAATAATCTATGCCCTTACATTTTCCCAACTAATGCCATAAATAAAGCCTCCACATTTAAAAATGAACCGGGGTGAGTTTTTACAAACCATGACAGTGTAAAAGAAAATTAACCATTAGGTTACCAGAGGGAGGACAACACAGGGTTGGGAATAATGATGGATGACAAGGGAGGGCTGAATTTTGATGAGGACTGACAAAAGAGGCTTTCGTGAGCAATAGAAAGGAGCAAATAAAGACTAAAAGAAGCATATGTAGATTGAAGACAAAAATAAGGATCAAGATATTAAATTGACAAATATGGACCTGGGGGGTATATCTAGCTGTCCATGCACCTATGAACTAGTGTTAATTGTGACAGCAATTTTTTTATTTCGTTTTAGTCAGTCTTTTGACTAAAATTACATTTTTGTTAAGTTGAATTTTAGTCATCTCAATAGTTTTAGTTTTAATTGACTAAATCTCCAGTAGATTTTAGTCGACTAAATCTTCAGCAGTGAGGGAGGGAACAGGTCTGAGAAGTCTGTTACACAGTGTTACGTTAACTTGCTAGGGAGATGGGAGGGGAAACATTCACATGACTACCAGGCAAATCAGATGGAGGATTATCCTCTTCCTCTGCAGTTTGCAGGGCACTGTTCCAAGGGGCAGACAGCCAATTGCAGATAGTCATGGGACTGAGCTGTGGCAGAGATCCATGGGAACCAGAACCAGAAGTCCAAATAGGTAAATGCAATAGTCCCTCCTAAACATTTTAATCAGTTGATGAAAATTGCAATGGATTTTAGTCATAGTTTTAGTTCTATTAACTTAATTTCTATTTATTTATTGTGTAGTTTTAGTCACTGAAAATATGCAGTTGATGAAAATGTTTAGTCAACTAAATTAACACTGTTCTGAACTCTTCCACCACATTGCAATAATCAGCCAGGGACTATATATAATATTATATCTGAGATTGTTGCACTCAGTCATGAACATTTCCAATACTTTCGAGGCTTATGTAGATAGGGGAAGGGATAACCACCAACATTGACCATGGTGGAGAAATACAATGATGATGTTCCATGGACCTTCATAAATATCCTTGGAGAGTGTGAGTTTGCGTCCAACTCCAACATTGCCCATATTCCCCTGTACAATTAGATAAGAGCCCCATAAAGTTGTTCACACCACTTCCAAGCTTGTACCATTCACTGTGCATCTTGAGTATAGACCAGACTATACAATGATGTTATCATCCTGACACTCAGGGCACCACATTCCATCCTGTATATAAATTGCAGTACTGTTGATGTTGTTTGAAGCTCAGCTAGCCCATCATGTTACTTTTATAATTTCTTTCAATTAGCAATCACCTGCTGAAATACATTATATTGTATTCTACATTTGTAATTGGTGTAATGTTATACTGAATAAATATATCTGGACCATATCACAAGAAAATACATTAAAGCAACACCATCATATTTTAAAGCCTTGTAACACAGTTCACTTCTTATCCACCAGACCCAAAGAGATAAATGGAACAAGGTGATTTGGGTATGACACCCTCCATATTGCTGCTCGCCCGTAGTTCCAATATGTAATGGAATTCCCTGGTGATGGCCACCTCACTGCATGGCTCCTGATTCAGGACCCCAATCCAAGGGACAGGACACTGGGGAGTCCATTCTGCACATGCGCATATGGTCTGCACATGTTTAGTAGTGCCATTAGTTTGTCAAACATTGGCAGGGACAGAAGTTGGGAGGTATATCACTGTACTTCTGGCAATCAAACCAAGAAATAAAGATGATAAGCTGCAACTAACTGAGGATAATTGCATAAGATTAAATACATGTAGGTTTTAGGGATTCAACTGAAATTATATTGTTGCTGTTATTAATGCTTCCCCATGTGTGACAAACGGCTGGAAACAACGTAAAGATGAGCTAAGCCCTGATATTTCAATCCTGGATATAATAAAAGGAACTTCAAAGAGGTTTTTATTTGTACTCTGATGTCCAGAGTTGTGGCACCATCTTCTGGTTCAAGGCTAGGTTGTGGCACCACCTCCTGGTACGAGCATGCAGAACCATATGAATTACACTAGAATAAAGATTCAAAACAAATTTTAATAAAGGTAAATCTGTAAAAGCACATTTTACACCAACTAACACATTCCATATTAGTATACAGTGGGACTGAAATGTGTTACAATAGGGGCGTTGGGGTAAGATTAATTTTGAGTGTTTGGAGGTGTTACCAGCCGGATCCATAGAAATATTTTCTTTAGATACAAGTGAGTCTTCTATCAGTTGAGGTGATATGTGGTATAAGCATATGTGTGTGGCTTTTCATTACAGTTTTGTAGCGCAAACTTTTTCCCACTTAAAACAAGACATAAACAAGAGAGAGTAACAAAAGTCAGACATAGAGAGCATTAGAATTTCAGGGACCTGTTTATCTAAGAATGGGTAAATACGAGCAATAATCTGTGCATATAAAAGGATTGGAGAGGGAATGAATGTCAAGGATTAAAAAAAAAAAAAAGAGTTAAAGGGAATATATCACCTAAACTTTGTTTCTACTGTGCATGTAGAGCATACAAAATGATTGAAAATGATATATACATTGTATTAGCAAAACTGCAAGCAAATGCCTAAATTAGGAGAAAAATGTGTCTGTGAAGTCTCCTACTTATGACATCCCCTTTGCACATTATGCAAATGAACTGCTTGTCAATGGGAAATATGTAATTTTCATACCGTGCCACAGGTGATGTAAGAAGGAGACACCACTATTTTTGTGCAGATCTGAGCTTTCGTTATCGCATTACAACTGTGCCTACCACTCCGTCGGATCCTGCACATCACGAGATTGGATTAATTAATTAAGAAAATGTAGAACTCCGGACAAGTAGCGCCTTTGCTATTACAGACCAGGAGGCGGATCAGATTTTGGAGTTGGTAGGAGTGGGTGGAGAATTTCTCACAGCACAGAAAAATAATGTAAATATGTCCAAATGGGAAAAAGTAAAGAAGAAGCTGATTGGTTGCAAACTCCACAGCCTTACATAAGCAGAATACGATAAACAGGTTCCACAAGGGGCTCAGGATGAAACTTCATTCAACACTATTTAACCAGAACGAGGAGTACAAGATGAAATTTGAAGCCATATTAAACAAGTGCTCTTTGGACATTATCTTGTTAACGATAGACGTTCTGCAAAAGGAAATTGCCTCTACAGAGAACGAACTGAAACAATCGAATGAGAGCTTAAAAACCCAGATGAGCCCAGAGGAATTAACAAATCTACGTAAACCTGTGGAAGAAAAGATTGATATATATCACCTGGAAGTTGGAAGCGGAAAGAGATGGAAATTCCAATGAGACCTGAATAGTTATTCAAAAAGGTCAGGTGTATAACTAGAGTGGTAAAAATAGGAGGGTACGATTCTCTACACCACTCCAAAGGAAGAGCCATAAAAGCTCGGAAGAAGCAGAGACCACTTTTGGACTTGATACCACAGATGAAACATCAACTGCATCAACGGCTCCCCCCCCCCCCCCTCCCCCTGAGGAAAACAAGAAGGGGAGGGAAGAAGCACAGGTGGCATACGCCCTAAAAAGGGATCACAACAACGGAAAACTAGTGAATTCAGGAACAAAAGACATTAATTGTGAACGTATCAGATCGGCATTTGACTCCACATGTGGTAAATGTTTTGGAAAAGGGTCTTTCATTCTGTCCTTCTAATAATATTAAGCCATTTCGGAGAAAAGTTGAATTGTTTCAATAAAATATAATATAAACAATATGACCAGGGAAGAAAGATTGGCCCTTACAAATTAATCAAAAGACACTGACATAATCTTTAAGCCCACAGATAAAGGTGGATCATTGGTTTTAATGAACTGTGCAGGCTATGTTTCGGAAATTGAGGGACAATTATGCGATCTGCATGCTTACCAGAAGCTGAATGCTGATCCTGGTTTTGAGATCAAGGGTCATATTGACATAATTTTGAAAAAAGCCTTTGATGATAATATAATTGATAAGGGATTACTTGACTTCTTCACCTGTCACCACCCAGTTACTCCTATACTTTACAAGTTGCCCAAAATACATAAATCCCTACAAAACCCCCCCTGGGATACTTATAGTGGCAGGGATACATTCAATGTTAAATCCATTATCGGTATTCTTGGATAAAGTTTTCAGAGTAAGTCTGTAAAAAATTAAATCATATTTGATGGATACTACTGACCTATTGAATACATTACAAAATGTGAATATCAATGATCAAACTCTTTTAGCATCTCTAGATGTTGCTAGCCTATACACCTTCCTTCCTCATTTGAAGGGTATTAGGGCTATGCAGGAGATGGCCATAAAGCTGGTATATGAAGGGGAAAGCCTTGATTTTGTGATTAAACTACTAGAGCTGGTATTGTATAAAAATGATTTTCGTTTTTTGGGAGACTACTTACAGATTTGTGGGACTGCCATGGGCTCCAATGTGGCCCCCACATATGCAGGTTTTTTCATGTCCAATTTTGAAGATCAATTTGTTTGTCCTAATACACTTTTTTCAAAAAATGCCTTAAAAGGGATTAGATATATAGACGATGTACTCGTTTTGTGGGATGGCCCATTGGAGTCCTTGAATCAGTTCCCAGATGAATTAAATACTGGTCAGGAGGGTATTAAATTCAAGATGGAGTGGCACTTTCTGTGCCATTATTTCTGTCGTCATTCTAAGTTTCTTTCCTTTCCAAATGTATTTTGTAAATGCCACCTGTATCATTGTAAGTCCTGTATATATAAGGGGGCTAGGCGTATAAAATATAGTAATTTAGGTAATACATAGGAGTTTATCTTACCTGTCCATGAGATCTCTGAGTTAGCTAAATTTTTTAGCTGACTGTTTATTTGTTTAATTATAAGAAGTATATTTATTTGAGTCATTGTTTTTAAATTCTTAGTGATCTTTATGCCCAGGAATGTAAACTGCTTTTTTGCTCATGTAAATTCATTTTGTCGTTTAATTTCTTCCTTTTGGTTCTTTGTCATATTGCAAGCCATTACCACCATCTTGGCTATATTTAGTTTATAGTTTGAATAAGAGCGAAAAGTTGTAATAGTCTGCATTAGATGTTTATAGATGTTAGGGGTTTTTCGATCGTAACTAACACATCGTCCACATATAGGCCTATCACATGTTGTTTCCCTTTTAAGATATATCCCTTAATGTCAGCGTGTTCTCTTATATCATTCGCGAGGGGTTCAATAGAAATAAGATATAACAGGGGAGACAGGGGACAACTCTGTCTTGTTCCATTTGATATCTTGAACAAGTCTGAGGTTATCCCCATTCCGATTGTCCTTGCTTTTGGGGAGGTGTATAGGGCCATAATGGCCTCTAAGATCCACTATCCAAATCCGTTGGCCTCTAGTACGGACCTCAGGAAATCCCACCCGACCCTGTGGAAGGCCTTTTCTATGTCCAACGACAGGGCCAGGAATGGGGTCCCCAAGGCCCCCACCACTTCCACTATATACACTATTCTTCTGATGCTATTAGTTGAAGATCAGCCCCTTACAAACCCTACCTGGTCTGGATTTATAAGATCTGTCAGAGTTTTTTGTATTCTTTCGGCCTGTATTTTTGCATACATTTTTGTGTCAACATTCAATAGGGATATCGGCCTCTATGGGCCTACTATTTCTGGGGCTTTTCCTGGTTTGAGTATGGGGATAATATTTGCACATAGCATCTCATCTGGTAAAGTTTTTTGATCCACCATCATGTTGAATGCTCTAACCAAGTGTTCCACCAGTTCTCCCCCAAATGTTTTATAAAAAAGATTAGAGAAACCATCCGGGCCAGGAGCTTTTGATTTTTTTTAGGGAGTATATACTCTTCATAGCTTCCTTTAGAGTGAATGGTTTATTTAAGTTCTCTAATTGTAATGACTTTATTTTCTTCGATTATTTTATTGGTGAAAAAATCTGCCGGATTTTTATCTGTATCTTGAATATTATATAGCTTAGAATAGTAATCGTTGAAGGCTTTGCCTATTTTTTGGGGTTTTACCTGCACCCCTTGGTCTGTTATGATTTCATGTATGAAATTAGCCGTTTGTTTCCCTTTGACTTTGTTAGTGAGCATTTTATCTGCTTTATTGCCTATGTGGTACCATTGTATCTTGAGATACTCTAGATTTTTTGAAACGTGTTCCTGGTGCTGGTTGTTAATCTTTGTTCTAATTATGGATTTATACACAGAGGGTCGGCTGGCTTCCTTTGGGGATCTAGCTAGAATATTCAAGCTCCCACCCTCAGAAATGTTTAGTTATTTGAGGATTAAACATCTTTTAACTTCTGATCCTCCCACGGAGGAATCAGAATGGGACAGATACATCCTCTCAGTTACTCCAAAGAACCAAATATCTAAATCAGTAAAATTCCTACAGATGTCCGTTCCAATAGAGAAACAGAGAGCTGTGTTAAGATGTGAAATTGATATCGAGGAGAAATTTGAAATAGAAGAGTGGCACAAGACTTGGAAAGATATCAGACGAGCTGTCCACTGTGTAAATATACATGAACAGTTCTTTAAAATTACCCAGAGGTGGTACTTGGTCCCAGAATGATTGGCCAAGTTCACATTAGACCCAAATAATCTCTGCTGGCGCTGCCAAAACAAAATAGGAACGTACCTACACATCTGGTGGGATTGCGATAAACTAGCAAGATATAAAAAAACACTAACTACCCTGCTTTCACTCCTGCTTGGGAATGCAACTCAGATCCTCCCCAAGACATACTTATTCCATCTGGACTTACCTTGCTCAGATGGAGTAAGTAGATACTTGATTATAAACATTCTAGTAGCTTTTAAGATCTGCCTAGCCAGATACTGGAGAAGTACACAGATTCCCTGGTGGGGGGAAGTGAAAGCACAAATTACTTTCCAAGCTGTTTCGGAAAAACACTTTCTGACCCAAGACACAATAAAAGGGAGAGAAACATACAATAAAATTTGGGCAAGTTGGTTAACGCTAGTGGACTTGGGAATTTGCGAGACACCAACAGGCGAGTTGATAATAGGTTAATAGATCCAGTTATATAGAACCGAAATCGGTCGTGCCGGCCCCTGGCTCCGCCCCCGGGCCCCCGAAATACATGGATCATCACCCTCTACCAGGCCGAACCCAGGAATGAATGAGAGTAAGAATGATAGTATGAGAGGTAGCTAATCAGCTCATAATTTTTAGTCTGGAATATCTGAAGATAAATTGTTAATAAAGTAATATAAATTTACACCAGTAACAGCTTACTAAGATCCAAATAAATCTGAAACGATTTTAATCTATTTTGCACTGTTTAGTTTTATGGAATTAATAAAGATTAAAATATGAATAAGCACCAGGATGAACCGGAGGCACACAAATGCGATAAAAACTATACAGATTGTTGCATACATTCCCGGGTCTGAGTGAATAAAAAAAGGGGGAAAAAAAATAAAAATCTTTGTTCTAATTCCTTCAAGTTCTTTGGTTCTAACTTCTGTAGGGTCTTCTTTGTTTAATTTTGATATTGAGTTTTATATAAAGATCTGCAAGAGTATCCTCTCATAACTGCCTTAAGAGTACACCAAAGTACAGGAGGTGAGGTCTCTTCTTTATCATTCTCTCTAAAGAACTGCTTTATTGTATGTTTAGTTCATTCTATCTCTTTACTGGAGTTTAACAGGAAGTTGTTGAGTCGCCAGGAATTTCGATTCCTTGTTTGATTATTAGCGGCGAATTCCATCACTAAAGCGTTATGATCTGACCAGGGGATTTCTTGAATCAGGATTTTTTTTAGTTTGTTAGCTATAGACATGCTAGTTAAAAAGAGGTCTATCCTGGAATATGAGCAATATGTTGGTGAAAAGCATGTATAATCTCTTTCGTCAGGATGGAAAGTTCTCCAGATATCGAATAAACATTCTCTATGTACCATCTGTTGAAACTGGTGAAGGCCATATCTGGGTCTCTGATTGCTGGTTTTCTGGATCCTGGAAATTCTATCGAGATTTTCATTCAAAACACAATTAAAATCACTGCCTAGAATAATGTGGTCTTTTTTTATAGTCTCTATTTTACTAAAAAGTTCTCTCAAGAATGAAATAGTATGAATCTCCCTTCTTGGTCAATTTCTTGATATTCAATCTGTATGTCCATATCCTTGGTTATCAATATGTGACTCACCTTTTTTTTCTTCTAAAGATGAGCTCAATTTTACTGCAAATCTGTTTGGAATAAAACGCTCTTTATCTCTTCTTAACCAGTGTGTTTCTTGCAGCAAAATCACCTGCGCCTTTTCTTTTTTTATATAGTTGTAAATCATTGTTCTCTTAAAAGGGGTGTTAAGACCCTGGACATTTAATGAAAGCATTTTAATCATCCTCTATGAATGTTCTTTGAACACGCACCACCCCGTTTCGGTGATGTAAATGAATTTAGTTCTCCCCACTATGATGGCCTTTAGAAGAGGGGAGACAATTGGGAATAAACTCATTAGAACAGAATTCTCCACCTCCTAGCCACAAACATAGGTTAACATTTATTGAAACTGGGAAGAAAATAAATAAAAGAACAGGACCACAATGCGCTGCGGGGGGATGCCAGCAGCACGGGTGCGGTCCTCACCCCCCGCACCCCCTTTTGGACGCCACTGTCTCTCACAGAACCGCATTACAAGCACGCTGTCTCACACAGACACACAAAACAAGCATGCTGTGTTACAAGGACTCGCATAACAAGCACGCTGTCTCACACGGACAAATAACAAGCATGCTGTCTCACACAGACACAAATAACAAGCACATTGTCTCACACAGACACACAAAACAAGCACGTTGTCTCATACAGACAGACACACAAGCACACTGTGTCAGATAAATACACATGCTGTCTCTCACACACACCCCATGTTTCACACGGACACACATAACAAGCACGCTGTCTCATGCAGACACACATAACAAGCACGCTGTCTCACACAGACACACATAACAAGCACGCTGTCTCACACAGACACACAAAACAAGCATGCTGTGTTACAAGGACTCACATAACAAGCACGCTGTCTCACATTGACAAACATAACAAGCATGCTGTCTCACACAGACACACATAACAAGCACATTGTCTCACACAGACAAACATAACAAGCACACTGTCTCACACGGACACACATAACAAGCACGTTGTCTCACACAGACACACACACAAGCACACTGTGTCACACAAATACACATGCTGTCTCTCTTACACACACAATGTCTTACACACGTCTCCAACAGACACACACACAAGCATGCACAATTGAAGTTATATATAGACAATTTCTAAGGATTTAAATGTGCATAAAATAATTTTATACATATAAATAAAAAAGATAATAAATAAAAATATACACAAAAATACGAAAAACACAATGACATAAAGATATGTTCTCTGGCATAAATATAAAATGCATTACCAACAGAGCATCAAAATCTATAGATACACAAAACATCCGAAATAAAGACCACTAAAATAGCTGAAAAAATCCAGATAGGGAAAATACCACATGGGCTCGCGGGGTCTGGTGCAGTCTGGCCACTTGCCCCAACAAACTCACCACAAACTCAAAATAGCAGGTATAGCCTTTAGGGGATGAGGAGAGAGGTGTGTGTGCCCGCTGGCTGCACAGCACTTCTGGGAAAGACCTTCTTTTTTTTTTGAGTGCTGGGTATCACAGGGCAGCATGTAAAGGGGTGGAGTGGCAGTTAAATGTGCCTTTATTCACAGACACCCTTACACACAGACACTCTTCCTTACACACAGACAGACACTCTCACACACAGACACTCTTACACACACACAGATACCCTTACACGCACCCACAATACCCTTACACACACAGGTACACCTACACACAGATACAAAGACACTTTTACACACAGACACATACACAGATAACCTTACACACACACACAGACACCCTTACACACACAGATACCATTTTACAGACAGACACCCTTACACACAGACAGACACCCTTACACACAAACCCAGACACCCTTATACACACACAGATAGAAACCCTTACACACAGACAGAAACCCTTACACACACACCCAGATACACTTACACACAGACAGAAACCTTTACCCACACACACCCAGATACCCTTAAACACAGAGAGATATCTTTACACACAGACAGAAACCAACAGTGGCAGGCCCGGTGGCAATCACGACCCCTCTACTGTTACCCACTGCTTGCAAGAAGGAAAAAAAAAACAGGATTGGCGACTCGGGACTAAAGCATGCTTTAGCCCCAGAGTTTCCATTCGGGGCTATGGAGATGATATTCAGGCTTCAGCCCCAGTAGCCCCTCCAGCGACACCACTGTCTCATAAATATTGATATTATTGAATACTCGTACACCGCGTGATATGATACTATCCTACTTCCTGTCTTGTATGATTCCAATTGCAGTGTTTTTAACTTCTTTCTTTAAAAATTTGTAAAAATTATTGCTGATTGAATATTTTTGTATATGATTCTTTCACTTAACCACATCACTAAATATGATAAATAAATATACTAGTTATAGTTCAAAATATTGCCGTATGAAGATTTTTAATGATCAGAATGTTCGTTATCACTCATAATTGATTTATCGGGTGAAATAATCATGTTTTACATATTTTTATACACTGTATATCATTTTTATTGCATATATTATTACTTTGCTTGATCATGTTAATATATTGTCCATTGCAGATTATGCATATAGATTTATCATATTTGTTTAAATATAAGACAAGGTTTTTTTCAGAGCAAATGCTCTGAGGGAGGGCAGTTGGAGGGGGGTGGAGAGCCACATTGGGCGAGGGAGGGATGGGGGTGAGCCAGCATTGGGGGATGGAGAGAGGGGGGATGGGGAGGCCGTGTTGGGAAAGTCTGGGGGCGGGAGGAGGAGAGGCAGCATTGGGCAAGTATGGGGTATGGAGAGGGAGAGGCCACATTGGGCAAGTTTGGGGGAGGGAAGCGAGAGAGGCAGCATTGGACAAGTCTGGAGGAGGGAGGGGAGGCAGCATTGGGTTAGTCTTGGCGAGGAAGGGGGAGAGAAGCATTGGGCAAGTCTGGGGAGGGAAGGGGGAGAAGCAGCATTGGGCAAGTCTGGGGGAGGGAGGGGGAGGCAGCATTGACTAAGTCTGGGGGAGGCAGCATTGGGCAAGTCTGGGGGAGGTAGGGGGAGGCAGCATTGAGTAAGTCTGGGGGAGGCAGCATTGGGTAAGTCTGGGGGAGGTAGGGGGAGGCAGCACTGGTTAAGTCTGGGGGTAGAGGCAGCATTGGCTAAGTCTGATGGGCAAATGGCCGTGGGGGCGATGCATTGGCTACATCTGGGGGCAGATGGACAAATAAAAGGAAATAAACACAAGACATCAATTTTTTTCTATCATCATTTGTATGAAATATAAAAAAGCAATACACATGTGAATATCTACAAGGTAAACTTTTTTCCTACAGGGTAGTCTTATTTTCAGGCATTTTGTTTTTTTCCTAAAGGAATGTCCAAAGTTCGGAGGGTCATCTTATAATTAGGGTCGTCTTATATTCGAGCAAATACGGTACTTTAGATGATTCACTTTATTCAGTGATTGACACATATTGTTACGGTGTACCAGTGACACCCAGGAGGAGGGACCCTTGTTGCAAGATCACCTCTTGGGAAGTACTTTGTGGTGTTCACCCTGACAAATATGTACCCGAAGGTTGAGCCCAGGGTAATGTTTTGCCAGGGGATTGTGCGGCACAAGTACAACCTAGAGGTAACCAGGAATGGGTTGCTGGAGTACTCTGAGCAGCACAGGAGACAAGACAGACTGGAACAGGTTGATTATATCAATAGGCTGAGAACAAGCGGAGTCGAGGAACAAGCCAGGGGGTCGAGGCAGGCAGAAGTCAAGCAAAGTCAAAAACAGGCTGAGGATTCGAGGCAGGCAGAGATCAAACGAAGTCAAGGAACTATCCGGGGTCGATTCAGACGGAGATCAAAAACAGAGTCAAAGAACAAGCCAAGGGTCAGTATCAGGAGTCAGACAAAATATAACAATAGCCCAAAAAACAGAGAGAACTCTTTGCACAGGCAACTAGAAAATGAATGAACAGGTGAATAAACATAGGAAGTAATTAGCATAGACCAATGGAGAAGGAGATGGGCGTGTCAGGAGGGAGGAACAGGAAAAACAAAAAGAATACAGAACACTAAAATATATATGCATATATATTACAATAGAAGAGGATCCCAAGTGATAGAGAGAAAGTAAAACCGAAAATAAAACAAAAAATGAATGCATCTATTTGAAGTCTGTATAGAGAGCAAACAGACTCCAAAAACATGGCCACCGTAGATGAAAAATGTCTCCAGAAAACACTAGTGACTTCCTGACTCCAAAAACATGGCTGCTGCAACAACATGAGAGCTATGACGGCGTGAGGAAGGAGGTGACAAGCGATGAGAGGGGATCAGGTGAGTGACACATATTGACATTTTGAAACACTTGACACTAGGCTTGAAACATCGCCTGCGTTCTGAATTAAAGTTCCCTTCTTATTCACTTGAGTGCTGGGCTCTGTGCATCATTTATTTGGTAAATTAACTGGAATTTTTTATTTCATGCCTGTCACTAACACCATTAATTGGTACGGAGATATCATTACCACACCTGTTAAAAAAAAGTACCGCACCCACTAAAAACCTCCATACTTTCTATGGCGTTAAAACACTATTCTGTGCGGCAATCACCTCACAAACAAAAATGATTCATTAACAGCTGGTAAAAACTAACTCAATCAAAGATGTTTTGTCCGTCAGCTTCACACACAAAAAAGCAGCCTCTATGTGCAAATGTGGCCCCAAATAAATATTATTAAGTTAATTAAATTAGTATCCAGGGCGTTGCTTATCGCTTTGAGCTGCTGGAACCTGGATACAGGCAATATTTAATTTTCAGGGCACCCTTTGTGTACTAGGGGGTGGGCAGTTATTTTCAAACCCTGAGTCTGCTGTCTGGAATTTGGAGGCAAAACATAAGACACTTCGGAAAATTCCAAAGTTGGTGGAGCCTGTACTGTCAGGGAAAATTACAGGTCAATAGCTACACTGACAGACTGGGCCCTCACTATGAGAGATAGTATGTCTATATTATTTTGGGCTTAATTAAGGCATTGTTTTTGTTGCTTGAAATAAAGAGGACTGAACACCCTTGGACACTACATGTTGCTTAGCTGCTGGAACTGTATCACCAAAGTCTTTCTAATGTTTTCTGCAATGTGTTTGTTTAGGTAACATTGTATTGCAGATCAATCCGTATTTTAAAAAGAGCGCAATCAAAATGTACTCCATCTCTTAAAAAACTTCATACATAAATGAAATAGAGATGTATTGAAATGTATCTTCATCACCATGAATTCCTAATTCTACTTTGTAAAGTTTTTATTGTATTACTCCAGTTTTATCAGCAGAGGTCAGTGTTCCCACATATGCTGTCTGACAAACAACCTTAGACAAATAATGCTCCAATTAAAATAGTACTGATGGAACAACTTCAACAAAACTTTAATGTTAAATAAAAAGAAATCCCTGTACAATTCATTTCATGCACTGTCAACATGAAAAAACCCCACTAAAAGCCAATTACTAAATAAAACAACAAATATACATAAATATGGCATGTGCAGTAAGTTGGTGAATTACTTATCAATTACTATGTATAGATAGGTGGAAAAAAACTGACACAAAGACTGACTATAAACAATTTTGACAGCCTTTAAATTTTCATTCATTTCTTAACACATTTTTTAAGCTACTTGGTAAATATGTTGTATAAAGGATTTCGAAACAAAAGAGGACAATTTTTAAACTTGCCTAGTGTTAGTAACATATGCAAAGCTGTATTTCTTCTTGTGTGTTAGAAGTTATGGCTAGTCTTTATTGCTATACATTAAAGGTATGTCACACAGTAACAGTTACTTTAATACACATGCATTTGAAATGATAATATCTACACACCAATGAAATACATTTGAACATAATCATTTTTGAAAATGTGCAATGTTTGAGTATATCAGTGTAAAGTTGGTATGTACAGTGAATGGTTCTTTTTCTAAAATCGACAATAAAATATTTTGATGATTTTCCTTTTTATTTCAAAATTGATTAAATTGGTTAGTGTAAGTAATTTTGTATTTGCAGTGGAACTGTAATTTGTTTGTACAGTTTGCTGATGATGCTATTTTTTTTTTACAAGGAATGTACAAAATAAAAATGATTTATACATTTTTCTAGCAGAAATAAAAAAGAAATTAACCTAAACAAAATGTACATTTTTCTTTCTCCTGTTTATGACATTGTAGGCAGATTAGGTTGTCTCCAGTAAGCAGTTAATTTCCTTATGATGTCACAGAGTCATACATTGGATCCATTTTTTTCATAAGAAATATGTAAACAGTTGTTTATGCTCTATATTTACATGGCAAACACTGTTTAGATTATGGAGTCCAAAAGAGATGATTTTATGTATTTAGGAATTTGTGAATACAAAAGTGGATATATATATATATATATATATATATATATATATATATATATATATATATATATATATATATATATATATGTATGTATCCAGCTTTGACTTAGGGAATTCAAATTGAGAAAAAATAGCATATTGACTACTTGCTATTGCCCATTTACTGATATAACTAAATAATATTCCAAGATTTATCACCAGTACTTTTATAATTATGAAATGCCATATGTTTTCTTTAAAAATATAATAAACCCAAACATTTATTTTTAGATGTGAAAGACCATTTCTCCCTGTTTTATGCAAAGTACCATTCTAAAAGATATGTAAAGTCTTTATAGAAAAGCAAAGAGGCAAAACAAAAAAATTGGAGCTATATATCACCAAGAACGGACAGTGGTAAAATAGCCTGCCCTACACAGGGATGCGCAATTCCTATCGCTCGGTACTCGGGACATGTGGATAACATGGTTATCCACTTCCTGACTGCCGATCACTGTCATACCGCAATTGCCATTATACCTAGACAGTTAGCCATGTCTGCTGAGGCCCCCACAGAAACATACAGTCATTGTGACAGCTGAGGGTTTATAGCTGTCAAAGTAAGTGCCTGCTTTGACAGCTATAGTCTCTCCCTGCTCCACAGCGATTGTGGGGCAAGGAGAGACTAAGAATATTAGTAGTAATCTGCCCAGGGTCCCTAAGCATTCACAGAGTTTAAAAAAAAGAATTGAAAACACTTAAATAAAAAAAGTTTAATAAAATTAAAAACCAAAAAATTAAATAAATACAAATAATTTATATCAAATACATTTTAAAAAGACCCTATCTTTCCTTATAGCTCTAGGGTTTATTATAACTCTAACCCTAAAGTTATGGTAAATACAAATAAAAATAAATGTAACTAAAAAAAAAAATACACACATATTATATAAAAACATTTTTTGTTCTAACCCTAGAGTTAAATAAAAATAATACAAATGAATTTAACAATAACACGAAAAGAAAAGAAACACAAATAAATGATGTAAAATAAATATTAATAAAAATCCTTTTTGGGGTCTAACCCTTGTTGGTGCTATTGAATAAGACAGTTTTCTCACTAGGTAATTCTAAGAGATAAATGTCCTTATATAAAATAATAATGTATGATTTCCTGAAAGGTGACTGTATGCTTGTATGGATATATGACTGCGTGCATGTATGGGTAAATGTGCGCTTGCATGGGTAAATTACTTTGTGCATTAGTTTTGATAAAGTAAGCTACAATTCCATTGAAGCTCACTACCTACTTGCATTTGTTGAGTACATTTAAGCATTCTTAGGTCTGTCTCCTATGTTGCTATCAAGAAAGACCTTATTTAAATGCTGTTTGAATTAAAATATTTTTTGTTTCAGAACAAGTAGATTGCCATGAGGGACCAGTAGATTGGAGTACCACTTCAGTCCCTAGACTAGTAGCTTTTTTAGAAAAAAATGTGCACATCCCTATTCAGAAGGACCCATCGCTGTTTTTTTTCTCTCACTTGTTACATGATGATTTGGCAGAAACAGGAAGGCTATTCCACAAATGAGGAGCTCTGAAAGAGAACGCACCTCGACCTGCTTCCTTTTTGAAGTGAGGAATCGCTAGTGAAGGGTTGGTGCAGGATCTGAGATTGTAGGAAGAGATTGCCATGGATGATAGTAAAGTAGAAGTCAATGCTAATGCTATTGTGAATTGTCAGGAAGGTAACAGTGGTGGGAATGCGTATGCAAATGCTAATATAAACAACTAGGAAGCATGACACTGTAGTAGAAGGGAGCAAGCAGAGATTGAGACAGACAGAAGTTGTTGGTACTGTACCATAAGAAGGAGCACCGAGCATGCTGAAGATTTATAGGTAAGTTGTTTCTTCCAGCACATTAGACCAAGATTAATGGGGAACCTTTTTGTATTTTTTTATTTTTAGCATATTATCCCTCTTTAAATTTATATTTCAATCATACCCAACAGCAAGAAAAACAAAGGGATGACATATGATGATAGGACTGTGGAAAACAACCATATAAAATGAGACAGCCATCATGGCTATAACAAAAAGTAGAGAGGCAGTTGAAAACCTTTTTGTGTGGTCCTCAGTTCCAGCAAATCAGACTCTTAACAATGGCAAGTATTCTGCACACAGATACGTTGTGTGTTCCTCTCTGCGTGTGCTCATATTTTGCTTTTGATGAGACAACAAGGGTTGTCTCTTTGTACATTTACATACAATGATTACGCTTTAAAAGGCATGACTGATTTCCTCAGTACCGTGGCACTTGTGCCATGTCTCAAGGCATAAAAGTGTATAACAGTCTCCCCAAGTTCCACAGCATTGGCCTTGCCCCCAAATACCTCCAGCCCCAACCATGAATTTTTAAGAAATGAATAAATGTGCACTTGTTTTTCTATAGCATAGTATCATGGAGTATGGGTTGTTAGTGGGTTAGAGCAGTGGTGTATCTTGATTTTGTGCTGCCCTAGGCAGTCAAAATCCGGGCACCCCCCTACCCAAGCTGCACACCCACGTTACACACCTAAGACATGCCCCATCATTCAGACTCACATCAAGCTCATACTCCCATCACACACACACTCCCATCACACTCAGTCACACAATCTGACTCCCATCACACTCAGTCACACACACTGTCTCCCATCACACACACTCTGACTCCCATCATACTCAGTCACACACACTGACTCCCATCACACTCAGTCACACACACTGTCTCCCATCACACACACTCTGACTCCCATCACACTCAGTCACACACACTGTCTCCCATCACACATACTCTGACTCCCATCACACTCAGTCACACACACTGTCTCCCATCACACACACTCTGATTCCCGTCACACACACTGTCTCCCATCACACACACTCTGACTCCCATCACACTCAGTCACACACACTGTCTCCCATCACACACACTCTGACTACCATCACACTCAGTCACACACTCTGACTCCCATCACACACACTCTGACTCCCATCACACACACTCTGACTCCCATCACAATCACACACACACACACACACACACACAGTCTCCCATCAGCACTTACCTTTCCCTGGCAGGCAGGCAGCATGGTCCCTCCATGCTGCCTGTTCGGCTTCCCGGCGATTGTGCCGACAGGTCACGTGACCGGGCGCGCGTATGACATCAGCGCGCCCGTCACGTGACTGTCGGCACTTCCGTGTCGGCACACTGCACGGGGAGCCGAACAGGCAGCACAGAGGTTTCTCTGTGCTGCCTGTTCGGCTCCCCGTGCAGCCCGGCAGGCAGAGCGGAGGTGAGAGGGGATCTTCCGATCCCCTCTCACCTCCGTCTCTGCCTGCAAGCGCGGTCTATTTTTTTTAAAGGGCCGTTTTTTTTTGGTTTTTTTTTTTCAGTGCTGGGGGGCTGCTGCCCCCAAAATTTGCCGCCATAGGCATCCGCCTAGGATGCCTCGCGGTAAATACAGCACTGGGTTAGAGTTTAACTAGCACATGGTAAAACAAAAAAGACAAAAATATATTTAATATCCACATTGATATATATTTTAAATTGCAGGCACTCACAGGTCTTAGTAATGTCCAAATAGTGCTTTCAACACATAGTGCTTTGTGAGAAGATCGATGATTAAGTGATATTTGAATTCAAATATTTGCAATAAAATATATTTGCAATATGAATTACAAAGTCTTAATAAAAACGTTATGTGAAAATATTCTTCTTAGAAGTATTTTCAGTGTTTTTAACTTACTTAAAAAAACGACAAAGTATGATCTACTATATAAAAACTACCAGATTATATAGCTTACAGCACGATTTTAAGAAGATGTTCAAAATATAGAAAATAACCCAGAATCTTCAACGGGAATATTAAAAAGAAATATATAGCGCACCTTGTATTGCTGTATCCGATCGGTGTGGTGAAATGGTTGGAGTAATCCTCATGTATAAAGACTGGATCCAATATGAAAAATTATGAAGACAGGAAAACTGCAACAACCAAGTCCAATTACCGGTAAAAAATAACCTTTATTGGAGATATAAAATCACATCTTGTCGAAGATAACAACGTACAAAAAACAGGAAAAAGAGGTAGCTGTCTGGCTTGACGCGTTTCATGCTTAAGTGCACATAGTCATAAGCTTATGACTATGTGCACTTAAGCACGAAACCGGTAAAAATTACCGGGAAACTTACCGGTAATTGGACTTGGTTTTTGCAGTTTTCCTGTCTTCATAATTTTTCGTTTAAGAAGATGTTGCTTAACCCATATTGTGGTGTTGTTTGATAGTAGCACATAACACCATCTTGAAATTCATGCTATGACACACTGTAACACCTTGTCTTTGATGGCACTTTAACAGCCAAACTTGCTTTTATTATGTGGTGAATCATTTTCTGTGTACAGTATGTATGTGTACAGTATATGCTGTGTTTGGTAGATACCATTACACAATGTGATAATGCAATGAAAATTGTTCATAATAACTGCCATCCTGTAGCCTGTTCAATACAGTCACTATTTAATTATTATAATCCAGTGCATGTTGATGATGTTCTTCAAAAAAAAAAAAACTTTTTAAATGGGATCTATCATAAGATCGCATACTAATAATAATAATATTAACAATAATAATAATAATGTAAGTTTAAAGGAGGAATTAAAAATGGCACATGCCTGTGGTTCCAAATATTTCGCTCATAAGCAGGAGACACTGGATGCTTTTAAAAGTGTGACAAATAGTAACATATCAAATTTACTTCCATGTGTTTACTGTAGGTACTAGTCCCACTTTTTCCCTATCTTATTAATTGTGGTGTGGAACATTCTACTCACTCAAACTGAAATTGGGACTCTAATAGTTTTTAATAATTATCTTCACTTTTATTGTTGCGATTATTTTAAATATATGTTAAGCCACTCAGCCATTGTAACCCATTGCTTCCGCTATTAATTCTAGTGGGAGATTGGAACTCTTCATCTATGGAATCAGCAGAGCATTAGCGTCTTTTACACACCATGCGCCTCAACACTCGGAGACCCCGCTCTGTGACTTTACGTAGTCTTCAACTTCATGGCTTAGTTGCTGCTGTTCCTAAACGCTTCCACTTTCAAAAAAGTACCACTTACAGTTGACTATAGAACATCTAGTAGGAATGAAACAGACTTATTGCAAAGGTGGCATCCTATCACAGTACCACACTTGAATTCACTGAGCTCATCAGAACAAACCATTTTAATGCAGACTGCATGGCTAGGTGCTTGATTTTATACACCTGTAAAACTGGGTCTGATTGAAACACCCAAATACAATAAGTTAGTGGTGTGTCCCAATACTTTTGTCCATCTAGTGTATGTATATACACATTGGGGAGGCTTAGACAATTCTATCTTAAGCCTAAAGGATGAATAAAAAATGCCACATAAAAGAATTTAGAATATATAATCAACAGAAACAACAATATTATTATAAAAGTAAATCAATGAATAAGTTTAGAATGTCAGGATGTGTTTTTCATTCTTTAATGACTGTTGACATATTTTTTAAAGTTACTAAATAACATTCGATCCTCCCTTAAAAATAACAATGTAATGTAATTATAATGCAGTTATATTTACTTTCTAGATCCGTTTACAGGCATTTCTTAAATATCACAGACTAAAGTTTAAAACAACATGGGAATAAAATGTATTAGCTATAATCTTTCGGAAATTTCCCAGTAAATTAGGTGGAAAGGTGTTCAGAAAAAACATTAGAACAATACTTTGGTTTTGCACCCTAATATAAAAAAAACTATGATTAATTGACACATTTACTGCCACAAAATGCTAGTAAAAGAGACAAGAAGTTTTCTTAAGTGCATGCTATGGCTACTTGGTTTAATACAACTAAGAATTTTCTTGGCTTCTTGAACTCCCTGCACTTTTTATACAATATATTTAAATGTCCAAGAAAACAGAACTCTGGTAGTTTCTCATATTTCCAACAGACATTAATCTTAATGGTCTACACAATGAATGAGTGATATTTTTATGACTTTGGCTACAATACTTAAAAATAAGTGTTCTCAGAACTTTCCTTTATTTTCAGTAAAGTCGGAGAGAAAATTGTTGAGTTTAGTGGACCATTCTTGTAATCATTTCCTTTCCTTCTCTTTAAAGTAAAAAAAAGAGAAAATGGGACATACACTACAGGGTGCACACATCATAGGCTCGTCTCAATAAGAAAACACCACGAAGGTCAATGGCTTTATGTCCAGACTGTCTGAGAGCCACCATAAACCTATAAAGTTGACCGAGGAAGATTTTTAGAAGGATGAGTGTTGTCTATAGAAAGAGGCAAAAGAGGGCATAAAATGACACTTTCTAAAGGCAGACCACTATATCCATCCCATAAAAACCTCAGAACAGGCAACTATCTCAGGATGGAGGGAATTTTGCCCACCCAGGTTTTATGACTCAAATTAAAACACATTATTCTACAACCTATTCAGATTTTATTGGAAGCCCAAATTAAATTCTTCTTCTTTCAGGCATAGTTAAAAGGAAGTATTTTTGGGCTGAATTTGAGTTATGGCCAAGATAAATTTATTTTAAAGCAATTCCTTTATCTATCATTTACCATTTATTTGGCCTGGTCAACACCAAGCCTGTATTATTTTTTAGATAATTAAACTGTGTCCTCGTCAATGATAAATATGTTGTTTATTTAAATTCAGAGAGGTATTATAGAAGTATTATAACATTCTACAATATTAATGTGTTTGTGACGCACAGAGGTTCTCGTCTATCATAGACTTGAATAAAAACAATTATATATTTGGTCATTTGATCATTACTCAGTTATTTGCAGTGCGTTTGGAAAGGTTAAAATAAGTATAGCAAACCATACACTTGCAAGTACACACATAAATGCAACAAAAGTGGTTAAGTTCAATGGACTCTAACTCAAATGGGCTGTTGGATCAATAATTAAAATCAATGTATTTTCACTGGAAATTAGGTAATAGTTTGTCAGTTTAAAGGTGCACAACACAAGCACATTCACATTGATTATGTTATTTATTCATATTAGCCTTTATTTATTAAGTGCCAATATATTGAATAGTGTGTACAATGTCTGTGGTAACCATGGCAACATATAGAAACAAATGTGAAATGTTAGCTTTTGTAGAACTATTACACGGTGGGGTTTATTCAGCAGTGAATTATGATTAATTAACAACCAAATACCAGTGAACTTATTTTGGTGTAAATGTTGACAAACTAATATAATTCAGTACTTGATGTGAGTACATCTTACAGTTTTCAGCAAAAATGTAAAACCATGAAAAGAATGTAATGGAGGAAGCCAAAGACTGACAGGGGATAATAAAAGTTGGTAGCTGGAGTAAATTAAAGTTAATCTTAGTAGAATATGTCTTTATATATAAATAAATGTAAGAATTCCACATTGTCAAGCATACACCATTGCATCTGTTTATAAAGATAGACATGGAACATTGACATCACTGCTCTAATTAATCTAAGAGATTGTTGATTTGCCTTAAAGGGACATTACTACTTACATAAGGTAGATAGTAACCAGGTCATTTAGAACAAACACATATATAAATCATTTGCCACTGTTTTTTTTTAATATGATTGAATTTATTGCATATAAAAGGAAAAATAAAATTAGATGTTTATCCCCTGGCTCAATTTTGTGAATATTTCTCATGATTCAACATCGTCCAAAATCTTCTAACCAGTCTCACTTTATAACTGTTGCCAAAGCCTGCATGATGATGTCATAAGATGCTCCCCTGCTCTCTTACTGGCTCCTGTATATCATAGTGGGCAGGACTAGGTGGCTGAGAGAGAGAAGAGATGTGATGTAATAGTTACATTACCCTCCAATTCAATGCAAGTCTGTGATCAAAATTCTGATTTATAGACTGCATTCTGTGATCCCAGTCCCAAAGTGAGAAATTTGTGTTGTAAAGTCATTAGGGGGTGCCACCCAAAAACACTGTATTTCACAAAATGGCAGTGCCCAGTCACACTTGTTTAGTTACATATTTTATTAAATATAGTCACATAACAAAAAACAAAAGACATATCTGAAATCAACAATACAAAATTAAAAAAAAAAAACTTTCAATATTTTTGGTGGGAGTGTCCCTTTAACTCTTCTTTAAATTCCATTGTAATTTGGTTTGGAAAAAGAGTCTCTCTCACTCCTGTGGATCTAAAATAGGGCTATAATCCCACATTAAAGCTTTTCACAATGTGCTTTTAAAATGTCAAAAAAAATAATTTAGATGGTGTTCATCAGTAGGCATCAGAATGGTGATTATCAGTAGGCATCAGAATGGTGTTCATCAGTAGGCATCAGAATGGTGATCATCAGTAGGCATCATAATGGTGTTCATCAGTATGCACCAGAATGGTGTTCATCAGTATGCACCAGATTGGTATTCATCAGTATGCATCAGAATGGTGTTCATCAGTATGCACCAGAATGGTGTTCATCAGTATGCACCAGATTGGTATTCATCAGTAGGCATCAGAATGGTGTTCATCAGTATGCATGTTTCTAAGACATGGTATATAATTATACGACATTGATATCCTTCTTTCTAGGGATTACCAGGTATCCTGAACCAGTGGTGTAATTTGAGTATGTATAATAAGTTGCTTGTCTTTGTATTGGACATGGTTTCTACCTAAGCCAATACAGGCCAGACTATTTTTCCTTTGTCTTTTTGATAACAAACAAAGGTATTGACTGAAATAATTGTACAGCACCTACCTGCATTCTCCAAGTATTAATTAAGTAATGATAGTCATTTCCCATGACAAACAATAGCTTGAACATAAAGTCAAGTAATTGGCCACTAGTATAGATAATGAATTAGAACAAATAACCCACCTGATGATATTAGGTGGGTTGATGAAATGGCACCAAGGGCAAATAAACTAATTTTGGTCCCCAGGTCAACAGTTGCCAATATGTTCAGCTTTGAAATCAAGAGAGAGAGAGAGAATCTCTGCTAGAGTTCTACAAAAAATATCTTCTTGAACCAGGGCTTTATCCCAACTTGACAGACGAAGCAAAAAATAAAATGGCATCAATGTTTGGCTGCACTTATACATGTGAGCAATTATTTTCAAAAATGAAATACATGAAAAGCAAGAACACAAATTACAGATGTCCATTTAGAAAATGTTTGGCTTCTGGCTTTATCCAGCCGATCACCTGATGTAGAAAAATGTTTTCATTTCAAACAGCATCAAGTACCACACTGATTGTTGGGTCCGTTATGATATAAATGAAATAACACTACAGCTATGGAATACCTTTATTATTACTTTTGTTTATTAGTTTTAGATGATAGAATATTGTACAATAGAATGTGGCTCACCATCACCTCACAGACTTCGCCACCTGAGTGGAAAAAGTGTCACCTGCTCTATACTATAAGCAATGTTGAGGTTGACACAGTCCCTTTAAGTTACGATTTGTTAAAGATAAAACAAGAACATGGTAGCTATTCAAAAATTGTGGTTTAGAAGTATGGCTGCTTAGGCTACATGTAATAAAACAGTGCTTGGAACTATTTTAATCCTTAGATTTAGAAAAGGATTCTGAATTTCCCAAATAATACAGCTAAAACATACACTACATATCCCCCCTGTGATCTGAGATATAGCAGATATAGTTTGGATCTGTGTTTAAATGTTTACTAATGTTTTCATTTTCTGTTTCTCTTGGCAGTGATACAGATAGAGGATAATGTGAGTGTTTGGGTATTGTAAGCTGCCTTGATTATGTTGCATGTACAGCCCAATTTTTAGATAAAAAACAATATTGAGAGAATTACAGCAACAGCTTGTTTAAAATATAAAGCCCTCTTCATTGAGTGCCATGAAAATGTAATCCTTATTTATTTACATTTATCGTTTTAAAAAGTGATAAGATTGCAAGTAGTTTATGGTATTAGCAGAACTTGTAATGGTGCTTTATCTAATACTGTTATCATTACATCACAGTAAAATGGCTGTCTATCAGAGCTGAAATGCATTATTTTATTGTTCTGAATATTAACATTGATTTATATTCCAGCAAGTTAAACCATGTTAATGCCACTTAAACATTGTTTATGCTGTGAATGTAGAGAAGTGAAAATGATTAAAAAAGAAAACTATTTATACGAAAGCAAAATAGTTTCTGTGGTTCAAACTTGATAAGCAAACTACACATTTCCAATTAAAAGTATACATTTTACATATCAATACACAAGAGATGTAATAATCAGGAATCTCATTTAAAACACATTGGGATAGATTCAATGCCCCTCCCCCCCATTATTTACCGCACCTGGGACATTTAACACTACTGCACGCTATTCCATTTGGAATAGTAGTCAATCAACTGCAACGGGGAGTGCAAATATCCAGTGCTTTAAATCACTGCTATTGCAGTAAAGGAATTATGGCTATATCCATGTTAAATGTATGCTAGGGGACTGTGGGTGTAATAGGTACCCCAGACCCTTAATGACCCCCCCCCCCCCCCCCAATAAAATTAAAATGACCGACCTCCCTCTGGCGCCATTAAATAAAAAAGTTGGCCCTAGTACCCGCTTGGTCATTAAACAAACAAAATTATAGGTCCATGGGGCCATGGGCTGGCACAATACCCATCACCCCAAAAATAAAATTCATATATGTATGTTCTAGCGATGTTCCTATTGCTCAGTAACCAAGAGTCATTAGTATCGTATAGCCTAATGGGATTCATTTTATTGTGCAAACTAAATATACCACTTAGCAGTTAAAAAATTCTCACAATATTCAGAAGGATGAAGGACTGAATGGACACAATAACAACAATGTATTAAACCAGAAAAGTTACTCTGAGATATTCTCTCATTTTCAAAGATATCCTTTGAATGATACTAATTCTCCATTTTTAAGGTGCGAAGAGAAAGCGGAGGATTAAGCGAATGGTGTAATTTATTCTGCTTGATGTAAGAGTTTTGTATATTTATTATCAATGTACTGTATGTCTTTTGTATTTGAAAAGAATAAAGAAAACTCCATTTCATGGTATATCTTTAATCCATCTTAGAAGCATAAACGACTGGGCCAACCCTAACAGGAACCTGCAACCATGAGCAATGAATAGATGCAATAGTTAGAGCGTTAGCCTACCGAGCCATCTCACCAGCTTTAATATTAAAGTTTCCATTAAATAGCAATCAGGGTCAACTAATAAACAACAATATAAAACCGTACGACTAATGACTGTGTACATATACAAGAAATGCAGTTCTGTACTGGAAAATCATTTGTAATGGTTGAAATCTTTGAAGGCCAGATGGGTTTACCATTATTCTGGCCTTCAGAATTAGAAACCTTAGGTAATGGTTTTGATTTTAAACCATCTCATAATTACCCTTAACATTTTGGCTTTATTCTCACTGCAAGAATGAACCTTTCTATTTACCCAAGAGACTCTTTACTATCTTCTTTCTGTAACTACTTATTTAATTTTATAAGCACATTCTGAGAAATTTCACCTAAATATGTCTTGAGAAACAGTGCCAGGACATAAAAGAGTCTGCGTTACCTAACCTGCATACAGTATGCATTTCCAATATGATGGAATGTCTTTGATGACTATCTCACTCTCTGCACTCATGAGCATGACTGTAACACACACAACTGCTCTGCTGCTGTGCCAGGGGTGAATTACAAACAGCAGACTGGTTTTCAATAACGAAAGCACCGTCTGTTTAAATCAAATGAATGGAAGTTAAAGGAAAGCATAGAAGGCCATTTAAATGACAGCATACAACAGGGATCTTACATTAAATCATGTATGCAGGGAACATCGTTTACTGATAACCTTGGATACTTTACTAAAGTGAACAATTTACTGTTACACAGAGATCTAGATCATATGGAAAGCCAGATAGCATAATTGTACAATTACTTGGAAAGTATTCTCTGTGCTCTTCTCCTCAGCATTGTTTTGGCAATTGTTCAATGGTTAGGTCAAATCAATCTATGGTTCATTTCTGAGACACAAGGGTATTTAACAAAATATTGATTGAAAAGCTCCAAATTGACCTTGGAACATGTCAACTTTGACAAACAACTACTAATAATTACAGATATATTATCTTTCATAAAAGACATTACTAATACTTCTGTATTAAAATTATACGTATAACACTAATTGTGTATTTTTTCCCCAAGAAGGATATAGTAATTATATTGAATACATAGCATATTTTCTATTTATAGCCCAAATGACCTGCCACCACTAATGAGCAAAAATAAAAACATTTAGTACAAAAATTATTCAATATCAATATTTGAAATCTAGTAAACCCAGATACATGTGGCCCTCAACCTCCATTTGCTGGTATCAGTTGACTAACATCAGGAGAGCTTTTGGGCAGCTGCAGTATACTATGGGGATATTGTAAAACTCATTGTTTGTAATCATGAGGTGCTGGGAGATTTATATTGAGTAAGGAGCAGTCGGGTGATGTACTCATCTGTAGATTGTAGAACATATCATAAAGAAGACATTTGTGCAGGATGTTAAGTTTGAGTATCTAAGAACTTTGAGGTGACAGACTCTCTAAGAGGAAGAGTAACTAAGAATATATTGATATATAGGAACAATTCGTTAAGGAAGAAAAAAATTGTTGGCTGGGAAGAGACAATCTTCTAGAAGAGTTTTCATTTTCAGTGATATGCTCCTGTCCAGCTAACTGATGTATAATGTACAAATAAGTAAAGACTGGTGAAAATCATTTATTAAATTTCATGTAGTTTCCAAACATCTGGTATACAACAAATGTTTGTTTTAACTATGGTCAAGAAGAATTATCCCTTGTGATTCCCTCCACAACCCATGAGCCTCTGTGGAGCAGCCAGGAATTTACATGTATATTTCAGTACAAACTGGGTGACATAATTTGAGACAATAGTGATAAGCTAATAGTACTCCATTAGTTCCAAAACAGGGGCCTGTTCACTAAACTCACACTGTATGTACAATGTTTGAGACCCAATCCTTAGGTAGAGTTGAACATAACTCAAGTGCCCTCAGCTCCAGTCTGTGTATATTGACAAGTATTAATGAGTTCTCTTGACTTGTGTTACAGTTGAGTTAATTTTGTTAGTGATAAATATTTCACGAGTTGCCTTTGTTGCAAATTGTATTGATTTCAGTAGTTATGAGAACATTCTAGGAAATTCCGAACATCATTACAGCATATTTGGTTCACTATCTAATGAACCAAATAATATATCATTAAGAAAAATATAAAATAGAGTATTACTAAAACAAGCCAGATAGGCTGTACTATTGGATTTCTATCAAATTCATTCACCACATCAAACATTAAATCGGACAAACATGCAGTTTAAAGGAGTGCAAAAAAAATAAAAAAAACTACAAAAAGTTTGTTTCACCCCTGTTGCACATGGCACTCTTTTAACCCTTTTATTAGCAGAAAAAGGATGCAACATGGTTTATTCTGCACTGCTTTGGTGATCGAATAGTTAAAACATTCTTTATATATTATTTTAACTCAAGCCTATCCTCCCTCTTTTGTCTAATTCCTAGTGAAGCATAGTGGAGCCAGCTGGCCACAGCCAAAGAAAGCCATCAGGAGTACTAGATATCTGTGCCAGCTTCTTTCCAGGTTTTAGCCATGCAATTCTCTTGATCTTTACTAGTACTCCTTAAAGCACCCCACTGGAATTAGGTTGTATTATGAGAAAAGAAAATGTTATAAATTGGTACAAAAAAAAAAAAGCAAAGGAAGAAAAATCAATAATGAAGTAGAAAAAAATAATCAAGACAGTCTCACTGAAAAAAATTCAAAGTCTGCTTCCCAGACTGACCATCTGGATTACATGGCATGAAGTCAACTACAAAGGCAAAAAGTGACAGAAAGGAAAAGAATATTCATTTGACCTGCCAGCATTGATTAGAGCCTTACAGTGATGTCAGGGTAAAACGTGCTTGCCTGTTAATTAATTAAAGTGCTTTCCAGGTTTGGAGTTCTTCCTTATGACACAAGACATTTATGGCAGGTAAACATTTTCCCAGATAATAGTAATACATAGCAAAATACATAGGTTGAATTTACATCATCTCAGGAATGTTGTAGCATACTTTTACGCATGAGACATATCAATATAAAATGGGTTTTATAGATAGTAATGATGGATGAGCTAAATGTGTAAGAAAGTAGACAGCGCTAGAAAACTCTAAATAAAAGATATTCTGAAAAAAAAAAAAATTGTTGTACAATAACAAAACATCAGTATAAAAATAATTTGTATATAAATAGATATACAAGCACATGTATATATATATATTTTTTCATGTGCTTGTATATCTATTTACATAAAAAATATTTTTATACCAATGTTTTGTTATTGTATAACAATTATTATATATATACAGAAAAAAAGAAATAAATTAAAATATAACAAATATTATAAAAACTTAACAATGTCTCTTTTGAAGAATATATTATTGGGAGACAAGATATTCTATAATATAGTTTCAAAGACGGGTTAATGTAACAATCATCAAATGAAAAAACTGAGCACAATAAACTTAATAAATAAATACGTTGTATTATTTTAAGGATCACTCATCTCCTTTCTCGCTGGGACACAATAAAACCCATAAAAGAAAACTTAGTAGCAGACCTGGCCATGAATTAAATTTGCTACACTGTTAACTTAGGAGAAAGGCCACACAGGACGCATTTTAAAATCTTCTAAAATGTTTCTCGTTAGTATCTATCCTTCAAAGAGACATGGTTAAGTTTTTATAATATTTGTTATATTTGTTTTTGTTTTCTGTACGTATATATATATATATATGTATTTCATGTTATTTCTGTATATCTATTTATATTAAAAATATATTTTATTTAGAGTTTGCTAGCACTGTCTACTTTCTTACACATTTAGCCTCTCCTCTGTAGTGGTGTCTCATTGCAGTATTTTAAGCTTAGCATCTTTTTTCCATACATCTGAGAAGTGGAGTTTCAGATAAATCACAATACTTGTAATGGAAATCAATCCTAAAACCAGCAATCTTTGGGGTTTTGTATACTATTTAATATAGTGGTGTAGGTTTTCACATTTAAATAAGCACTGAGTATATTTTCTGTATTATTTGCAAATGATTGATGAGCTACTGAAAAATCCACCAAAATCAACTTTGGAAAACTTTGCTATTGTGGAAGCAGTTTATGTTGTCAAAAATTGTATAAGTTGTAAGGTAAGTCTGTCTGATTAATAGTTAATGTGTAGTGTTAAATGGACTATCTAGTGCCCAAAAAGCACCTTCATATTAATGTGCTTTCAACTTTAAAAAGCATGTTTTCCATTTTGCATTGCTTAAAATATAAAATAAAAAGTTCAGTGAGAAGAATTTGAGAAATTACAGCAGTTTGCAAGAAACCAGGACTGCCCACACTACACACTAGCTAAGTAAAAGTCAATTCTTCTTTCTTTTTGCTACAGGAAACAATGAGAATAATTTGATTCAAATGAATGGAATATCCTGTTTCTCTAGCGATGTCATCAGACAAAGTGTTGCCCTGTCAAGAGATCCTACTGCGTCCAAATTGGCTTAAATATGCACTAATTGTTTTATATTCTAGGGTGGGAAATGGAGTAGTCTTTTAAAGGACAACTATAGGCAAAATATTAAATTATATTTAATTGAAGGATTGCACCAAATATACCGTATTTGCTTGATTATAAGACGACCCTGATTCTAAGACGACCCCCCAAACTTTGGATATTCCTTTAGGAAAAATACTAAAAGCCTGAATATAAGACTACCCTATAGGAAAAAAGTTAAACTTGTATATATTCACATGTAAATTGCTTTTTTAATAAAATATTATATTAAAAAAAATGCATTTCTTGTGTTTATATCTTTTTATGTGCCAATGCTGCCTCTCTCTTTCCCTTGCCCCCAGCTTTGTCTCACTCCCCACTCACCTGTCTCTTCCCCCCACATGTTTCTCTCTGCCCCCCTTCCTCTGTCTCTCCCCCCTTCCTGCTCTGTCCCCCCTGTCTCTCTGCCCCCCTCCCCCTGTCTCTCTGCCCCCCTCCCTCCCCCTGTCTCTCTGTCCCCCCCCCCCCCCCTTACCTGTACTTCAATCCCTGGTGGCTAGTGGGGGCAGCCGGGGGATGTCTGCACGATACTTGCAGACATCCTCCATGCTGCCCGACACGGCAGTCTATTATGACGGACAGCTGTCCGTCATAATAGTCTGCCGTGTCGGGCAGCATGGAGGATATCTGCATGTATAGTGCAGACATCCCCCAGCTGCCCGATTGTCCCTGGTGCCTAGTGGGGCAGCAGAGAAAGTCTGCGCGATGAGCGCAGACCTCCCCTGCTGCCGCCCGGCACGCTCGCCGGGATTTCTGTGACGAAAGCGGAAGTACCCGGGTTCTTAACAGAAGCCCCGGCGGTCGTGCCGGGCGGAAGCAGGGTAATCTGCGCTCGTTGCGCAGACATCCCCTGCTGCTAGAGAGGGGATCCAGGTCCCCTGCAGCTCTGCTGGGGACCTGGATCCATGTCTTATAATCTGACCTCAATTTGAGGTCAGATTATAAGAGACCTCGATTATAAGACAAAGGGGCATTTGCTCTGAAAAAAACCTCGTCTTATAATCGAGCAAATACGGTAGATGTTTAAAATAGAAACACTAAATAGGGGGCAAATATGTTGAATTTTGGATCAGATAGATCCAAAATAGATAGATAGGATTCTAAACAACATGTCTGTTCCCTGCTAGAGCTTTATGGTATAAATATGGTATTTTATTTGTATTCTTTAATTACACTGGTTTTATTTTGCTATAGTTGTCCTTTAAGTGAACCTATGAGAAATTTCTTGCCCCGGATACTTTACAATAACCATCTTTTAGATGTTTTGTAAGTGAAATGAAACCCCTGACTTCTGTTTGTTATTTGTTCTGTTAACATTGTCCACACTATTAGCTTCAGTATTTTACTGCTGCCTCAGTATTAATTTCATGCATTCTACTTAAATACAACTAAATAAGAAAATAGCAGGTAATAATACAATACCTGTAACATAATAATATATAACATGGATATTATGCAGGTGTTTCCTAAACCAGCAATAATCACAGAATGACTCAGAACTATAAAGTGCCTCCATTAATCATTTGTAGGTGAACATGATCCAAAACATTAAAATGCCTATTCACTTAGATTTGCTGACAGGTAAAGCCATTTCAATAATTATCCTGTTGTATAAATCTACTTAAACCCCAGTTTAGTAGTTTGCAAGCAGCAGGTGATGTAAGGCTCCTGCTTTTTTATTCCATGGCACACTGCCAATAAAATGAAACACAAAATTAATTTTGACTTCCTTCCAACTTTATAAAATATTTTATCATGTGTCTCTTTTTTATTGACAACAGTTTTATCTATATTTGGTGACATTTACAGTACAGGGATGGTGATTTCACAATCCAACAACATAGGTGCAAAAGGTAGATACAATACGATGCACAACATGGATCAAATTAATATTGACCTGATTATATGAGAAGCACAAGAATTAAAGATTATTAAATATATTAGGCATCTACGGTGATTATGACAGAAAGAACAGGGATAGTCTGAAAATGTGATTTGATGGGGCCAGATAGAGCAGATTTCAGAAATTATTTGTAACAGTGTAGTCTATGCGTAAGTGTAGTAAGGAATTTGAGAGTGCATAAGTGAATGGAAGAAGTGAATAAGGAAGAGGAGAATGTTATGTGAGATGCAGGACATGTGTATGTTATTGCCAAAACAAAGAGGGCAGTTGGGAGAGTATTTGCCGGCAATAGTTGAAGGTGAATCACAAGATATAAAGGGCTTGTTAGGATGTTTAAATTTTATCTTGGAAGTAACAGATAGCCACTGAAGAGATTGGCAGAGCAGGACAGCTTATGTAAAACCATGGTTTGAGGCTACCTTTTAGCTTCACAAAATAGCCAAAATCCCACTGAAAAATACATTTTGAAAAGCCATATTTGAGTAAATAATTTTTTTTAAAAATAGTTTAATCCAAACAAATTTAAATAAATATACATATTGATGCTATATATCATAATATTTCTATAACAATATAATATAATAAAACACATTATAAAATTAAATAATGTATACAAAAATAATATAATGAACTAAACACATATAAATACATATGTATATATATAAAATACATAAATATAAAGTAATAAAGAAATAAATATACATACACTACCATTCAAAAGGTTTTGGGGTCACTTATAAATGTCCTTGTATTCCATGAAAACATCAAATTAGTTGCAAAATGAATAGGAAATAAAGTTGAAACTTTGACAAGGTTGGAAAAAATGATAATTGTGTCCTTCAAACTTTGCTTTTGTTGAAGAATACTCCATTTTCAGCCTTGCAGATCTTTGGAATTTGAGTTTTTAATTTGTTGAGGTCATCTGAAGAGATTTCTATCCATGAAGCACCTCCCACGGTCAAGCTGTTCCCACAATAGTTGAGATCCAGTGACTGTGCTGGTCACTCTATTATAGACAAAATACCAGCTGACTGTTTCTTCGCTTAATAGTTCCCTAAATAGCTCCTGCATAATTTGGCCCTGTGCTCCAAGGAAAATCAGCTTTAATCAAGAACTAACTACAGGTTATTGCAAGGATTTGCAAAATTATGTGATAGCCTTCCTTTTATAAGTACCCTTTGACTCTCTACAATTGTCAAACTTTACCACCACCAAAGCACACCCAGACCATCACATTGCCTCCACCATGCATGACAGATGGCATCAACCACTACACCAGCATCATTTGGCCTGCATCTCATGAATGTTCTCTGTAACACAAACACCTCACACTTAGCTTGATCTGTCCATAAGATTTTTCTCCAATCTCCCCTGTCCAATGTCTGTGTTGTTTTGCCACCTTAATCTCTTAGTATTATTGTCCAGTATAAGACATTGATTTTTCTTTGCAACTCTGCCTAAAAGGCCAGCATGCAGGATCTTCACTGTCGATGTTGAGTCTGGTGTTTTGCGGGCAGGGCTGCCATAAGAAATTTTTCCTGAAAAAAATTCTGCCCCCCTCTCGCCCTCACTACCCTCCCAAAGTCATTTTATCCAGGAATTTGTATATCATGCCGATTATTTAACTACACCCCAGGACATGCCCCATCCCCTGAATTGCACATGCAGGATTTGCTGCTGCCCCCCAGGACATGCCCCATTACCCACATTGCATATCCAAGACTTAATATGCCACAGCCATTTTTTACATTAATATGCGACAGTTTGCCCATTAATATGCCATAGCCAGTTTGTCCATTACAATGTGACAGCTTCCCCATTAATATGTCACTGTTAGTTTACCAGTTTGCCCATTAACATGCCACAGCCAGTATGCCATGAACATGTAACTGTTTGCCTATTAAAATGCCACTCTTTTCCCATTAATATGCCACTATTTGCCCATGAATATGCCACAGACAATATGCTCATTAATATGCCACAGCAAGTAAGCCCATTAATATGCCACAGCCAGTATGCTTCTTAATATTCCACAGACAGTATGCTCAATAATATGCCAAAGAAAACATATCAGTGATGTCAATTCACTAAACTGTGATTAGGAAACATATTTACATTGGAGCTTTTTTTTCAACATAGCTATTTTGACATTGGTTTTGCAGGTATCCATAAAATAATTTTGGGGGAAGTCCGCTAGATCTGCTGCACCTTGTATTCAATATCAATGTGCCTCCTGGTTTGCAATTCCTTTCTCAATTTGCAACAGAACCCAGTGTGTTTTTGCTTTCTTATATTTAGAAATTTAGTTTAGTAACTCTGGAAAAGAAGAACGGTGGAATTGATTTTATGACTCCCACTAAATGTGTTCAAGCTTGGCCATTACTCAATGCTACGTAAATTAGAGTGCTGTACTACTTGTTGTTTTTATCCTAGTGACTCAGCCAGTGACTGTTCCAACTCCTCTATAAAAGAGCCTCATCATGTTTGTATTGATCTGTAGCAACCATACTAGGATTCTCTTTTGTTTTACTACAGTCAAACTCACTTCATAATTTCTGTCATATTTATGAGCATACCTAAATCTTTGCGAACCATTCGATACGTCAATAAAACTATCTTGGACGTGATACTGTAAAATTATCACAACAGAATAAAAAATAAAAATATTTAATTGTGGAATTTTTATAACAAACACATTAAAGAGAGATTAAAGATTTTTTTTTAAGATTATTCTTCAAATAAATGGATTTTTTTTTTTTACTCTGTGATGTATAGTTCTAGATATATGGTAAAAGTCAGTTAGAAAAACCTTAGATTTGAGTGCTGGTATTTCTTTCAACCAACAATGCACCCCCTGGTTACACATAATGTCAATCATTGATGCAGTGTGCAGTGCACACCTCATGACACTATGACATTATCTACCACTTTGAACCTAGCACCTAAATGCCTTCGTGTATTGCTAAGTTCACAATGGTGAAAACTTTCCTGGTTTCTATAGTAACTAATAAAATGTTTCCTAATATCCCCTTCCACAATTCTCCAGTGCCCCCATTCCTTGGTGTTCCCTTCCACAAAACCTCCCTTTCACAGTAACGCATGTAGAGGTTGGGGATGTTCTCTCTTCAGGGTTTCAGTAAGGGTTGCCACCTTTTATTTAAAAAAAAGACAGGCTCTATTGTTGTCTCTACAGACTTAACATTGACTTTGTGCCAAACCTTTGCAGGCCTGCCGGTAAAATACAGACTGAATGACAACCGTACTTGATAGGAGTTGTAGTCGTCAATATATACACAGAAAGGGATGATTATAGGAGCTGCAGTTATCAACTTGTGGCACTGAAGTTTGCTTTTAACTTTTGCTTCTGTAATGGAAGCAAAAGTTACAAATTGGGTGCCACTCGTCTGCAGGGCCGCCACCAGGAATTTCTGGGCCCCTTACTGAACAAATTTTCTGAGCCATTTAAAATGCCAGTATTTTGCCCCTCAATATGCCATTCTTTTACCAATTAATATGCCAGGATTTTGTCCCTCAATATGCCAGGATTTTGTCAATTAATATGCCAGGATTTGACCAATTAATATGCCAGGATTTTGACCCTCAATATGCCAGGATTTTGCCAATTAATATGCTAGAATTTTACCAATTAATATGCCGGGATTTTGCAAATTAATATGCCAGAATTTTGCAAATTAATATGCCAGAATTTTGCCCCTCAATAAGGCAGGATTTTGCCCCTCACTATGCCAGGATTTTGCCAATTAATATGCCAGGATTTTGCCAATTAATATGACAGGATTTTGCCAATCAATATGCCAGGATTTTGCCACTCAATATGACAGGATTTTGCCACTCAATATGACAGGATTTTACCAATTAATATGCCAGGATTTTACCAATTAATATGCCAGGATTTTGCCCCTCAAAATGCCAGGATTTTTCCAATTAATATGCCAGAATTTTGCCCCTCAATAAGCCAGGATTTTGCCCCTCAATAAGCCAGGATTTTGCCCCTCAATATGCCAGGATTTTGCCAATTAATAGGCCAGGATTTTGCCAATTAATATGCCAGGATTATGCCAATTAATATGCCAGGATTTTGCCAATTAATAGGCCAGGATTTTGCCAATTAATATGCCAGGATTATGCCAATTAATATGCTAGGATTTTGCCAATTAATATGCCAGTATTATGCCAATTAATATGCCAGGATTTTGCCACTCAATATGCCATGATTTTGCCACTCAGTATGCTCGTTATGTACCACCCTCCTCCCCCCCTTCCATAGTATTTACCTCCTTGCTGCTGTCTCCCGGTGCTCTACAGGTCCGCGGCTGAGAGGGAAGCGTTCTGCGCTCCCCTCCAGCAGCATTGCTTCAATAAAGTTTGTTATAAAAAAAAAATGTGACTGGAGTTACTGCGGTCATTATTATTTTTGTTAACAAACTTTATTGAAGCCACGCGGTTGTAAGGGAGCGCAAACCGCTTCCCTCACAGCCGCAGACCATCTTAACAGAGACAGCGGGGGTGATTGGAATTTTTTTTTTCCTGGTGTGACCTAGGCCTGCAGGGCCCTTTGGACCCACCGGGCCCAGGACGCCAGTATCGCCCGTCACCCCCTGATGGTGGGCCTGCTAATCTGGAGTAAACCCGAGGTCTTTACAGATATATTTGTGTTTACTCAGAACTCTGCCGCTCAGCTGAAGAAAAAAACAGCCCATGAAATAATTGTATACCAGACAAATAGCATTGCATCATTATACCAGCCCCATAGTATAACTTCATTATTATTCATAAAAGGGGAAACCGTGCATTTTAAAACACATTTGAAAAGCATATGCCGTATTTGCTCAAATATAAGAAAAGGTTTTTTTCAGAGCAAATGCTCTGAAAAATGCTTCACGTCATACATATGAGCTTCGTCTTATAATCAGGACTCAAATAGAGGTCTGACTATAAGACTGGGATTCAGATCCCCCACGTAGCTTCAGGGGATCTTGATCCCCCTCGAAAGCAGCCAGTGGATTTTTGTGCACAGACATCCTCAGGTGCTACCTGGTACTTCTATGACGAAAGCGGGGAGGTCACATGTCCTTTCGAAGGGCCGTCATAGAAGACGGAAGTGTCGGGAAGCATCACATGATGTCTGCGCGTATCATGCAGACATCCACTGGCTGCCCCCACTAGCCACCAGGTAGATTGGGGCAGCCAGTGGATGTCTGCACATAAACGCAGACACCCTCCGAAGCAGCACAACACTTTCATCGAGACTTCTATGATGGAATCAGGGAGGTCACATGACCTTCCGGCTGTCCGTCATAGAAGACAGAACTTGCGAGCAGGACTCACTACCTATAGTATGTAGTTGTCGTTATATAAATAAATATTAATGTAATAAATAGTAATAGGTGTAGCAACATGGGCGTTGCTAGATCTCCAAAAGATCTAGCCCAGGGCAATGAGCAATAGGTTTATATAATATAAGAAATAAATACATCTACATGATTTATGTGATGATTTATATATTATATATATGAATAAACTTGGTATATCATGCCAATGAGCATCTAATAATACCCCTGACTTGAATATCAGCTACTCAGTTGATAGCCTTTGAATTAATGCATTCACCAAATGCTCCTCAGACATAGTGAGTGCTGTTGCCCTTTTAATGTAAAAAGTTAGTATTTAGCACACTATATAGTACTCCTTTGACCTCTCCTCCTCCTCTTCTTTCACCCCTTTGGCACTGATTATCTAAAAAAAGTGCTGGTTCCACACCTGATGCACTGTCAGATGACGTGTCAGAATCTGGAGAGGTCTGAGACTCACTATTCTTATTTACACTATGCCTGAAATATGAGATTTTACTGTCCTTCCAATCATATACAATATCCTGCAGGTAGTCAATAGTATCTCTCCTGAATTTAGTTAACTTCCTATTCTTTCTAACCGAATAGGTGTGTTTGTCCAACATACTTTTTTTATCTCTGTGAGTTTGGTCTCTGCTTCCTCCTGTCCTGGAAGGGATTGTATGTTGATTTGCATTTCGTTAATATCTTGCCTCAGGTTAACCAAATCCTCATCAAGATCTTCAACCATGGGCCATTTAACCCCAAACTTCACTTATTACGCATTTGCTTCCAATTGTCACAAAAATTATCATTGAGCTGACCTTTAAAGCGTAGTCCTCATGGGATCCATTTCACTCCTAAATATTCAAAAATGTCTCCACATGTGATTGATAATTGATCTGTTACCTATGTAGGTACTCAGATTTTTTAAACAAGAATGGGCCATCAGAACACCCCAGGAAACAGAACCTGACTTAGCAATTAAAGAATCCTCAACATTTTACTCAATAGCAATACTTGAGGAGCTAATCACTAAAATCTGAATGAGTTTCAAGGTGGTCGAGTTGTGATATCGAATTGTACTTGATTTCAAACTTAAATTCAACATCCCAAATCGACACCTTGAATCCACAAAAATACATTTGCCCTCACCCTTCCCCAACAAAGTCCAACTCAGAATCCCATCTTGAACTCAATCTTCATTAAATGCAAGAAAAATTGCTATCCACTAAAAAAGTGAAGAGAGTTGGGGGGTGAGTTGGACTATGATGTCCAATTCACCATGTGCAATACACCACCAGTGAGGGTGGCAAATGGCACAGAAATTACTGCGGGGTTGGTAAAATCATTACCACACCAGGTCAAATAACATAAAAAAAAACTGTTTAACAGAAAATATTTGTTAGCCCCCTCACTTTACATACTGGGGCCGGCCTAATAGCTAATGGGGGCCAATGGCTGGACAAGATGTCCCTGACCCCACCTTAAAACCAGGCTGTCCAAACAAATATTGAAGCTCTCTAATTATTATTGGGGCATGCGCCAGTTGCCCCAACCCCCTAAGAGTAGGTGTCACCCTGCTCATGTGCCACCAGCCTAATCACTTACATCACAAGTCAGCGCCAACACGTAGAGAAAAAGGAGACAGGAGAAAGTAGAAAGTGTACGGAAGAGACTAATGAAATTAGTGAGTTGCTGCTAACCATTAAGGTGTTGTAAGGCGGTGACAATATGGTGAATATAAAAAAGGTTTAATCAGTATAAGACAACAATAAAAAATGCATTGAATTTCTAAAAAAATATATTAACAAACTTAAACAGTTGCTTAAAAAAAGAGACATTTTTCTAAAAAGAAGATATAGTGGCTCAAAACATCCAATGTGTTTTGCCACTTTGGCTTCTTCAGGGGTGGTTGTACAGTTTGAAGTTGTTTGTGCAGTTTTCACAATTATTAGCACCGTTAGTTTTGTGCTTGCAGAAGACATATGATTAAGGGATTAGTTTCTAAATTAGATCTAAGCAGCTGTGGTCGCTTATTTGTGATCATAGATACACGGCAACGTATGTGAATTACGTTTCTTTTCTTTGTGTATGTTTTGCAATGTGGCAGAGGATTGGCCAGCGGTTGGCTGTTAGCTTAGTCACATACGCATGAAAAAAAGAGGTTTCAGCTGGATAAATGGCTTCTGAGGCTGAACCGTAAAGTAAAAAATAACTTTTATTTGATCCATCAAAAGCACAAAATCGGTATCAAGTGCTTCAGCAATGTATTGCTATTCATGAATCTGATTTTCCAGTTTTGCTGCAGGTGAGTGATTGTTTTATCAGGGTGCCACTGAGCTTCTTATCTCCTATGACCATGAGACCTTGTCTGGGATACATACAAGTGCCATCGGCTACCTCTACAGAGCAAAATGCTCCCTTAAAATAAATAAAATGACATTGTAAAATAAAATTTTAAAAATCCACCATTGAGAGCCATGAGGGAGGACAGTGAAAATGGAGTCCAAACAATCACACTGGGATTCTACTGTGGTTATTTGGGGTTTTAACCATAATGGATTCATAACTGTATTCAGAAAGGAAAAAAGTGTTACAAAATAAGCTTTTAATACATTTCCACATGCTTGTTTAACATTTGTATCATTTGTAGCAATATACGTTATTCAAAAAAAGCTGCTATCTTGCTGATTTTTTTTTGTGCCATCAAAGCTTTTTTTCCTCTTTAGAAACTAATAACCTGTTGCCACCCAGAGCTGTTTAATCTACACACACAATGTGTGAGATATGTGTGAGAACATGGGATACTTGTCTCCCAGCCAAATGTCCATGACTAATCACCTGCAGCTGTTGTGTATTGATGATGAGATCATTGGAAACAGCTCAGGAGCCAATGCAGTCAGATGTGTATCATAAAAATGCATATTTCCGGGACATATAGCAGCACTCACACAACCTGTGTGCAAAGCCAGGCAACTATTATGCTCTTTCACTTTTGACAACATTTGGCAGGTTACAGGTGATACCAGACGATTAGGCTCCACTTTGTTTAACAGCAGGCTCTATTTCTATAGCTATAAGCCAGAAGTTTTATTTCTTTGGTCATTTATCATGCTTTTCATTAAATGTCTAGCCTAACATGTTTATGTAAAATAAAGTTTCCCTTGGTAATTGTTCCAAGTATATTTTACCTGCATTTTTTACTTTCACGAGGGCAGACACTTATAAACATAGATATATAATGTGTCTGTGTATATATATATATATATACATATATATATATATATATATATATATATATATATATATAGGTATGTTATATGTGTGTGTGTGTGTGAACATATAATTAGTGTTTTATAATTGCTTCCTTAATTTTCTCAGTGCTCTTCCCCCTCCATTTGGCCTCCCCTAGATATGGAAATAGCAGCAAATAGTGGCTGCTATATCACTGCCAATGTGCGCAAGTCCCACACTTGCAAGGTGTTTCGGCACCATTGATGTCTAACATATCAGGAGCTCAAAAGCTCTTAAAAGGTGTTGGAGAGCCTCCATCGAATCCATTGTGACTGAAGTGTAACTTCCGTCAGGATTTTTTAAAGTGCAATCTCCATTATAACTAAGATAAAGTGATTGTGGTTTTTTTTTTTCTTTTTAAAGTTTTGACACTTTTGTGTGAAAAACTTTTTATAAATTGGTTTAGAAGCAAAGAGGGGGTAACAATAATCCATTTGTATTATCCCAAATGTTAACTTTGATATGGCTATCTTAGGATACATAGATAATTATGGATGTATATAAGTAGAGCAACAACATTTAACTGGTTTAATGTATATGCTCTATATTTTGAAATGTGCCTAAACAGTTTTATTATAGATTACCATGTGAAGTACTGTACCTAATTTAATGCTGTAGGGACCTACATGGTAGTGGCTGTCCTAATAGAAATTAAATGGAAAATAGGTGCTTATAGGACAACTGTAGATAAGATATTAACATATGGTTGAAAAGTGTAGACAGTTACAAATAAAGCACATTACTGAACCTATACATCAGGGACCTAACATGTTACTTGTAATTTTTGACTAGAATTTCCTTCATCTTTTGCCAAGCAACATATCATCCACTCATTGAACAAAGAAGGTTCAATGAGGTGTTTTATTTGTATTTTTTCATTAAAGCATGCGTTTTTAAAATGTCTACGATCTATCAGTGGTGTCACGGGGGGGCGGTAGCAGAGGGTGCCATTGTATCTTTACATAATATTATGCACCCCCATGTGACTCTTAATCATGGCACTTATGATTAAGAGTCAGTAGACTCGAAACGCGTCAAATATTTCTGTCCCTGCATTTTGCTCAAATAAATCACTTTTTCACCTTGACCAGCGATATTATTCCCTGTGGAATAATTTTTTTACACTTCAGCACTGTTGATGAGTGGCTTTGTCTAAAGCACCAAACAGATCAGGTATGGCAAGCATACTGAGCCTACATTAGGAGCCCAGGTCTGTTTCTCCTTTCCTTGGGAGGATTTCTTTATGTTTTTTCAACTTAAACTACTGTGTAACTGTGTAAGAAGAACATATCTTTGCTATTGTTCAGAGCCCTTTTTGTATTGTTCTTAATGCTTCCTATATGATTTTCTGTCTTTATCAATTACAGTGAATATTCTCCACAGCCTAAAGGGTGGGTAAAACCAGCACAGCCTAAACAACAGATACATTTACAGATCTCATTTTACTGTACACAGTATTCCAATTCACTAATTATGTGACACAGTATTACGAATCCAAAAAGAACATGCCTCTCCATCACTTTCTGAGAGGGCACACCATTCCAAAAGCCGTTGCAGCCAAGAACCCGTCTATTTGATCATGTGTTATAAAAATGTGATGCCTTTACTGTGGGAAAGTTGGTTAATATATTATACCTCTCTGCTTCCATATACATCACTGTTACTGAGTTTGCGGAAACCCAAAATGAAATCTGATGCTGAGTTCATGTTATTGACACTCTGCCTTGAATTTTATACATCCTGTCACTAAACCTGAAAGGAAACAGCCATGCCTCTGAAGTAAGGTGAGAACCAGTTTTAAAAAAGATAGCGAAAGAAGGAAGATGAAAAGGGTTTGTGTGGAGCACGTTGAACCTTGGTCTCATTAGAGTCTGTCACTGTTTGTACTGTTTGAGAAATAACACTGAGGAGCAGGCGAGGACGACATGCAGCCAAATTAAATTCTAGTAGCTTGAGAAAATATTGACACATAAAGCAAGCCCAGCAGCAGAGGAAATCACACTGCTCTGTAAATTGGTTTCTATTTTACTGCAGCAGATTGTTCCCTGTTTCCACAATAATCAAAACACTCCTGCATTGTGGGACTGAGAAGTCAGATCAATCTGAAGCTGGCACGTGACAGTATCCTAGTTAAAATAAATGAAGATACCTCTGTTTCAGTGGCTCAGCTATTAGTATTGTAATGAGACTGTGGAAAGTGTGGCTCTGTTGAATTTTGTCATACAACGAGTTTATATTACGCTTCAGGAATTAAGGGAGGATGTAGATCTCTTATTTAGTTGCAGTGGGGATATCATTGTTCAATATACTAAATAATAGGATATGTATAATGGAAATAACCCAGTCTGATAGATCTACCACATATTAGGAAATACAAATCCAACCATATGGGATTTTTGTATTTCTTACTAGAACAGAGGTAACACAGTAATTTAGAGAGACAAACATGAAATAGATTGTAATAACCCTTTAAGATTATACCCCTTCCCGACAATGGCGTGTCAGGCACGTCCAGCTTGCAACTCCGTTGCCGACAATGGACGTGCCTGACACGTCCTGCGATGGAACGAGTGGTCTTCGCGATCAGCTATCATGAAAACCACGCTGACGGTGCTACTCTAATGCCTCGATGTTAGAGGCAATAGGGAGCACCGTAATTTCAGCTCTGGGGTACCCATCATCACTCCACGGAGCGATCGTGGGAACAATATTGCAGCATGCTCCTACAATATGGATGTGCCCTCTTGTAAACTGAGCTTCGGAAGTGAAAAGACATTCACTTCCAAGGCTCTGAATCTGTTAAATAATTTTTTACATAAAAAGTTAGATATAGTGTTTTTTTATTTTTTTGGTAGTTAATCATAAGATATGATGAACACAATGGTATCTAATGAAAGCCCTTCTTATGACGATATAAACAACATATAATTTGTGTGGGTACAGTATGTGGAAAAGAAGGAAATTACAGCTAAACATAAACACCCCAGAAAAGTCAAAACAACCCTTATCACCAAGGGAAAGAAAAGGTCAAAAGGTATTGTCACGAAGGGGTTAATTCTGTGCTTTGTGAAGTTATTTTTTCTATCTTGCCACTAGTTGAGCTACTGAGAATGACAATAAACCTTTTACTCCCCAGTTATTTATTTTAAGAACTGGACGGGCTCACCCTTATGAACTTACCTTATAGGACTTAGCCAACAAATACACTGGAACTACCTTTTGTACTCACCACAAGCTATGTGTATTCTTTTTCTATCTACAGTTTGGTATCAAGAATCCCCTGGGGTCCATGGTTCTGCATATAATTCTGCTGCTTTGTATATAAATATATTTTCACGGTTCTGTCATTGAGCGGATCCACTACTCATGTGCATCCACTGATTTTGCTTAGCCCTATTAAGTAGTTGACCAGTAATTGACAATTTACCTCTTTGAGGTCTAGATCATTTAAACAGACATGCTGACCTACAGAGTTTTCCACCTCCAACTCCAGAACTTACACTAATAGCCAGAGGATTTGAAACAGCGGAAAAAGGACAGATATTTTGCATGGTGCATTCAGAGCCAGAGCAGGGATTATCCTCGTCCAAGAAACTAATTTTAAAAAAAGGAGTTGCAGTAACTCACCTAACACTAAGGGACCAGCCCTTAGTACCTTCAGACAAATTCCAGAACACACATGGTAGATACCTGTTTCTAAAGTGTTATGTCCACAATACTCTACTTATAATCGTGAATGTGAATATGCCAAATGCTAATCAAATTATGTTTCTTGCCAGTGTTCTGAGACAACTGATTGGTTTTGCAGACAGTATTGTTGTATTAGGTGTTGATGTTAACATGGTTCTAGACCAGGGGTCCTCAAACTACGGCCCGCGGGCCACATGCGCCCGCCGAGCACATTTATCCGGCCCACATGCTGCCGGCACCGCCCGCTGTTTACCTTTTTTTTTTCCGGCTGCGGCTCACAGCGACTGTAAACTGTGTTTACCTCCTCCGTGCAGGAGGGGAACACTGCGCAAGACGTCCCGCCGGGGACACAGCAGCTGGAGGTAAGTGATGTGGAAGGGGGGGAGGAGGGAGGTATAATGAGCATCTGACTGGCATAATATTCCTGGGCTCTGACTGGCATAATATTCCTGAGCATCTGACTGGCATAATATTCCTGGGCATCTGACTGGCATAATATTCCTGGGCATCGGACTGGCATAATATTGTTGGGCTCTGACTGGCATAATATTCCTGGGCATCTGACTGGCATAATATTCCTGGGCATCTGAATGGCATAATATTCCTGGGTATCTGACTGGCATAGTATTCCTGGGCATCTGACTGGCATAATATTCCTGGGCATCTGAATGGCACACTTTTCCCATTGAAATACTGGTAAGTTTGTTGATTTAACTTTACTTCATTTTAAATATTGTATTTGTTCCAGTTTTGTTTCTTCACTGCAAAATAAGATATATGCAGTGTGCATAGAAATTTGTTCATAGTTTTTGTTTTTACTATAGTCCGGCCCTCCAACGGTCTGAGGGACAGTGAACTGGCCCCCTGTTTAAAAAGTTTGAGGACCCCTGTTCTAGACCCTGTGAGATATTGAGTATGTCACTTAATTCCATAGCTCCACAGGTTATTAACCCACAGTGCCACCCTTAAAATACTTGTCAGCAAAAGTTTAGATCTAAGCAAAATCCATTCACCATGGGAAAGTTCCAACTCTCTGTTGATAAATATCCAGCAAACCTCTCCCCTTACTTTCAACTTTCTATTCCCATACATGAGAAGTATTTGACATCTTCACCATTACAGGTTTGGAAATGGCGAATTAGGAAAATTTCCTCTCATCACAGCTGATATCTGATTTGTGTTCTTTTATACATTCACACAATTTCCTGCTAGTACAACCAATGTACTTTATTTGATATTTCTTGCAGGTTATCAAATATATCACTCTTTTCCTGTCACAATTGACATGGTCATTCATAGTAAAGTTTCATATTGTTAGAGGAAGACACAAACATTTTAAGTGCACCTACTAGAACCACAAAGGTACATACCATACCGGAAGTGTGCAGTCAAGAACATCCTTGTACATCCTTTGCTATTTACATCCTTGCTTTGTGCTATTTACATCAAATATGTGGCTGGTAGATAATACATTTTGGCGAGGGGGGCTTTTTAATTTTAAGGTTATTAGCAAATATGTCTCGTAATTTGTTGTTTGCTTTGAGAAAAGACAGGTTACTTCTACAATATTCTTTATTTTGTCAAACTCTAAACTATAGTTGGTAATGAAGGCTGGTATTTCAAAATCAAGTACTGAAAATAGGTTTTTGTCAGGCCTGAAAATATTTACCAACTGGGATATTTCAAGTTACATGGCTAGGGGGTAGCTTTTATAGTGGATACTTGTATTTCCTGCAGTGGGCTTCCTATAGCTGGCAGTAGTAATCTTGCCCTCAACATAAGACAGATAAACATCCAGAATGGTCCAGTCACTGGGTCATAGTTCAAAGTAAAGCTAAGGTTGACATTGTTATCACTTAAATATCTATGGTAATCTTGGAGATCATCAACATTTCTCATCCACACAAACAGAAAGTCATATATATAGCAACCGTACCAGGCAATGGAAGCCATGTGTGGATTGACATCTCCAAAGACGTGGGACCACTACGCCTAACCCAAGAATAAATTAGCATTGGATGGGGCAAAGATAATGACCATAGTAGTCCCACGTATTTGTAGCTAAAAATGCACATCAAAAAGAAAGAATTTGTGTGTAAAGAGAAAACCAATTGCATTAATCAGAAACTCAATAAGGTCATAAATGCTTGGTATGCTGAATGTATCCTTTTAAAGTCTTAACTAATGGTTGCAGACGGGGATCCACAAACTTAGAGAAACCATCACCTAAAGATCCAATCCCTGCCATTATAGATCCTCCTGGGGGTTTGCCATGTCCTTGTGGATCTTTGGATGATGATGGCAAATAGGTTTTATAGGTCTCTCTGTATAGATATATCCTGTTGCTCTTCTGAAATCACATTATCGGCTTCAGAGGCATTAAGTAAATTGAGCAGTCCCTTTTAATAGTATTCAGATGGATTAGACTTGAATTGCATGCATCAGCATCCCTTAACTACTACAAGGTTTCTGCAGTATAATAATGTCTATCTAACACAACAACAGTCCTGATGTTGTCTGTGTTGTGGATAACTATACATGTATTATCTCTTAAGGTTTTCAAGGCTAGCTGCTGTTTTTCAGTCAAGTTGCTTCTGTTATGATCCACTTGATCTCCCTGATGTACAACATTTCTCTTAGTTTTTTTATTCAGTGCAATCAGTTTCTGCTTAATAACATTCTGGAATAATTGAATACTTTCCCCTTGAAAATGTATAGGAGACAATTTTGATTTAATTTTAAATAACTTTTCATCTTTTCTGCCACTGTATCATTAACCCTGCCAGATTCTAATGATAAAAATTCCAAAGCTGTAAAAGTGCAGCTGTCACGAAAGTCACTATCAATTCTTGTTTTCCATTCATCAGGTTCAACACCTTTAAGATTTGTTCCAGGTGGGATAATACATACTGACCATTGTGAGAACCGTCAATTCCATGTAGCATTGACAAAATCAGGGTCACAGTCAATGGCTCATTCTCAATTTCATAATTAGTCATCCACCACCCTGTCAACCTCAGACTAGACAGAGAGAGATTAAAAATTCCATAGAATCTTCTATTTCAACCAAACTCACAAAATCAAAATGCAAATAGTTTTTCAATGTCATTCATGTATAAAGTTGTTGTTGTTACTGTCCAAAACAGTTTTGAATAAAATGTGTCAAGGGGCAGAAGGATAAAACCTTCCATAACACTACCATCTTGTCTGTTGTTAAAAAATTGGAGACATTTACCAATTTTACATCTGCTTCTAATGTAAGACACTCCCAAGTTGAGAAAGAGACTGACTGTGGCTATCTCTGTAACATGGACTTGTTTCACAGTTATAAGACGTTTATTGATTTGATTTGCCATTTTTTTATGTTACCTTCTGTATAAAGCTATTTGTCACAAATACGTTACTTTTTTGTGTTTTGCTATATTAGTCTCAAGGTTTTCTTTGAAATTGATTAACTGTTATCACAATTCTTTGAAAGTGTTTTTTTGTATAAATGCTCTTTATTTTAAATTTTTCTTAGAAAAAAAAATAGAAACAACATCCACAAACACACAATTATCCTTATTACCATACCTAAACTAGGTGTATTCTTTAATTTTACATTCAAAGACCAATCAGTATCGTGGTCACACAAATATGTATCCAGTACAACTCACAAATATAATTTACCAGATGCCTACCAGTAACACCCCAAACAGGTGTATACCTTCTTTTATATCGTTAAGGATCTTCAGTCATTCTCTAAATTTGATTTATATGCTTAATCCAAGTACTGCATAAAACACAATTTTTTGGAGAATTGTCAGTAATCCAACTCATACCCATCTCTATTTTTAGATGGCAAAGTATTTGCTGTTTTAATTGCTCCTGCATTATAGAAATATACCCTTTCCAATTTCTAGCGATAAGTAATTTTGCCGCTACTAATGAGTGGGCGAGAAAAAATTCATTTTCTTTTTTTAGATCTTTCGAACTAAATGCAGTAATGCAACATCAGGGCATTTCTCTTTTTTAAACTAAATATTCTGAACCAATCAAATACATAGTCCCATAGTGTCGCACAACCACCATATGTGTAGAAAATTCCCAATGTTGAATTACATCTCCAACATATATTTGTTTGTTATGGATATATTTTAGACATTCACGTGGGCACTAAGTACCAATTATCATTTATATTTGCACTGTTGGTTATTCTAATAGATCTCACCGATCTATATTGGTGATTGCTTTTCCCTAGTCATGTGACCATTTTTTAATAATGGGGTTTGACTTAGGATCTTCTACACATCTAATAACCGCTAAGCACTTAGTCAGTATTTTCATTAAAGATCTTCCTCCAAATATCTGACCAAGCTTTTGCATTAGTATATGATTACATCTATCTATGGTCTTCAACAAAGAAATCTTTATCCTCAGGTAGGTGAAGATTTCCCCTGATGGAATGGTTTTGCCAACACCTTGACTTCTCCATATGTGTTCATATTGTCATGTTATGTCTGTTTATAAATCCACAATACTATGTTTCATCTGTGTTTCTTCTTTGTGCACCATTATTTAACTGCATCAACTTAAAGGAACAGTCATCCAGTTCAGCATTCCATTTAAACATAAACTGAGTTTTAAGCCTCTAGGAATTCTCTGTCCATCAACATATTTCATGAGTCTTAGAATGTTTTTGCCCAGTCATTTTTGCAAATGAAAAAATAGTGAGTCTAGCATAGTTTCTTGTATGTTAACCCTTTAACGACAATCCACCTACATTGCAATGTACATTGCAATTTACATGCAACGCATTGGTGATAATGGCCGGACATGTATGGGCTGCGTTTAAAATAGCGAAAATAGCAGTGTTTTTGCTGCGATTCCCACTATTTTTGGCTTTCCTGGAAGGCACGAGTGAAGGTATCCAGTAGAGCAAAAAAAAGATGGCTGCCAGGGCCGCCCATTGTCACAAGCCAGTGACAATAGTCACATAGTCACATAGTGACACTGACCTGATATAGGCAAGTCCGAAACACCCAGAAAGGGTCTGTCTTACCTGCAATAGTCAAGTGATAGCCATGTCTGTTCTTAAAAAAACAGTATATGAAATAGGGGGATTCATTAAACAAGCAAGCAGGCACTTTTATTTAAGCACATACATAGCTAAATTTGGAAAATAGCTATTGTCCGGAACAAAGAAAAACATTGTCCTAAAGGGGTTGACAGAAATTCCAATTTCGTGGGATAAAACATTTAACTGTCTCATAGCTTTAATGAGAAGCTCACCTCATCAAGGGTGTTTTCTTTTGGATAATAAATCCAGTAGAAGACAAGACTCCAAATAAAATGTAGCAACCAGATCACCATATAGTTAATACCATTGCCATATAGATTCAAAGTTACAAAGTTCAAGTGACAAGACCTATTAGCAAGTATGGGTTACCTACATGATAGGTCAATTGACAGGTTAGGTAAATAAGTTAGTTGACCTGAAAGTTAAGGGTGGAGTGCAGCAAAGACGGAATTCCCAACTGCAATATTGTGTAAGCAAAAGGTAGTGTGAGCAACATCGCGCACCTGCTTGCACCAAAAATAAATAAATCCACAGTAGTCAAGTGGCGTATGAGTCTTGAAGTCTATTAAGTTTCTTGAATTTTAAGTTTAAGAATTCTTACATTTCTTGAAGTCTAGTTGTATTATTAAGAAGTGTAATAATACAACTAGAGGGGAAACGGTCTCACGCATTTTGCCATCTTTCAGCAAAGTTGAATGGCTGTGGGGGAGAACCAGTGAGTTTATGTATGAAATTAATTTAAAAAAAGGAGGTATTGCTCAACCAAGCTTTGATGCTTACACAAATACAAATATCAACAAAATGTCCCATAAGTTAAAGAAAACTTCAATTCAGATCACAGCTCTGGACCTACAGCAAATGCTCAGATGATCAGAATTCATGGAATTCGGAGATAATGGGCTAACTTGTATGACCCCTGAAGGTATTGGAAAGAACTTCAATTAATATTAGAGTTGACTTTATAATATAACATCAAGTGTTAATACAGAATAAAGTAAGGAATATCTAAGTAAATTGGTTTGTCCGAAATCTATGGAAGAGCAAAAAGTAATGCTAAATAGAGACATTGAGGAAAGAAAAATTATGAAAGGGAGAGAGAAACTTAAAAATGCAGTGGGGAGAGATTGGCAGGCTATGTTAATATTATCATTATATGCAGAAAAAAACAACAGTATTAGTGGCTTTTTCTTAAAGCAGTACAAGCGCTATATACCTCACCATTGGCAAGAACAATTGGGCAAAATGTAAGGGCAGACTGGTTGCAAATGAGAAATGGGACTCGATAGGGGGGTCCTTACCCCTACTCCTATTTCTAATACCTTTGGAGTCTTTGACAATTAGTCTAAGGTTGCATAATGCTGTTAAAAGATACTTAACTCATATATTGTTTTTGTTTTTTATTAAGTGTATTATAAGTGGCCAGCTTACTCCAAGCGCTGACTAATTGTAATATTTATATTTCTTGTTTTTGAGAATAAAAAAGGATGAAAATTATCTATAAATTGTGTTATCAAATTGCAAGCAAATTCCTAAATTAGGAGAAAAAATGTGTCTGTGAAGTCTCTTGCTTATGACATCCCCTGTGGCACGGTATGCAAATTAACTGATTTTCAATATGAAATGTGTAATTTGCATACCATGTCACAGGTGATGTCATAAGCAGGAAACTCCACAGACACATTTAAAACACATTTTTCTCCTAATTTAGGCATTTGCTTGCAACTTTGCTAATACAATGTATAGATACATTTTCAATATTTTTTTATGCTCTACATGCAGAGTAAAAAAAAATGTTCAGGTGTTAAAGTCCCTTTAAGTGCCAATCAAGTGTTTTCTATTGCTACCTGCTATAACTTCCATTTACAGAAAGACATATTTTATTTTGGTCTGTATCTGGAGTTGTCCAATAGGATTCCTCTGGGCTCTTCCTTTGGGGCTAAGCTGGTTTAGGGGGAAGCACTCCCATAATTGTGTTCCCTTTCTGTAGGACTCAGCATGTTATACAGTATAAAATAACTTTTTTGACACATGCAAAATTTGCCTGAAACATAGGCATCTTCCTAAATACAGTTTTCCTCCACTCCTTCCAGAATTTGCTGTCAGATGGAAAAATGTTTTCCGGATCACTCCACTTACAGGTTCTTACACAGGCAGTGGTCGCTCCCAACTGGAAATCCACCTTATGTGTTTTGTAGTGGATTGCTACTTCCTCAGGGGCTCTCTACAACTGAAAAAAATAGTGTTACCATTTACACATTGCTACTATTTTATTTATATACCTTAGACACTCTAGTGCTACATTTAACCCCTTAGTGACAAGATATTTTTACCTTAACTTTCCCTTGGGGAAAATGGCTGTTTTGACATTTCTGGGGTGTTTGTGTTTAGCTGTAATTTTCTTCTTTCTCACATACTGAACCCACACAAATTATATGTTGTTTTTATATTCATAAGAAGGGCTTTCATTAGATACCATTATGTTCATCATATCTTATAATTTACTACAAAAAAATATAAAAAAATATGATGAAAAATTTAAAAAACCCACTTTTTCTAACTTTGACCTAAAATATAATTTACACAAATACAATCATTAAAAAAGTCCTCATCTAAATAGTTTTTAAATGTTGTCCCGTGTTCAGAAATATGCATGTTTACATATTTTATGGTATTTTTTTGCTAGTTATGGGGCAAAAACCAAAAATAGTGTTTTTTGTTTTTTTCCTATATTGAACTTTTGACCCCAACCCAGTGGCGTAGCGTGGGTTGTCAGCACCCGGGGCAAGGCAAGTAATTTGCGCCCCCTAACCCGTGGATTTTAGCACTCGAGTCTCTTCTACTAGATTAGTTAAAGAAACCCTTACCCCCCAAGCACATGTATTGTTTGTTATGAAAATACTTATGTAATTAAAGTAAAATGCATCTAAATACAAGTTTATTTTCCAACACTTTATTGAGTGCGAACATGCATTACACACATTCTCCACATTTTCAGCAGGTCTATGAATACAAATATACACATGTAGTAACCTAGCATGGGCCATGCTATTATATGTCGTCTCACAACCATCGTAAACGACAAACAATATCAAGAACAAAAACTAAACATCAAAATGGAACCATACCCTGGAGATGATCCAAGACTGGGCTAGATGGAGCCAACTTCCTCAATCCTGTACCTCTAATGTTACCCCCCCCCCCCCCCCACACACACACACACCCACATATGCCATAATTGTTGTGCCATTCAGATGCCAGTAATATTGTAACTTTCGGATGCCAGTAATATTGTGCCAGTCAGTGCCCAGTAATATTGTGCCAGTCAGAGCCTAGTAATATTGTGCCAGTCAGATGCCTGCAATATTGTGCCAGTCAGATGCCTGCAATATTGTGCCAGTCAGAGCCCAGTAATAATGTGCCAGTCAGATACCAGTAATATTGTGCCAGTCAGATACCAATAATATTGTGCCAGTCAGATACCAGGAATATTGTGCCTGTCAGAGCCCAGGAATATTGTGCCTGTCAGAGCCCAGGAATATGGTGCCTGTCAGATGCCTGTAATATTATGCCAGTCAGATGCCTGTAATAGTGTGCAGTCAGAGGCCAGGAATATTGTGCCAGTCAGATGCCTGTAATATTGTGCCAGTCAGATGCCTGTAATATTATGCCAGTCAGATGCCTGTAATATTATGCCAGTCAGATGCTTGTAATAGTGTGCCAGTCAGAGGCCAGGAATATTGTGCCAGTCAGAGGCCTGTAATATTGTGCCAGTCAGATGCCTGTAATATTATGCCAGTCAGATGCCTGTAATATTGTGCCAGTCAGAGCCCAGTAATATAGTGCCAGCCAGATGCCTGTAATATTATGCCAGCCAGATGCCCAGTATTATTGTGCCAGCCAGATGCCCAGTAATATAGTGCCAGTCAGATGCCCAGTATTATTGTGCCAGTCAGATGCCCAGTATTATTGTGCCAGCCAGATGCCCAGTAATATAGTGCCAGTCAGATGCCCACTATTATTGTGCCAGTCAGATGCCCAGTATTATTGTGCCAGCCAGATGCCCAGTAATATAGTGCCAGTCAGATGCCCAGTAATATAGTGCCAATCAGATGCCAAGTAATATAGTGCCAATCAGATACCCAGTAATATAGTGCCAATCAGATGCCCAGTAATATAGTGCCAATCAGATGCCAAGTAATATAGTGCCAATCAGATGCCCAGTAATATTGTGCCAATCAGATACCCAGTAATATAGTGCCATTCAGATACCCAGTAATATAGTGCCAATCAGATACCCAGTAATATTGTGCCAATCAGATACCCAGTAATATAGTGCCAATCAGATACCCAGTAATATTGTGCCAATCAGATGCCCAGTAATATAGTGCCATTCAGATACCCAGTAATATTGTGCCAATCAGATACCCAGTAATATAGTGCCAGTCAGATACCCAGTAATATTGTGCCAATCAGATACCCAGTAATATTGTGCCAATCAGATACCCAGTAATATAGTGCCAATCAGATACCCAGTAATATTGTGCCAATCAGATACCCAGTAATATAGTGCCAGTCAGATACCCAGTAATATTGTGCCAATCAGATGCCCAGTAATATAGTGCCATTCAGATACCCAGTAATATTGTGCCAATCAGATACCCAGTAATATAGTGCCAGTCAGATACCCAGTAATATTGTGCCAATCAGATGCCCAGTAATATTGTGCCAATCAGATACCCAGTAATATAGTGCCAGTCAGATACCCAGTAATATTGTGCCAATCAGATGCCCAGTAATATTGTGCCAATCAGATACCCAGTAATATAGTGCCATTCAGATACCCAGTAATATAGTGCCAATCAGATACCCAGTAATATTGTGCCAATCAGATACCCAGTAATATAGTGCCAATCAGATACCCAGTAATATTGTGCGAATCAGATACCCAGTAATATAGTGCCAGTCAGATACCCAGTAATATTGTGCCAATCAGATACCCAGTAATATAGTGCCAATCAGATACCCAGTAATATTGTGCCAATCAGATACCCAGTAATATAGTGCCAGTCAGATACCCAGTAATATTGTGCCAATCAGATGCCCAGTAATATAGTGCCATTCAGATACCCAGTAATATTGTGCCAATCAGATACCCAGTAATATAGTGCCAGTCAGATACCCAGTAATATTGTGCCAATCAGATGCCCAGTAATATTGTGCCAATCAGATACCCAGTAATATAGTGCCAGTCAGATACCCAGTAATATTGTGCCAATCAGATGCCCAGTAATATTGTGCCAATCAGATACCCAGTAATATAGTGCCATTCAGATACCCAGTAATATAGTGCCATTCAGATACCCAGTAATATTGTGCCAATCAGATACCCAGTAATATAGTGCCAATCAGATACCCAGTAATATTGTGCCAATCAGATACCCAGTAATATAGTGCCAGTCAGATACCCAGTAATATTGTGCCAATCATATGCCCAGTAATATTGTGCCAATCAGATACCCAGTAATATAGTGCCATTCAGATACCCAGTAATATAGTGCCAATCAGATACCCAGTAATATAGTGCCAATCAGATACCCAGTAATATTGTGCCAATCAGATACCCAGTAATATAGTGCCAATCAGATACCCAGTAATATTGTGCCAATCAGATGCCCAGTAATATAGTGCCAATCAGATACCCAGTAATATTGTGCCAATCAGATACCCAGTAATATAGTGCCAATCAGATACCCAGTAATATTGTGCCAATCAGATGCCCAGTAATATAGTGCCAGTCAGATACCAGGAATATTGTGCCAATCAGATACCCAGTAATATTGTGCCAATCAGATACCCAGGAATATTGTGCCAATCAGATACCCAGTAATATAGTGCCAATCAGATACCCAGTAATATTGTGCCAATCAGATGCCCAGTAATATAGTGCCAATCAGATACCCAGTAATATTGTGCCAATCAGATACCCAGTAATATAGTGCCAATCAGATACCCAGTAATATTGTGCCAATCAGATGCCCAGTAATATAGTGCCAATCAAATACCCAGTAATATTGTGCCAATCAGATACCCAGTAATATAGTGCCAGTCAGATACCAGGAATATTGTGCCAATCAGATACCCAGTAATATTGTGCCAATCAGATACCCAGTAATATTGTGCCAATCAGATACCCAGTAATATAGTACCAATCAGATACCCAGTAATATTGTGCCAATCAGATGCCCAGTAATATAGTGCCAATCAAATACCCAGTAATATTGTGCCAATCAGATACCCAGTAATATAGTGCCAGTCAGATACCAGGAATATTGTGCCAGCCAGCCCCCCCCCCCCCCCCCCGTACTTAAATGAAGCGGCTCCGTGTCCCCCGCCGGATGTCTCCTCCGTGCAGTCTTCCCTCTTGCACGGAGGAGGGAAGCAGACACCGGATGTGACGCGACGTTTTTTTTTTTTTTTTTTTTCCGGCCGTCGCATCCATCGGATGCGGCTTGCCGGAAAAAAGCGTTCACAAGCGCAATGCGCTGTGAACGCGGCAGCAGGAGCTGGGGGCCCACGGGACAGCTGCCTTGGGGCCCCCCAGGAGTAAATGGGCCCAGGGCAGCTGCCCCGTTTGCCCCGCGCTAGTGCGCCCCCCCAGATATTGCGCCCGGTGCGGCCGGCCCCCCCTGCACCCCCCACGCTACGCCACTGCCCCAACCCAAACCCTAAATTTAACCCTAACACTAAATTTAACCCCAACTCTAACCCTTATGCTATCCCTTAATATATTTTAATTTTAATTTAATTTTAACCCTATCCCTTATGCTAAAAATTACCAGTTTTAAGCTAATTAAATTGTTTGTTTTTTTTACATTGCTATGTTGGTTGCTGCCTCTAGGGGCAGGCAAGCAGCATATTCAGAGCGACGAAAGTGAATTTACTTTCACTTCCGAAGCTCAGACCATAAGAGAGCATAGCCATATTGACGGAGCACACGTCCTTTGTCGCGAAGGGGTTAACATAAGCAACAGGTAATCTGTCTTGTTTTGAGTGCTAGTGTACACCATCAAGTGGGTGTGGCTGTGTTTGGATTACCACACCAATCAGCCAGGATTGAGGAGTGCTTCTGGGTGTTTGATCAATTAGGTGTTCATTTTCTCATTGTTTTCTTTATTCCAAGCACTAAAATATAGTGATTAATGCCACAAATTATTTTTTACACCTGTTCCTTGGCACATTTATAATACATTAAATGGCATGGTCCACAGTAATTCAGTAGTGTAACCATCCAGCCTTGTGCAGACTCATCCAGGCTATATCCAGGCATTTCTGGATCCTTCTTGCTTTGCTTCCTTCTTTATTATTTTTGCTTATTCCTGCCTTGCCCTGTATTCCTGTTATGTTTTCCCTTCTGCCTGTCCTTATGTTTCATTCCAGGTTTTCTCTCATGAGTTTACTTCTATTTAAACCACACCCGTTTCTGTTCTGTCCTTAGTAGTGCAGTCTACAGGTATTTCCTCTGTGTCTATTCCATGTATGTATTTTAGATTTTACTATTTGTTCTTTGCTCATAGTATGTCTTAGTTAGGGACCTGCCTAATGTGGGGTACCTTGATGTGATTGGCAAGCTAACATATAATTGACCAATTGGTGAACCAAACCCCACCTTTTCCATATTTAGTATTAGGATAGTTCCTGTATTTATGCTTGTTCCTTTGTATGTGTCTCTTGTGTTCATTAGTCCTGTTCCCTGCAGTATTCTTATGTTATTATCCCTTTGCCTTGCCTTCTTTATCCTAAGTTGGTTTCTGTTTTATCTTGCTCCAGTCTTGCCTCTGTCCTGTAGCCCTGCACTCTGTATTTCTGTTCTGCTCTCCCTCAGTTACTTTTCTGTTTTAGCTCTGCTTGGCTGTCATTTAGTTCATTTATTCTTATGCCTGGAACCTGGATACAGCAGCTGCTTTACAGGGCCTGGTTGTGGCTGCAAAGACTTGGGGTCCCAAACCTCCTAGGGATTGTAGTTACCCAGCACCAGGTCCTGTGTCTCCACCCTGCAACGTAGCTCCTGATCTCGGGCGCTCAGGGTCCCTTTACCATCCTGGACCCCGTGTGTTACAAGTGGTCACATGATGGAGGTGATAGGAATTCAGCGCTGAATTACTCCTCCAGTCAGGGAGGAGGCATCCATTTACAGTGATTGCAATCGAATGACAATATAGCAAACTCATCCTAGGATTTTGACTATTCACTACACGTATGCTGCACCTCACTGAATTTAGATAACAACTCCACATCTGGAGCAAGTGTTCATTTCCTAGAGAAGAGCACATTTCCATACAGTAATATATAATAGACAATGAAACACTGATGCTATGAATAAATTGTGACACTTCCTTTCATCTGGTAGTTTGGAGAAAACTAATATTTTATGTAGCATGTTTACAGGTGTATTGAAATCAATTTCAGACAGTCAAAGATTGGAAGAATTCATTTATAGCAACTGTAGAAAAAAAAGATAATTAATGCACACAACATGGCAGACTTCTGCTGATGCGAAAAAAACTGACGCCTGACCAGAGCTATAATAAATGTCAGAGTGATCCATGCCAACGTACTGTTTATGTGCAGCTCATAAAACTCCTTTAATAGTATCTCTTCAGCATCATGCCTTAAAGAGAATTTAGTAGTACCAAAGCGCTACATGCACAGACAATCTATCTACATGTGCAGTGGTTATGATTTCATGTGTGTGTGGTCCTGCTGTTTGCACACAGGTGCCTGACTACATGAAAAATGCAGATGTCTAATTTAAAATAGTTACATTTAAAAAATCTTTGCAAAAATTTACAGCTTTAAAAGATTTGCCAGTATTTCTTTCTCCTGAATTACAGTGTGTTGCACAGTTCAATTGATCTAAGTCACTGTAGCAATATTGACATTCCCAGTTTTGTATCATCTTGCAAGCAGATGGAAGGTAACTTGTGATTCAGAGAAACACTGCTCAGATGCTCACTGAAACAATAAATAGTATGCGATTAATATGTGGGGGAAAAAAAGAAAAAAGATTAGGCACAGTGCTAGTGAATAGTAAATAAGTAATAGTGTGTGTATATCAGTGCTGTATTTACCGCGAGGCATCCTAGGCGGGCGCCCCCCAACACTGAATCCGCCCCTTTAAATAATTTTAAAAAAAGACCGCGCTTGCAGGCAGTGACAGAGGTGAGAGGGGACCGGAAAATCCCCCATTAATACCTCTGCCTGCCGGCATTCTGCTCAGGAAGCCAAACAGGCAGCACAGAGAAACCTCCGTGCTGCCTGTTCGCCTTCACGTGCAGTGTGACACGGAAGTGCCGACAGCTACGTGACCGGCGCGCTGACGTCAAACGCGTGCCGGTTCACTGACCTGTCGGCACAACTGCCTGGGAGCCGAACAGGCATATGGAGGAGACCATGCTGCCTGCCACTAGCCACCAGGGAAAATGTAAGTGCTGGGGAGATGGGGGCAAATTGGCTGGGGCTTATTAAATGGCAAATAACACTGGCATATTATTGGGAAAATTAGCAGGGGCATATTAAATGGCAAATAACACTGGCATATTATTGAGAAAATTGGCTGGGGCATATTAAATGGCAAATAACACTGGTATATTATTGGGCAAATTAGTAGGGGCATATTAAATGGCAGATAACACTGGCATATTATTGGGCAAATTGGCAGGGGCATATTAAATGGCAAATAACACTGGCATATTATTGGGCAAATTGGCAGGGGCAGATTAAATGGCAAATAACACTGGCATATTATTGGGCAAATTGGCTGGGGCTTATTAAATGGCAAATAACACTGGCATATTATTGGGCAAATTGGCAGGGGCATATTAAATGGCAAATAACACTGGCATATTATTGGGCAAATTGGCAGGGGCATATTAAATGGCAAATAACACTGGCATATTGTTGGGCAAATTGTCAGGGGCATATTAAATGGCAAATAGCACTGGCATATTATTGGGCAAATTGGCTGGGGCTTATTAATGGCAAATAACACTAACATATTATTGGGCAAATTGGCAGGGGCATATTAAATGGCAAACAATACTGGCTTAATATTGGGAAAATTGGCTGGGGCATATTACCGGTAAATGGCAGAATAAAACTGGCATATTATTGGGCAAATTAGCTGGGGAATATTAATGGCAAATTATACAGGCATAATATTGGGCAAATTGGCAGGGGCTGATTAAATGGCAAATACTGGCATATTATTGGGCAAATTGGCTGTGACTTATTAATGGCAAATAATACTTGCATATTATTGGGCAAATTGGCAGGGGCATATTAAATGGCAAATAACACTGGCATATTATTGAGCAAATTGGCAGGGGCATATTTAATTCGCAAATAACACTGGCATATTATTGGGCAAATTGGCAGGGGCATATTAAATGGCAAATAAGACTGACATATTGTTGGGAAAATTGGCTGCGGGATATAAAATGGCAAATAACACTGGCATATTGGGCAAATTGGCTGCGGGATATAAAATGGCAAATTACACTGGCATATTGTTGGGCAAATTAGCAGGGGCATATTAAATGGCAAATAACACTGGCATATTGTTGGGCAAATTGTCAGGGGCATATTAAATGGCAAAAAACACTGGCATATTATTGGGCAAATTGGCTGCGGGATATAAAATGGCAAATAACAGTGGCATATTATTGGGCAAATTAACAGGGGCATATTAAATGGCAAATAACACTGGCATATTGTTGGGCAAATTGTCAGAGGCATATTAAATGGCAAATAACACTAACATATTATTGGGCAAATTGGCAGGGGCATATTAAATGGCAAACAATACTGGCTTAATATTGGGCAAATTGGCTGGGGCATATTGCCGGTAAATGGCAGAATAAAACTGGCATATTATTGGGCAAATTGGCTGGGGCATATTAATGGCAAATTATACTGCCATAATATTGGGCAAATTGGCAGGGGCTGATTAAATGGCAAATACTGGCATATTATTATGCAAATTGGCTGGGGCATATTAATGGCAAATGATACTGGCATATTATTGGGCAAATTTGCTGGGGAATATTATGGGCAAATAATATTGGAAATGTGTTTGTAATGGGTTGATAGAGGCATGTAAATGGGGTGATGGGGCATGTCCTTGGTGTGCAACGTGGGTTATGGGTCATGTCGTGGGTGTGCATCGTGGGTAGGGGGGGTGCCCAAAATTTGTCTGCCTAGGGCAGCACAAAACCAAGATACACCACTGGTGTTTATAGTGCCCTTCACTCCAAAAGATGAAATATACAAATAATACAATCGATACTAACCACTGGAGGCAGGGAAGGTACGAGATGGCAATATGGAGATAAAAGAATCCCAGACAATGTATGGAGTAACAAATGACTCAGTGTGAAATCAAATGGAAGCAGCTGGCCTTATAATGGAATGCAATGGAAAAATCCACTGCAAAAATGGAGAAACAGTGTAGAGGTGAGACCGCGCTATATATATATACAATGACAATATAATGTAATAGACTACAAATACAAGTAAATATGGAAATATATAAATGTATTAAAAAGAAATAGATATATAAAATATATATATAAAGTATATGACAAAAAATCCAGTCACAGAATCAATGCGTGATCACATGTAGATAAATGTACATAAATAAGATGTATGGTATTATATAAAATAAAAAGCCACAAATGGACAAAAACAAGAAAATAGAATAAAATGAGATAGAAATGAAAGCAAGGATCCCTTACCCACTGGGTCTGTTCGCCTGGCCAGGACTATTAATCAGTTAGGATATTGCACTATAAAGAAACACAGCTACACCCCCACAGGACGCGTTTCGAATTATCTTCATCAGCTGGTGGGCGGTAGTGCGATTAATATGCGTTATGCTATTTAGCTTTTATGGATTACAAATCTGGGCTGGCACACAGAGAGCTGTGTGGGCAATAACAAGTATGTCACTTACATAAGTACCATTATATTCCGTGCATAAGATGCCCCATCTATAAGACGAGCCCTACTTTGTTGAACCCAAAATTAAGAAATCAATATAGTTGTTTTAATCTCTTTTTATTAAGTTATTTGTTGCCCCAAAACCATCTTTGCACTCAGGAATTGCCCCCAGAAGCCACTTTGCACTCAGGACTTGCCCAGTACCTACTCCAGCTATTAAATTGCACTCACAGGACTTGCCTCCAGTGCTTACACCAGCTATTAGATTACACTAAGGACTTGCCCCCAGCACTTACGAAATGTTGTCCTTCAGCAGCAGGAGCGGCACAGTTTGACACCCCTGACCTAAAGTTAATACTAGTAAATCCCTTGAACTAACTAATAGTTGCATAGACCAGTCTGGTCATGTCTTTTCAGCCTGGTTTTCTTACTGGCAGTTCAATTCATGCTATTAAAATTATTAATAAAAGCTAAACTATACAGTTCAAAAGGTTACAATGTAATTATTACCCATGTCATTTTACTAATCATTAACTTTGATTGATTTCGCTCAGCTATTTTCCTGTATGTAATACTAATGATTCATGAGCTATATTGTTGCACATTTTTAAATCTTTAGAGGATAGCTTCATTTTTCCAGAGGGCAAGTCTTCGATGCACAAATGGTAAATGGTATTAAAGTTTTCCTAAGGGCTAAGAAAAAGATACCTCTTTTCATTTTTCTGAAAGGATAAAATAAATATACAGTGGTTGATGTGATTCCCTCAACCTACATTCTTTAGAAGAGTGAGAAGACTAGCTTGACGAATGGGAGAAGGTCAAGTGTCAGCTATTTAAACTGAGTTTTTTAAGAGGGATAGGTGTTTCAACCGTTTTTTCTAGCTGATTTTACTTCACTCTTTCATTATCTAGGCTTTTCATCTTCATCTTCTTCCTTGTTAAGGAGGAATTCTCTGGTGAAAATAAGGTCAAATGATTTGCATTTATGTTGTATTGTAGATTTGTGATTATGTCTGATTCATCTGTAGAATGGATTCTACTAAAAGCACTTTAAGTCAATGAATCTTGTTGATGGGAAGAATCAATCACCAATAAACAAAATATTTGATCAAGAAGAGAATAATTTTAATTCATTTGCAATGTAAATCAGTCAATCTATTTAATCTCAAAGTCGTGGTCTGAAAGTGCACCCATTGATTGCTCCAATCTCGAGTACAAATTGATAAACATCTAGAAAGTGCAGAACTCGCTCTTGAAACTAGAATGACAGTGGCACTGCTGTCCTTTCTAAACTACTAGCTAAGATTCAGGAACAATTAATCTGTCAGGTGGAATTGTACATGCCATATAGTTTGCAGATTTTGCAACACTGGCATACATCTACAGAATATGATATGTGAGTTATAATTTACCACTGAATTTCAACCGTTGCAGTCTTTAATTTTCAATGCCCAGAGAAAAATAAACACTGGTTATTAAATTGAGCCTATGGATGCCACGGAGCTGGCAGGCTGGTAAAATAATTGGCTTGATGCCAATGTTTAGTCAGTGGAGTGAATAGCATGGGCAGTATTTTTTTAGAAGAAATGGTGGCGACCCTAGTAGAGCCTTATGTTACATTACATTATTTATATAGCGACAACAATTTACACAGATTGTATTTGTCTATATTATTATGTAAACATGTAATATAACATGACCAGAGGGGGATGGAAGCAATTGCTGTGCTGGGATAGGTAATGGTAAATGGTTCTAAGGTTGTATCAGTGGGGATGGGACGGTACATCGCGGCTGTTTAAACGCAGCCGCTTCACCAGTTCATTGTGCGAGAGGTCATCACCAGACCTTTCTTCGCGGGACAGTTCATAGCAGGATCACACAAACTGAGTATTATTAGGGGTTAGGTATTAGTATTAGGGTTCGGTGGATAGTGTTAGTATTAGGGTTCAGTGGGTTGTGTCAGTAGGTGGCATGTTTATTTTATGTTATCCTGATTTTAATAGCCTGTTTAAGATTAGGTTTTCTATTTTTTGAGGCTTACATGTTATTATTTGTACCCCTGTGCCTCCCCTAGTTTGTGTGTATATAATTTGTGCTGTTTTCACAAATAAAGGTTGCTCATTCTTGCTGTACCTAATTGATAGTGGTCCTGTCTGTTATTTGGGTACAAAGAGCAAGGTCCAGGAAAGACGTCATGTGATTTTTATGGACACTATCAACTATGCAACTGCTAAAATGTGGTTGTTATTGTTATTTTGCTGAATATATAATTTTTAACTATTAACCTTATCGCGACAATGGACGTGTCAGGCACGTCCTGCCGGGAACTCCTATCCTGACAATGGACATGCCTGGCACGTCCTGCGGCGAATCAAGCGGTTTTCACGATCAATAATCGCGAAAACCGCTTCATCGGTGCTGGTCTATTGCCTCGATGTCGAGGCAATAGCCAGCACCGAAATTTCCAATCTGGGGGACCCACAATCGCCCCACGGAGCGATCGTGGGAGCCATATTGACGGAGCAGCATGCTCCGTCAATATGGCTATGCCCTCTGGTGGTCTGAGCTTCGGAAGTGAAAGTAAATTCACTTCCGTCTCTCTGAATATGCTACTGGTAGCTAAGTAGCATAGCAATGTAAAAAAATTAAAATAAATATTTAATTAGCTAAAAACTAGTTATATAGTTAGATTAGCCTATAGGGTTAAAATTAAATATTTTTTAGCATAAGAGATAGGGTTAAAATTAAATTAAAATTAAAATATATTAAGCGATAGCATAAGGGTTAGAGTTGGGTCAATTTAGTGTTAGGGTTACATTTTTGGTTCGGGTTGGGGTCAAAAGGTCAATATAGGAAAAAACTAAAAAACACTATTTTTGGTTTTTGCCCCATAACTCGCAAAAAAATACCGAAAAACATGATTGTATTTTTGTAAATTATATTTTAGGTCAAAGTTTTTTAATTTTTCATCATATTTTATGATTTTATTGTAGTAAATTATAAGATATGATGAACATAATGGTATCTAATGAAAGCCCTTCTTATGACGATAAAAACAACATATAATTTGTGTGGGTACAGTATGTGAGAAAGAAGAAAATTGCAGCTAAACACAAACACCCCAGAAATGTCAAAACAGTCATTGTCACCAAAGGAAAGTCAAGGTGAAAATGTCTTGTCACTAAGGGGTTAAAGAGATAGTAATATTTTTTTTCCTGCCCTGATTATTAACATTATATATTATAAACATTTTTATTTATATCTTATTAATATTTGGGGTTTTCTTCTTCTTCTTCTTTTGTCTTCCTCTTCTTCTCTTTTCCTTTTTTTCCCTTCATTTCTTGTTGTTTACAACACAGTCATTCATTTTAATTTGTACTATTTTGTAAGGTGGGCTGGGAACCACCTTTTCTCTTGACTAGCAGTAGTACCTACATTTCCATTTGTCCCATCTGTTTCTTTACATTCTATTCCCTCTTTACATCAAGCACAGAGACCATATTTCAACTATTTGCCATTTCAGCAACCTTGTGATTTTTATGGGGCAGCCAGGGGCGGGGAGGGGCTTGAGTTAAGTCACATGCTTTCTCTTTTTTTTTTATTTAATTGGGTGTCATTGAATAGACACCATTGTGTAGAAAAGGATAACAATAGATTGGAGATTAGTTGACTGCAGTTTATCATGTAACATGATCTTCCTTCTGCTCATATTCTGACATACTTATTAGTGAATGGGATTTCTCATTTAAGTATTGATAATTGTATTTAATATTGCGGAGGAGCTAGTCACTATCTAGACAAGAATGTACTTGTCAAATGATTTGTCAAAGAGTCCATTTGTTAATTTCACTTTATTCATTTATACAACCACCAGAAGGTATTTCTCTCCCACTATGCTGAGAAAGCCACAAACAACATCCTGTGTCCATCAGTAGGTGCCAGTCGTCACTCCTCTACGTGTTTCAGCTGAAACTAAGCAGCTGTTTCAAACGTTGGCCACTTCCATCAAGATTTTCATCTGAGACAAATTCCATTTCTTATCTTTCTACACCAAATTTGGGTAGTCTGTTAACATTTAAGAATAAAGACTTTTTGAAATATTTGCTTCAAGGTTAAGACTAAGTTATCACAGCAGCTGCATCAAAGATTTGCTTGTTTTAAACTCTTTCTACTCAGAGGTGATGTGTAGCAGCTGTCAGGGATAAACTCTCAAATAAGCTGCCACTGTTTCAAAAGCACATTCTTCATATTTAAATATCTGCTTTTAAGTGTGATGGTAGTTGATAAAGGTGTTGACAGGAAATGTAGTTATTCCACCAGCCCCAAAGATATCCAGTGGTATTAGAGAGATAATACTATCAGACTGTAAGCTTGCAAGCAGCTCTCTCTGCTTAATGTATCAGTTTGTCTCTGTTCATTAAATGTAGTTATTTCCTTCTAAGCTCCATACCAAGCACTACGTACATTGTTGGTACTATATAGGTAAATGTTAATATAATGTAATGTTATACAGGGTTGCCAATGTATTTAATTCTATTTGCCAAAAAGCTATAGTTCTTGAAGAAGGATAGCCACAAGAGCAGTAAAAAGGTTGAGGCAAATGATGCACTAGCCTTGGTTGCACAAGATGAATTTGTGCAGATAGGCTCTCTACCACCTTTACACCACAATAAGCATCATATAATACATTCACTGGAGCACTGCTTAAAGTGGCAGCATGTAGAGCAAAGGAGCAATATAAAAGTTATCTCTGCTGCTGCACTACCAGAGCACAAACGCCATGTTCCTTCTACTACACTACTAGCAGACAAGCAGGTCTCATGCAGAAAACCCCCCACCCAAAATGATTTCTGAAAGACACACTAGGGGTTATTTATAAAGAGGTTTCTGTCAACAAATTGTGCTATAATTAATGTGTGTATGTATGTATATATAAAATTATTACAACTAGAAAAACACCAGAGTGAATCAGTTTCTCATCTCTACAACTTGAGTCTTACAGCTAACTAAAACCCTAGTTTTCAGTGGCTGTTGGATTTTTTAACATCACCCCCCCAGCATTGTTGACTAAAGGAATCAGCGTTAAATATGGAAACATCACCGTGATGTCACTTGATGTGGCAGATTATATTGAGTTATCATACACAAAGTATAATAAACAAAAACAGGTCACAAAAAAAGAGAACAGGAAGCTAAAACATTTATGAGGTGGCCACTGACCAACAAAATAAATAAAAAGATGTGTGTCCAAACATTGCATAAACCCACATAACTCATGGAATGTGGTAAGGAAAGTGGAATTAGCAGAAGGAAGGACAGAGCTGCCATGTTGAAAGGCAACATACAGGACAACATCACCTTTCCATTTAGGTGGCAAAGGATCCTCAAGCTTTGCTGTATGAAAAGTTATATCAAGTTTTACCTAAGTTTCTCACATGAGGTGCAGTCTGAAATCAAGCAACAGTGTATATATGGATTATATGGTTAGGTACTAGCGCCTTCATAATTGTTATTTCTGATTGTTTTCAATGCGATGACATCTCTGTCTAATTGAAAGTGAGTTAATCACCACATTTGAATAATAATATATGTAAACTTGTTATAATTTTCACCAACACTATTGTTAATGGGGTCTAAACTGTTGTGTGCTAAATATTCCCATGGGATCTTTTCCTTGCTATTTAAGCATAGATTTATAGTTTTGTAATTCAAACAACTATATCATATCAGCTACAAAATTGGAATATTTGGATGCTGGTACATTCAAACAAAGCGTTTAGTGTTGATTTTATTAATTATATGTCAATTAATTTGACACATATCAGCAGATTATGTATGGATAGTCACTCAATCTTTCTGATTAATTTCAACGTATTGTATTTGCAGCTTTCGAAAAAACTATGTGTGGATTGAATAATTCTGATCTCGCAGGGAGAGCTCCTTTATTTTGGAAGGGATCCAGAAGGATGGAAAGCAAAACTTATTAGGAAATAATTGCCATTCCACGATTTGTGTGGATGCAGATATACATCCTTAGACACATTTGCCTAAAACTTTTGATCAATATAGTAAAATGATCTGTGCATAAATGTGTTTAGGGCCTATTGGATTCACAACATTTATTGATGCACCAGAACAACTATATTCGCAGACAGATGTAAGACAACAATGGAAAATAGATTTTAGGAGGTTCCTATTAAGATGTCTTCTGGGTAAATTAGCAACCTTATGAACTAAAGACCTCAGCAGGGAACATGTAGCCATAGCAATGTGATGAAACTTCCTAAGGGTAACAGACAGTGCTAAGCTGAGGCTAACTAATCCCTGCTATAAGAATAACTTCAGAAATGTTGAAAAGTGGCTGTGGTCTGCAAAAAAAAGGAGAAATGTCAGATCTGTCCTCTCCATGAAATTCTCTTGGCATTATTTTTTTTCCATGAATCTTTCGAGCTCTCCCTGTGAAAAGATCTCATGAAAAGCAAGATTTTCCAGGCTTTACAGTTAACATAGCGTGGTCTGTCCTTTTGCTATGAAACAATGAGCTTAGTTACTAGGAGTTAGGATGCCAGGGAAACTGCAGGACATTTTATCTTTAAAAGCTTACTATCCTTACTGTATAGTCCACTATTCAAGATATATGGCATGGCCTGCTGACAAAGTTTACTCTATAAAATGGTTCCCTTTTTTTCTAATTTTAAGACACAAAGAGAGTGAAACTACTGGAAAATATGTCACAATTGTTTACATCCCCACTTGTATGACCTTTTCAAGAAGCTTTGCTACACAGTAAAGAATGGAACGTATAGATCAATATTAAATTGTTGGGCTTCTAGATTAGTGGGGCACATAGCCTTTTTGTGGTAATGTGCTATCAAGTAGCCAACATGACAGAATTTGAGAATCTCTATCTTGAAACTTTATTTACAGAAAAAAATGTAAAACTATACTTCCACATATTAATATTATTTTCATTTGTCAAAGCTAGAGTTAATTTAACTGTAATCACCATTTGAGGAGAGTACTGTTGTATGCAATATTGCAATATTCCTATTAAGAAAAAAACACCATGAAATTCTGATAACAAGAGACTATCACTAAAGTTCGAAGACAGTTTACAAAGATATAAAACATATTACCCAAGTTTGCCTGGTAGTTAGATTTAATGCAAAGCAAGAATGGGAATGAACATAAAGCTTAGTAAATGTTTAATAAGGATATTCCACAAGAAGCTAAAAAGTATGTGGGAAAAAAATGAAAATAAGGTTCCATACCTGGATTTGACAAACAAGGGACAGTAAATAGAGTAGGGAGTCTTTGTATATTATTGATACATGAATTTTGTATCCAAATTGTACACAAAGATTTGGAAAAGCAAGAAACATTCACTATGAATAAAAAAGTACCGTATTTGCTTGAATATAAGACGACCATGATTATAAGACGACCCCCCAAACTTTGGATATTCCTTTAGGAGAAAAACTAAAAGCCTGAATATAAGACTACCCTATAGGGAAAAAAAAAAGTTTAACTTGTATACCTTCACATGTAAATTGCTTTTTCATATTTAATAAAAACTTATGTTATAAAAAAAATGCGTTTCTTGTTTTTATTGACCTTTTATGTGCCAATGCTGCCCCTACCCCCCAGATTTACCCAATGCTCCCCCCAACGGTGTCTGTCTCTCTCCCCCATCCTCCCTCCAACATTGTCTGTCTCTCTCCCCCACCATCCCCCCAATGTTGTCTGTCTCTCCACCCCCCCTCCCCCAGCATTGTCTGTCTCTCTCCCCCACCATCCCCCCAATGTTGTCTGTCTCTCCACCCCTCCCTCCCCCAAATGTTGTCTGATCACCTTTACTAACAGCCGGTGGATGTCTGCACAATGCGCGCAGACATCCTCCACTGCTGCCTGCCACTTCCGCTGGGACTTTTATGATGAAGCCGGAAGGTCCCGGCTTCATCATAGAAGTCCCGACAGTTGTGCTGGGCGGCAGCGGAGGATGTCTGTGTGCATTGCGCAGGCATCCACCAGTTGTTAGCGAAGGGGATCCAGGTCCCCTGCAGCTCTGCGGGGGACCTGGATCCCAGTCTTATAGTCTGACCACGATTTGAGGTCAGATTATAAGACGACCTTGAATATAAGACAAGGGTTTTTTTTCAGAGCATTTGCTCTGAAAAAAATCCTGTCTTATATTCGAGCAAATACGGTATGTTGCTGCCTCATATCATAATTTTTATGGTGTAAACCCTTGCTTTGAGTTTTCTATTTAGTGTAGGAAATGTTTAATGCTAGAAAGCCTTCCTCACCATAATGAAAATACAATGCATTATAAAACTAATTTTAACACAGATTCCCACATATCTTACTCATAATCACACAATACATTAACACACGCTAGTCTTCACTTCTGCATTTTGTTGACTTACTTTGCTTTTAATAATCACAAATATGTCTTGAAAACATAACTTATAAGACACTTTTATACAACCCCTAAGTACCACTGTGTCCCTAGCACAAGCTTATCATTGAACCTTCTGTTTAACCTGTTTCCCACCTCCTTTAAAGATGCTTTTCCACCAAGCTTATTATCTTTTCTTTTTCAACAATTTTTTTTACAAATTTATATTCTTTTATTTTTCATAGCAAAGACAGCACAGACAATAACATACAAAAACAATTACAAAGACACAATGTGCATTCCATCCATATTGTCATAAACTGATGTACACAGTATACACATTACACTTACACCATATTTACCATAGAGAGTGAGAGAAAAGATCACATTAACATTTATATACAGCCATCTGAGAAAACATTTTCACACTTTTATTTGTGATCCAGAAGAAGACAAAAAAACAACTTAATGAGACACTTTAAAATGTCATTTCAAATGGAAATAAAATTCTTCTTAATTCAATGCAGTATGATGCTACCTGACCACTTTCTGTTTGTTGCACATACATTTAATTTATGTGAAATACATTTACTTTTTCTTCAACACAAATTATAACTCTTATTTTTTAGAAATAAGAGCTGGTACCAATTGAAAAAAATCTATGTGGTAATATAGATCCATTTCTTTTTTTCTGGCTGGATAAGCATAAGTTTGGGAGCCTAAATATCAAGAATCAGGTCATCAAAAATGTTTTTCAGTCTGTTGGACCAATTAAAAATAAACGTTATCTAGATTCACAAATAACTCCTCGGGCCTCCATAGTAACTTTTAAATTTGTCATAAAAGACCTAAATATAGATAATTGGCTTACGGCAGGGATCGAAACAATAGAAATGCTTACTTATATCCGAATCTCCCCTCACCACCACTTTGCCGCAAGCACGCACCGGGTCACGTGACCTCTCTGCAAACACTGTAGGGGAGCCTAACAGGCAGCATGGTAGGACACCATGCTGCCTTCGAATAGCCGCCAGGGACAAGAGTAGGTCCGGGGGTGATGGGGGCATGAATTTGGGGTGATGGGGGCATGAATTGGGGGTGATGGGGGCATGTAAAAGGGATGATGGGGGCATGTAATGGGGGTAATGGGGGTGATGGAGGAATGTGATGGGGTCATGAAATGGGGTGATGGAGGCATGTAATTAATGGGGGTGATGGGGGCATTTAATGGGGGTGATGGGGGCATGTAATAGGTTGATGGGGGCATGTAATAGGTTGATGGGGGCATGTGATGGGGTAATGGAGCATGTGATGGGGACATGATATGGGGTCATGTAATGTGTATGTAATGGGATGATGGGGGCATGTAATGGAGGTGATGGGGCATTTAATGTGTTTGCATGTGGATGAAGGGGCATGTAATGGGGTGATGGAGCATGTCCTGGGTGTGGAACATGGGTAATGGGTCATGTCCTGGGTGTGCAATATGGGTGGGGGTGGGGTACCCAAATTTTGTCTACCTAGGGCAGCACGAAACCAAGATACACCACTTTCTCCACTGGAGAAAAGTATGTTTGGTACCCATTTAGAGATTACCTCTTGAATCACTAAAGCACTCAAAGAACTAGATCAAAGGAAGGAGAAACTAGAAGCAATGTCTAAATGTTAAAAGGAATTGGGGAAAACCTTTTCAACGAGCGCTTTGCGGAACGCATGGGAACTTGTTAGAAAATACATCCATTGTATAGGGCTGCAGAAATTGTATATTAAAATTTTACACAGATGATATCTGGTTCCCCTAAGGCTCGCTAAATATCAACCAAACACATCACAACTATGTCGGAGATGCAATAGAGAAAGGGGCAACATTTTCAACATATATGGTGGGATTGTGAGAAATTGTATGGGGTATGAAACATCTTAAATAAAATACAGAAATACAATTAGATCTTGGAGACATGGCTCCAGAGAAATTTCTGTTTCATCTTGGACTCTCCAGCCTAAGTAGTTTTTTTTAAAACAACTGGCAGTACATATCCTGATGGCAACTAAAATGTTGGAGAAGACCTGAAACTCCGACTGAACAGAAATTTGTGCACAAATACATTATCAGTGTACAATAGAGAAAACATTTTATTTAAATAAATATCTCCTCCTATTATAAAATTTGGAATCCCGTTATCTCCGTCTTTAATCATACATAGGAAAGATATTAACCCTGGGCATATTCATTACTAGACATGCTGGATTCGCCTCCTCCACCCGTCCATCTGATCTGATTAGATATAATCATCATAAAGTAGTATGGAATAAATCCTTTGAGGTCTCTGCATACCAGTATGTTGTATATGTATATATGAATGTCAGCTCTACAAATGCATAGGCTACTAACTATGTTGTATAGGAAGTAGGACAAACAATCTGCCACTGAAGTGTATGGATGTCTGCATATCATTGTAATTTTCTTGATTCTTTCGTTTTCTCTCTCATTGAGCAATTAGACTTGACCAATATCCTTTGGAGTAGCAAGAGTTTAGAACCTGATGACAAGATTGATCTATATATGCTATTTGAATATTCTTAAAGATTTTGTATAATGCTATTAATGTTTTTTACGTCTATACATTGTAAAATTAAAAAAGAATAATAATAAAAATAACATATCAATATCAGATGGCGTGGGGCATCTCCTTCCAAGGAGGTTGTAATACAAAATTCGAAAACAAAAGATTACGGAGCCCTTACCTACATATTTGGTGGACCTGTAATAAAGTTAAAAAATTATGGATCCTGACTTTCTTACTCCTGAGGAATTTACTTAAGATGGATATACCAGAAATCCCAGGAGTGGCTCTTCTACATTTGGAATGGGCCTTGATTGGGAAGAAAAATAGATATAAACTTACTCACTTGTTAATAGCCACAAAGATTTTAATTGCTAGGAACTGGAGGAAAACGTAGATTCCCAAGTAGGAACAATTAAAAAAACAAGTAACATATCCATTCCAAATGGAAGATAGGGGGGAAATAACACAGGACAAGGGCTGGGAAATATGGAACCAATATATAAACGGATAATTACTGAACCTCAAAATCAAACCCTGAAAGAAGATACAGATAGTATTAAAAAAGAAGCATACTTAGATTGTATAGATACACTTAATTAATAATCGGTACGCAAGAAAGAGAAGAACAGTCGCCTATCCCAGCGGCAACCCCCCCCCCCCCTGCGGAACCTCCCCTGGGAACCTCTCCCCCGGGCTCCCTTGTAATAGAGGCCAGGGGGGAGGGGGGAAACTGTAACCCGGGTTTACATGTCGGTGGTGTTGTCTTTATGTGTTGTTATGTTAATTTTAATATGTAGAGAAGGCAACTGACAGGAATGTTTTGGTGAAAGATATAGAATACTAACTTACTGTTATAATACTGTTATAAGAAGTAACCGAGGAAAAACTTTGCCTCTGAACACGTTATATATTATATTTAACATTTTGTATTGTAAGTAAAAGAAAATATTTAATAAAGATTTGATATTAAAAAAAAAAAAAGATTACCCTGGTTAAAATGTTAATAATATAAATATATTTTTACAGAGTCTTCTTTCTTTGGGATCAAGCCCAGGGGCATGAAAATCGGACATAAAATATGTAAGCTACTTAAGATCGTTTAAAATATCCCCTGCCACTTGCCCCCTTTTATTAATTCAGTGCCAAAGAGTACGTACATCTCTTTTTGTATGGTAAATTGCCTGTAGTAGTAAGTCTTGTCCATAGTTTAGCGTGAACCCAATGACATAGGTCTAGAGATAATTGAATGCATCTTTCTACTCCTGATTTTGTATAATATTCATATGAATCATCTGGAAAGTGTTCATTCTATGCGTACATGTTATATGTCACTTTTTTTATTATTGAAATTTAATTTAAAAAAAATATGATTAAAAAAAAAGATAGATCTCCTGTTGTTTTACATTGAAAATAATTTCACAGGGGGGTCATAATTTAGTGTCATCCAATATAAAGGGGTTGAAGGTACCTGCCGTATTATTGCTATAGCAGCAGAAATAAGTCTGTTACACTATATTCACAGTTTTTAAAGGAATTGCTGATGAAGAAACAGATAATAAAGATCTGTTTCTTTTCCTTTACTTTATATGATGCATAACTAAAATATCTGGAGCTGTCACTTTTTTACTTTAAGCTTTTACATGCCATATATATTATCTTGTGAAATGTTCATTGCATGTCAGCTTGTTTGTATCTTACTTACATTGATTCCTACAAAACATGTTGCACTTTTTACACATTAAAGATTAAAGCATGGGAGTTAGGGGCTGCAGCAAAGGCGCCTCAGCCAGCTGGGGGGCTCAACAAGGTCAGATTAACGAATGGGCTGATGGAGCTGCAGCTCCAGGCCCCTACCTTAAAAAAAAACTTGCTGGTAGAGGCTCTGGCTGGGGAAAACAGAAAATCTCCCTTAATTAGCCCCCTGCCAGCATAGTATATGATTGTTGACCAGGCCTGGTGTGGAATGTGGGTGATGGGCATGGGCATCCGCAGAATTTTTTTCGGGGGGGGGGGGGGCATAATTTTACCGCAGGGCTCGACAAACCGCCGGCGCCAGGTCGCCATGGCGACCAGGAAATCAGACCTGGCGCCCAGGTATCGTGAGCCCCGCATGGTGCCTTGGCAATAGGATTTTTTTTTCTTCTCTTTAATCTTTAATCGAGGGAGCAGAGTGAGTGCACCGTCTGCACAGACTTCCTGCTCCGCCCCCTCGCGCACCGATGTAGGGCTGATCACCGGAGAGCTCAGTAGGAAAGCAAAGCTGCTCTCTGCCACTGGGCTGGAACACGCGCCCCCACCCCCCCTCCCTGCATTGAGGCTGGAACGCAACCCCCTCTCCCCCCCCCCCCTCCCTGCATTGATGTGTTATAGCAGGGAGGGGGGACATTGATAGGTGAGCTTTTTTTTTTCCTTAAAAAAAAAACCCTGCTGCCTTGTGTGTGTGTGTATATATGTGTGTGACTGGATGTGTATGTGTGTGTAAATATGTGTCTGCATGGATGTGTTTGTGTGTGTATATATGTCTCTGACTGGATGTGTATGTGTGTGTGTATATATGTGTCTGACTTAAAAAAAAAAAACCTGCTGCCTTGTATGTGTTTGTATATATGTGTGTGACTGGATGTGTTTGTGTGTGTATATATATGTGTCTAGATGTGTTTGTGTATGTATATATATGTGTCTAGATGTATGTGTGTGTATATCTATGTGTCTAGATGTGTTTGTGTGTATATATGTGTCTGGAGGTGTTTGTGTGTATATATGTGTCTGGATGTGTTTGTGTGTATATATGTGTCTGGATGTGTTTGTGTATATATGTGTCTGGATGTGTTTGTGTGTATATATGTGTCTGGATGTGTTTGTGTGTACATATGTGTCTGGATGTGTTTGTGTGTACATATGTGTCTGGATGTTTTTGTGTGTATATATGTGTCTGTGTGTATAGATGTGTCTGGATGTGTTTGTGTGTATATATGTGTCTGGATGTGTTTGTGTGTATATATGTCTGGATGTGTTTGTGCGTATATATGTGTCTGGATGTGTTTGTGTGTATATATGTGTCTGACTGGATGTGTTTGTGTGTGTGTGTGTGTATATGTGTCTGACTGGATGTGTTTGTGTGTGTATGTATGTGTCTGACTGGATGTGTGTGTGTATATATGTGTCTGACTGGATGTGTTTGTGTGTATATATGTGCCTGACTGGATGTGGTTGTGTGTATATATGTGCCTGACTGGATGTGTGTGTGTATATATGTGCCTGACTGGATGTGTGTGTGTGTGTGTGTTTATATATGTGTCTGACTGTGTTTGTATGTATATGACTGACTGGATGTGTATGTGTGTATGTATATGTATTAAAACAAGGTGTAGCGGGTTTCGCACTCAGAAGTGGAGGGTGCACGGAGAGGATTTTCAACCTGGTACTCCAAATTAGAATAAATTATCCTTTATTCTGTATGTATATGTGATGGACTATGTGTCTGTGTGTGTATCTATCAAGTTATCATGAAGTGGAGGAGCTTTGTCATTATCAGTGAAGGCATGCAAAGGGTTGATAAACCCAGCACCAGATACAGATCGACAGCACCAGATATAAACCAACTACACTTGATATAGCCTCACTGCACCAAATATAGATCCACTGTGCCAGATATAGATCCACAACACCAGATATTAACCCACGGTACCAGCTAAAAACCCATGACACAAGATATAAACCACAGCACCAGATAAATATCCAGAGGTCTAGCTGAAACTCCACAGCAACAGATAGAACAACATAGCAAAGATATAACCCCATAGCACCAGATACAACACTATAGCACACAATATACCCAACAGCACCAGACACAACACTATAGCACACAATATAACCCAACAGCACCAGACACAACACTATAGCACACAATATAACCCAACTAGAGCCGGCATTAGGGTGTGTGTGTGTGTGTGTGTGTGTTTATATATGTGTCTGACTGTGTTTGTATGTATATGACTGACTGGATGTGTATGTGTGTATGTATATGTATTATACACACTCTGCGAGCCAGTAGAGGCACTGGATTGGGGAGATCCCCCCTCACCAGCCCTCTGCTCGGCAAGCTCTGCTGGATCCGACGAGGGGACGGAGCTAACCGGCTGAGGGGTGTAGCTCCGCCCCCACCCTGTGAAGCAGAGCAACGTCTGCTTCACGGGGAGCCACGGGCAGCAAGAGAAAGTGCTGCTCAGCTCCCCTTGCTTGCATCAAGCATGGGGAGCCAAGCAGAACTTTCTCTTGCTGCCTGTGAAGCAGACGCTGCTCTACTTCATAGGGTGGGGGCGGAGCTACACTGCTCAGCTGGTTAGCTCCGCCCCCTCCTTGGATCAATATTTGCAGGGAGGGGGAGAGAGACAAAGAACAGGGGGAGGGGGAGAGAGAGAAAGAACAGGGGGAGAGAGAGAGACAGAACAGGGGGAGGGGGAGAGAGAGACAGAACAGGGGGAGGGGGAAAGAGAGACAGAACAGGGGGAGGGGGGAGAGAGAGAGAGAGAGAGAGAGAGAGAGAGAGAGAGGGGGGGGGAGGAGAGAGACAGAACAGAGGGAGAGAGAGAGAAAACAGGTATGGGGGAGTTAGAGAGAAACAGACATGGCAAGGAAGAGGAAAGGTACACACACATAGATGGGTGAAAGAGACGGGGGGTGAAAGACGGGGGGTGCCACAGGGCAAGCCCGCACAGGGCGCTGGGACACTTAAGGCCGGCCCTGAACTCAACAGCACCAGATACAACCCTATAGCACACAATATAACCCCTCAGCACCAGATACAACACTATAGCACACAATATAACCCCACAGCAACAGATACAACATTATAGCACACAATATAACCCCACAGCACCAGACACAACACTATAGCACAGAATATAACCCCTCAGCACCAGATCCAACACTATAGCACACAATATAACCCAACAGCACCAGACACAACACTATAGAATTCAATATAACTCCACAGCACCAGATACAACACTATAGCACACAATATAAACATAAAGCAACAGATTCCATAAACACCCAAATTCCTAAATCCATGACATTTCTTTATCTCTTTCCCCCTTTTTTATATGTTTTATTCCTCCATGTTTGCCATCTCTTTCCCCATCATTTTATTATTTTATTCCTCCATGTCAGTGACCTCTTTTCGCCTACATTTTATCCTTTCTGCCCCATGTCACAATTTTGTCTGTATTCTGCTCCAATCAATCACCTCTTTTCATACTCTATTGTCTTTTCTGTCCCATGTCATCCCATTTTGTTTGCAATCTGCTTACATCTATCACATCATTTTACCCTCCATTATCTTTTCTGCCCCATCCACTTGTCACCATGTTGATGTGAGCAGAGCCTGGTCAGAGGAGCTGCTCAGACTGGACAAATGGAGACCTCAGGGAAATGGGAGGGACCTCCTTGGATTTACCCCACTCTGCCATGTACCTTAAAGCTATTATAAGCTCTTCCTACCTGTTACAGAGGCTCATCTGTGGCCTCTGAGTATCTTCCCCTGCAGGCTCTCTTCTGTCAGTCATGCTGCCACAAGGAGGGCTGAGGGGCGGGCTATAACTTCATATCCCCGGGCACCCCTGTCATTGGCTCTCCATGCAGCATGACTGACAGCTGCAGAGACCTGAACCAATGTGGATGGGAGACCAGTATTACAGCAAGCAGAGTTGCAGAAAGCAACAGCTTTGGGTGCCCCCCCCCTTGTGCCCCCGCCCCCCCTGTGGATGCTCATGGTGATGGGGCATATATTGAGGTACTGGGATAAGTTCTGGTGTGCAATGTGGATGATGGGGCATGGTTTGTGGTAAGTCCTGGGTGTTCAATGTGGGTGATGGGGAATGTTCTGTGTGTGCAATGTGGGAATGCACTGGCAAGTCTGGGGGCAGAATGGAACATCAGGGGATGCAGTGGTAAGTCTGAGGTTCAGATTGGCAAATAAAAGGAAATACATTTTTACAATCATAAAAAACTGTTTACATGTGATACAACATTTTCTAGCAAAATATTTTTCCTATAGGCTAGTCTTATATTTTTTTTATTTTTTTTTTACATTTTATCCAAAATGTATACATTACTGCTGATTTTGCCATGATATTCCACATTTATACATTACTGCTGATTTTGCCATGATAAACCATGTTTATACATTTCTGCTAATTTTGCTGTGATATTCCAAATCTATATATTACTGCTGATTTTGCCATGATATGCCACATTTACACATTACTGCTGATTTTGCCATGATAAACCATGTTTATACATTTCTGCTAATTTTGCTGTGATATTCCAAATCTATATATTACTGCTAATTTTGCCATGATCTGCCACATTTACACATTACTGCTGATTTTGCCATGATAAACCATGTTTATACATTTCTGCTGATTTTGCCGTGATATGCCAAATCTGTATTCTTTTTTTTTTTTAAGTTTATGTGATATTCCAAGTTTATGTGATAAGCCAAGTGCAATCTAAGTGCTGGGGTAAGCCCTGTGAATGCAATCTAAGTGCCTGGGTAAGTCCTGTAAGTGAACTCTAAGTGCTGGGGTAAGTCTTGGGTGCTGGAGCAAGACCTGTGAGTGCAACTTAAGAGCGGGAACATTTGTCAAGCGATTTATACCCAATCTGATTTTACTGTAGGGCCTCACAGTACTTGTAGCGCCTGATTGCACAGTATTGTAATTTAATAAAAGGTTTGTTAGTAGTAGTTAGTGAGTATTTAGTGTTTTGTGATATACAGAGCTATTATTTCAAGGGGGATACTAAACCCACAAAAATGTTTTAAACAGGTAGAAGACTGTATATGTACAGCTTCCCACATCACTACTGGATCTTATGTTTAGCTTCCTGGTTCCTCCATCACCACTGCCGCTTTTGTACAGCTTTCATTATCACCACTGGAAATCAAGTAGACAAGAACTCCAAGAAATGAAAACCAACATGGTAGCCATCAGTATAAGCATACAGCTTCCATTAGCAAAATTAATCTTACCATGTTAGAATCCTTGAGAAAATCATTGGAAAGTCCTGTTCCATCCACTTCTGATGACCATAGCAGCCAGATTTCCCCCCTCAGCAATGTTGGTTGGGGGGGGGGGGGGGGGGGTCAGCAGGACTGTTGGGGGGCAAATATAACTTCAGCAGTTATGTTTTTACCATTCTGCATGACAATCAATGGCTCTCTCCTTTCCCTTAAATACTACCTCTCCTGTTACTTTTATATAATTCCATTACAGATCACCTCAGTTTCCTCTTTATAGTAATCATTATTAAAAATGTTTGCATTTCGCGTCCCATAATAAATCATATACATTAATCTGTTGAAATACCCTATTTTTGTCTTAATCCATTATGATTTTATTAGCCCTATAGAACCTATGTACACCTTCACATAAAACATATTTAATATGTAAAATTGTCTTATATAGCTACTGCGATCTATTCCATCAATCCTCTAGGGTATCACACAGTTTCTGCAGGTTTATTTATATAATGCAACAAATGATAATCCACAAACAGTCTCTTTTCCCGGCAAGACATTCTATTTAGCAAAAACAAACTTTAAAGTGTGCTCCCAGGGACAATGTTCAAAAGAGGCAACAAACACACATCCATCTGGGGAGGAGATGCTTTGAATGTCTGCATCTTCTGTATAGTCTGGAACTCAAGTGTAAGTAGTGCTTATATTGTTTTTCTAGAAAGCAGGATAATTCCTTAGAGGTAAGGGGTGTACACATGGGTGTCCGGAGGGGGTCAAGGGTGGGCACTTGCCCCCTCCTTTCCATTGAAATGCCCGAAGACCCAGAGAAAAGCAGCAGCAGTGGAGAGAGAAACAGGAGGTTTCTTAGGGTAGGTTGACCGCACATAGAGGGGAGCACAAACACCTGGCAGTCAGGAAAAACTACCGTATTTGCTCGATTATAAGACGACCCTGATTATAAGACGACCCCCCAAACTTTGGATATTCCTTTAGGAAAAAAACTAAAAGCCTGAATATAAGACTACCCTTTAGGAAAAAAGTTAAACTTGTATATATTCACATGTAAATTGCTTTTTTAATAAAAAATTATGATATCAAAAAATGTATTTCTAGTTTTTATTTCTTTTTATGTGCCAATGCTGCCTTTCTCTTTCCCTTGTCCCCATTTTTCTCTCTCTCCCCCCTCCCCTTGCCTGTCTCTTAACCCCCTCACTCCCCTTGTCTCTGTCTCTTAACCCCTCCCCTTGTCTCTGTCTCTTAACCCCTTCCCTCCCCTTGTCTGTCTCTTAACCCCTTCCCTCCCCTTGTCTCTGTCTCTTAACCCCTTCCCTCCCCTTGTCTGTCTCTTAACCCCTTCCCTCCCCTTGTCTCTGTCTCTTAACCCCCTCCCTCCCCTTGACTCTGTCTCTGCCCCCCTCCCCCCTGTCTATCTGTCCCCCCTGTCTCTCTGTCCCCCTCCCTCCCTCCCCCTGTCTCTCTGCCCCCCCTCCCTCCCTTCCCCTTACCTTGATCCCTGGTGGCTAGTGGGGGCAGCCGGGGGATGTCTGCACGATACTTGCAGGCATCCTCCATGCTGCCCGACACGGCAGTCTATTATGACGGACAGCTGTCCGTCATAATAGTCTGCCGTGTCGGGCAGCATGGAGGAAATCTGCACGTATCGTGCAGACATCCCCCAGCTGCCCGATTCTCCCTGGTGCCTAGTGGGGCAGCAGAGGATGTCTGCGCGATGAGCGCAGACCTCCCCTGCTGCCGCCCGGCACGCTCGCCGGGACTTCTGTGACGAAAGCGGAAGTATCCGGCTTCTTCACAGAAGCCCCGGCGGTCGTGCCGGGCGGAAGCAGGGGAGTCTGCGCTCGTTGCACAGACTTCCCCTGCTGCTAGAGAGGGGGATCCAGGTCCCCTGCAGCTCTGCTGGGGACCTGGATCCATGTCTTATAATCTGACCTCAATTTGAGGTCAGATTATAAGAGACCTCGATTATAAGACGAGGGGGATTTTTCAGAGCATTTGCTCTGAAAAAAACCTCGTCTTATAATCGAGCAAATACGGTATTTTATGTAATTATTCACACCTCCTGCTGTCTTTTTGGTTTTGTCTGCTGTCTTCCTCTCTAAACCGGCATATTAATGGGCATAGAGTGGCATATTAATGGGAAAACTGGCTATGGTATATTAATGGGCATCCTGGCAGTGAAATATTAATTGTCATACAGGCTGTGGCATATTAATGTGCAAAGAGTGACGTATTAAAGGGAATACTGGCTGTGGCATATAATGGGCAAAGAGTGGCATATTCATGGAAAAATTGTCTGTGGCAACATAATGGGAAAATAGTGTCATATTGATGAAGAAACTGCCTGTGGCATATTAATGGGCAGACTGGGCATGGCATATTAATGGCCAAACGGTGGCATATTAATGGGAAAACTGGTCATGGCATATTAATGGCCAAACAGTGGCACATTCATTGGCAAACGGGCTTTGGCATATTAATGGGCAAATTGTAGCATATTAATGGAAAAACTGGCTGTGGCATATTAATAGGGTAAGTCTTGGATGTGCAAGTAAGCATTCATGCAATAGAGCGGAATGGACTAATATCTTGTTATCCCCTGAAACAAATCCAGTGTTCTCCCATGGATGTGCAAATCTTCATGCTTTCTGATTTCTAGTGTACCAGAAGTCTATATATACCTTAAATAACAACCTTGCTACAAAGTCAAGGACATTTATGTATTCCTTTTCTTTGTCTTAGTTAATTCCCAAACATCTTATAATTTACATTGATAATGTGTTTGGTGTTTTAGACACACAAACAAGCATTTTCAGGCTCTATAATTTCAGTAAAAATGTTTTCCATTGGACTTTTTGTAAATGTTTCCCAAACCGTTAAACATCACCAGATGACATGTTCCAAGTAGGATAGGAGGATAACATAATGGTAAAAATGTCTGGTCGTGCACCAGGCGTGGATAAGCTTTGCTGTGATTTGAGGAAATCAGGGGCACATCTCCTCGACATGTCTAATGGATGAGATCACCAATACCATTATTTGAGGAAAAATGTTAACAAAATTTGTCTTTTTGTTGTTATTTCTCTCTTTTAAAGTTTGTGCTTCAGGGCCTGTTCCTTTGACTTTATTCATGTGCAGGCGGGTGGCTGTCTGCCAATGCCAGCTGCATATGGGACCATTTGCATTGCATGCCGAGTCTATAGTTTAAAGGGAATCTCTTCCTTCCCTTAGATCATCTACTTCTTTGGAGTCAGAAGCATTTCTTCACATGGATTGTATTCTTCCTTTAATCTTTTTTTTTTTTCTTTTCTTGCACCCTGTACAGTTTAACAAGCTTCTGAAATTCAGCCTTTCCCAATGCCTGTGAAAAGCCAGTCTTTTTATAACAACTGACTTATTTTCTACCCTTGGCTGGACACATGAGAGAGGATTTTGTAGAACACATATGCTCTTGCTTCAGCTTTCATTTTCTTGGATCCCTAGGTGCTAACAAGTAACTCTGAGGATTGTGCCCATTGGAAAAAGAGTATTGCCTTTTCAATTTATGTTGCTCTCTTTCCAGGACGCAGGATGAATGGGCTAAATCACCTTTCAATAGATGGGTCAGGGGATTTATTTACATTTTATTTTGTTTCTCTAAGTTTCAAACACAGGGTGGTAATCAAGTGTTATTTTTCATTGGAATATTAAATTTTCAAATAATTATACCACAAAGATGTGTTTAAGTTTAAAAAATACAATTTTGTTGAAGCTTACTATGGCTTCCCAAAAAAGCTACCCACATAATTATGATGTTTTTCTAGTTTATTTTATGCTGCTTTTTGAGTTTATTCGCTGACTGAATAACAGTGGGTAGGAGGTAGTATTTACCTCAATCCTACCTGTTGGTAACACTGATGTTTTCCCAGAGTCTATATGGTTCTATATAACAAGAAGAAACAAACAAATAAGAAACTGCACTCCTCCACTGATAAAAGATGTATAAAATCATCAACTCCAATATAGATGCAAATATATATAACAACATCAGTTCTCATATAGATACAAAAATATATAACAACATCAATTCTAATATAGACACAAAAATATATAACAACATCAATTCTAATATAGATACAAAGATATTTAACAACATCAATTCTAATATAGATGCATAGAAGAAGATTTTATTTATCATTAGGTGCAACTGAAGACAAATGTGCAGATGGATTATGCATTTCACACTAGGCTCAGTGCTTAATCATAGGCGTACAGATACATGTATTAAACCACCCAAGACCCCCCTCTACCAATTAACTTCCACAAAATTTAAAAAATACAGTAAAAATAAATAAATATCCCTATTCAAGGGAAAACACAGAGCAAACATCCTTACACTGGACCTTGTAAGAGATGATTTTAACAAAGCTAGCACACGTATCTCAGTCAAATGTTATCTTCACATACATATATTATATGTACAAGCTATAATAAATGTTGTCTTTATATAAATATATATATATATATATATATATATTAAATGTGTACGCGGATTTAGAAATTCAATATACAATATAGTACAAATTTAAACAGATTATACATTATAGAAATTTATAAGCAAATAATAAACATACAGTCATAAATTATTTTTAGGAGTAAATAATTAGGAGTATTTTTAGGAGTGCAACATCCTTCTCTTCATTTAATCCTGTATTTTCTAGTTTCAAGTTTAAAGATCCAGTATGCTTCACATTTATTTAATTACCTTAATTTCTTCTACGTATAATAGTTTGGGTTTTTTCAATTTCTTTAAAGAAAAATTGTTACAAATCTCCACCATTACATTCTTTAAAAAGGGTTATTAATTGGGGATTCATCATAAGCTGGATATGTTCTTTTAAGCATCGTTTGGTTTTACCAACATTTTGTCTCTGACAAATCCTGCAGACACCAATGCGGGGCTAAGCAAATGCATAGAGTAAGGGAAGAATGTGTTTTAAACTTGTTTGTGTCTCCTGTTCATTTCCTACCGAAAGCAATTTACATATCAAAAGCACAAAGTGCTAAACAGTAGACATAAAAAAAATTCTCTCACTTTGTGTATTTCCTTGCAATTCAACTAACACACTGAAATAAATAATGTTTCCTTCACAGTGTAAACAATATTTAGGTAACATATCCACAGTCTGGAACATAGCTGAAAACTTAAAGAGACTCAAAAGACCACTCCTGCTTCTCTAAAACTATCTTTAGTAATTGTGCGCCATTCAAAAATTGTTGGGTTCCAAATGGTCAGGGCCGGATATCTCTGTTATTGGCTTGTGCACACGCATCATATATCTTTTGAGTCTCAGACACCTGAGCACATCAGCTCTGTGACATGACATTCAGGAAATCTCCCGATACTCCCTAGGAGCTTTGTTCAAAAGCCGTTTTAATCAGACAGAAGGGCATCTTCTGTCTGATTGAAACCTGTTTGGATTGATTATTTCCTGTGCAATTATTTACAGATCACACTACCAGGATGTTGTTAATTTTCATGAGATGTAAGAAAAGTTTTCTGATCTTGTTACATATGGCCTGCAATATATAATTCATTTGTAGGGGAAGATATATTTATTTATTTATTTATATTTAGAAAGTGTTTTAGCAGGAAGAATACATTGAGATTTCTCTCGTTTTCAAGTATGTCCTGGTGACCCAGTCCAGAATGGAATTACAAAGTTACACATTTAACAGTACATTAAAAATAAATACATACATACATGTATTAAACAAGTTGAAAGGAGAACATACAGGGTAAATCATTATTGATACAAAAAAGGAACAACATGTACACTAAATGAAGGAGTTTGTAAACTAATACCAGGTACAATCTGTTTTGAGGATTTGGGAGACACTTATTTTCAGGGATTTTAGACTAGAAACAGGAAGGCTATTATATACATAAGGGGATTGAGACAACCACATACCTTCAGTGTGTCCCTATTTAGCGTGGACGGTCCCTATTTTTGACTCAAATACCTCATTTTTCTTTTCCACCCTGATTTCCCTCTTTTTTTGGAGCCCAGACTTTTTGATGTCCATCAAAGCATCATAGAGCACCACAGCAGCGAAGCAAACAATACAGTATATTTAAACTGCAGTAAATGAGTTGATACATTAGTTTGCAATTAAAAAACTTTATATTTATACTAAATGACTTGCCTAATGACTTAAATAACTACCAACTGGTCACTTAAAATGTCCCAGTAATGCCCCACCCATAGACATAGCTTAACCACTCCCCCAAAACAAAAGTGTCCCTCTTTGGCTGTTTAAAGTGTTGGGAGGTATATATATATATATATATATATATATATATATACACACACACACATACAGGCACAGAAAGATAATTTCCCCATTTTGTCTTCCCGTGTTATTCTAGTCCCCTGATCTTTGTAGGGTCTTCATTAACCCTCTCCTTGTCTTTGGTGCAATTAAGTATAAATAGGCGATATCAAAGTGTGGAAACCTTTTCATTCTTTTATGTGCATCTTTAGGAGGAATTGGAGGAATGTGCAAGAAGGAGAAAAAAATCTGCTAGCCAGTTAGTGAGTTCCCCATTTCTTTACAGAACAGCCACACATCACTGACCAAACAGAAAGAGTGTGAAGACGTAATAATGAACGAGGTAACCAGAAGAGCTTTCTAATCTTTGAGAACTTGTGGGCCAAAATGTTTGTAGAACAAACCAACAGAGTTTTGTTATTTTCTTCCCTGTGTGTGTGTTTGCAGAGAGCTTGTCCTGACACAGTGTAGAGGGGACTCTTACGCCTCAGTGGACTGCTGAGACATATCTGTGCAAACAAAGTTTAGTTAATAGCAGTCATGGCACAAACGCATTTCAATAAACACATTTTGATCATGATTTGTTCTAAAAGCTGCTCCTGAGTGATGCAGACGGAAGAAAAAAAGAGGCCTAAAAACTGCTTACTTTATCACCTATTTAGCCAAGCATGTTAAAACTCTTATGTTAGAAAGCTGTAGGGTCCTCTTGGTCTGGCTCCTTTGAAGTCAGTTTTCTTTTGTTCTTCACCTAACTTGATGTTATTTTTCATGGGCTAATTTGTATTCAGGGCAGGCAGATGCTACCACCCAGAATTCCATCGGAATAGAGCTTACGAGCAGGCCTAATGGATTTACAGTAAGAAAGTTCCTTAAGGAGGTTTAGTAGAAAAGGAAATGGTTTATTTAGATAACATGGAAAATAGCATGCTTTTGATATTTACACATATAAGCATCTATAAGTATGCATAGTTATCTTTACATTTTACTACCATGACAAAATTTCAACATGCATATAGAACACAACTTTAATTTAAAAAATTCCTACTACATCCTTGAAAAGCCATTAAACTTTTCTTTTGTAGAGGAGCACAAACTTATTTAATATATAAAAACAAGTGTCTTTCACTGTCTACAAAGACAGACAGCACCCAACAAATCTCGACTGAGGTGCGAGGCAAGCTCTCACTCTGATTGGCTGATAGAGAAGTTGCACTGCATTTTATACTGATCTTTCTGCATTTTATGTGAAAATTAAAACCAAAACACATGAGTGTCATTTTAAATAAGTTGAGATGCACATCTAGTCAAGATATATCAATCAGCATGACAGCTAAGTATTTTTAACTAAAGATATTCAAGCTAAAATGTATATTACTGTTGGAGACCCAATATTACACCTACATCAATATTGTATTTCTGTCAAGCGCTACCATTGTTGATGATACATCCTCCCTTGAATGTCTTGCGCTGCCTGCACAGACATTCAGCTGTCCGAGCAAATGGTGCAGGGGAAATTGATATGGGGCAGTGCGTAAGTTTAGTCAGGCCTTGGGCATCACAAGGCCTAAATACATCACTGTACATAGTGGATGCGTATGCTCTCGTTATTTGTATCTTAGCTAGCAAAAGATCCACTTATAGTATGATTACTCCCATATATTGTTTGTGTTTGTGCGTGACACGCCTTTGTATTTTACATCGTCACTTAAGGGGAACGTGCACTTTAACGATTTTCATGATAGGCAGACATGTTTTTATTTAACTGGAACCCAGCTATGCCAGAGTGCTGACAAACGCATAGTTTCTACTCCTCTTTTGAGCTCACCCGGGGTTTTAAAAATCTGTTGTGCATCTCCTTATATATATAAAAAGGGTATCTTAACAAAAATCTAAATAGTTAAAGAGACACTAAAACATATATTTCTAATATAGAAGCACAAGTGAAATTTTAGTTGTTCCAAATGTGAGGATAAACTGGCATGTACTTTTGATAGTACACGCCAGTTTATCCTCTGACCGGCAACTGCCATGCTTCCATAGGAAGCAGACAGCCGTCTGGTCAGCGACCGGCTCTCTCTACTAGCTAAAATACATACTTGTTTGGAAAGCAATATATATGAATAAACAAAAAATACTGGTTCTATTTAACCTGTGATGTTATGTGGGAATTACCTTTATAACAACCACACATTTGAGACTAAAATGTATGTTCAAAAGCACACTTATCACCTGAAAAAAAATCACTTCTACATGTAGTTTTAATACCAGATTTATTTTGTTATTTTTTTAACAGATTTACACCTGACTTTTCTGTCTCACTTGCCGAGACAATAATTCCCAGCATGCATCTGACCAAACATGTTTTATAGCTGAAAATTAAAGCTGGGAACTTGAAAAGAGTTTTAGCATTTTGACTGCAGAATACATCGAGAATACTTTCTTGAATACATATATTTCTTAAAATAAACAGTTGACCGGTGAACACCAACATTGGAGCACTATAAAAGAGCTATTAAGCAATGCTAACACCATGACAAAGCTGGGTGACCCTGTACTAATGTTGTCCAAAGCATATAAGAAGTATTTTGTGCCTTGATGACAAGAGCAACAGATAAATGTATCACCTCCCCTAGGTCAAGGGTAATCCATTGGTCATGGCCGGGCAGAGTGGACTTACTGAGGTCAAAGAGTAAATGAAATTATCTTAATTTAATTACTAATAGAGATGTTTTAAATTCAAATGTCTGTTTAGAGCTTCTAAGGAATTCTAAACTTTTAAACTACATATATAAGCCCTACAGTGTTTCTCCCCTTTGACAACTTTCTCACACCTAGAATAATTTTCTACATTGTTTAAAAAGAATACATTGTGTTAGTTGAACTGCAAGCAAATATATAAAGAGGAAAATGGGTTTTAAAAGTGCCAGTTTATGACATCACTGGTGACTTGATATTAATTAATATTAATTGATATTACATTTATGGGAAATGTGTAATGTGCCAATCCACAAAGTGGAAACACCACAGACACATTTAAAACCAATTTTCGATATGTATTTATTTATGTACACTTCTGTTAATACAATACAGAAATCATTGTTTTCCCTTTAAATGTGTTGATCAATTTGAGGACTAATCATCATTGATATAGGCACACTCTGCTCTAACATTTAAACATTTTTATTTGTTTGTTTGTTTTAGATTACTATCAGAACATTTAGGTAAAAAAAAAATTAAGCAGTTGCTTGGAAACAGCAAATTCAACCTAAAAGCAATATAGGTCAGAAATTAGTGCAAACATGTTACTTATATTAAAAGTTTTTTACTTATATTACTTTTATTATCCAGATTTTTATTTTTCATACAATTGCAGTATGTAAAATGGAAATTAAAAACATTTTTTTAAAAGTAATATTAATTAGATTAAGAAATAATATGAAAATACACTGCAAAATACGATCACATTTTGTTTGCAATACATGCGTATTTATATTGTTTACATATTTTTCATGTGTTATAACTGATATGTTATTTATATATTATTTATATTATAAAATTCTATGTATCACTATATGTTAAAATAGGACTTACTTTTTAAACAATGTAAATCCATTTCTAGTTCTTATATATTTCCTGTACAATATATTTATTTAGATGACTTATTTATAAACTATGTTTGAGGTTAGTTAAATATATAATTGTTAAAATTATAAAACTAAAATCAAAATGATATTGATTAGAAATAATGGAAACTGGGTACTCAAAGATAACCTATTACCCAAAACTGTATTTAATCCTTAGGTTATACAAAACTGTACATTGTTTTAACCATTTTTAATGTAGTTTCAAAATGTTTTAGATACTTTAATGACAGATTTTGGGATAGAACATATGTCCCAGTGTGCATTGCACCTCATCTACCTGTTTAGTCAGCTGAGTTTAATGGATTGACAATACTAGTGTTTGGTATCTCTTCCACTATATTACTGATAATGTTGTAAACAAAATATTACAGAAAGATAACTTAAAAATGCAACAATTCAGGTACCCCAACGCAGTGGTGTATCTTGGTTTTGTGCAGACAAAATTCAGGCACCCCTCTACCCACGACATGCCCCTTAACCCACATTGCACACCCAGGACATGCCCCATCTCCCCCCTACATGCCCACATCACCCCCATTACATGCCTCTATCACCCCTATTACATGCCCCATCACACAATTATATCTCCCCATCACCCCATTACATCCCTTCATCACCCCATTACATCCCTCAATCACTCCCTTTACATGCCTCCATCACCCCATTATATGACCCCATTACATGCCTCCATCACACCCATGACATGCCCCCCATCACCCAATTACATCCATACATCACCACCATGACGTGTCTCCATCATTCCATTCCATGCCTCCATTACCCCATTACATGCCTCCATCATCCCATTATATGACCCCATTACATGCCTCCATCACACCCATGACATGCCCCCCATCACCCAATTATATCCATACATCACCACCATGACGTGTCTCCATCACCCCAATTACATGCCCCCATTACCCCCATTACATGGCTTCATCACTTCCCTTTCATGCCCCCATCCCCCCAGGACTTACCCTGGTCCCTGGCGGCTAGTGGCAGTAAAGATAGGTGTTGTGACCTGTCAGCACTTTCCTGTTATACCGCACGGGGAGCGGAGCAGGCAGAATGGAGGTTTGTGGTGCAGAGTGGTGGAGAGGGAACATCCTCTGATCTCCACAGCCACCGTTTCTGTTGGCAAGAGAGGTTTTTTTTCCCTAAAGGGATGGGTTTTTTTTTTTTTTTTTAAATCTTTTTGTGCTGCCCCCCTAGGGGCAGACAGGGCAAGTGCCCTTTTTTGCCTGGCACTTAATACAGCACTGCCCCGACATATGACTTCCGTAGCTCAAAGGTTGAATTTTCTGCTAATAATATCCAAACAACTACAGAAAAAAGGTTAACCAACATACAGGAATTTTTGTTTAATTAATTATCTAAAATGGTGATATGATTTAATGTTCAAAATGTACTAAGCAGTCAAAACAACACAAGTTATTATCTATTTTGCAGAATATCTACCCATACCTCACTGCTACAGTCCCCTTGCAGTGTTGATCCAGCGAGGGGAAATATATTTTTAAACAGTATTAAAAAAATTGGAATCCATTTTGTTTAAAGCTGATTGTATGTATAGATGTATATGGTTAAATGATTAAATAATACGAGGAACAAGAAATCATGATGCATAAATATAAAAAAAAAACAACACATAATAATATTATAGGTTATACACTGGTTGCATAACAATATCATTTAACTTAATCTGGAACAGAAGTTCAATAAGAGATGAATGTGATATGAGCACAGAATTGTCATTGCACTTCCGAGAATCACATCTGAACCTACTCATGTGGTTTTTGCGGCAGCCTGCCTTGCTACAACACATTTCCTGTCCCAAGTAACAGGATGAATTCAGAAATCTGTATGATGTAGCAGCATCTTCACCTCAATATTCCAGAGTTTACCCATTATCACTGTTATTGGGTAATTCCATTTCTCTAAACTCTAATTCACACACATAACACATAGAGCTCTACTTTATTACATAACTCATTTATTTTCAATCACAGGGTAGTATGTGAGGTTCTGTTAGTCCAGTAGTCATCTTAGTACTCTCAATAGCGTGGGTCATGGTCGTGATGTCTTGCTCATGGCAAAGGTCGTATACTGTTGTTGTGGAAAATAAGATTGTGAAGTGTGACAGTTGGAAGGAAGCCAGCGAAGTAGAAACTTGTATTTTCAGCACTGTTACAATGTTACCTCTACATTTCAGGATTTACAAAGTGATTACTTAAACGTATACAACAATCCAATCCGGGTCTTTATAGACCCCGTGGGTCTCTCTACTAAAATATCACAAGACCTCATGATGTCACTCATGATGCTGCGGAGGTGTGTCCGTGCACGGTGCAATTCAAGTCATTGTTACCTGGGCTTAATTTGAGCATGTGTCACATTTACTATGTCAGAGTGTGATCACTCAAAGTGTCGTCATCTAACAAACAGAGGGAACCGGATCACAGCTCATGGCAGGAGGGGCGTGATGAGCTGCTAATCAAAGGACATTCTATGCCTTCCTTTGAAGGGGTTAATATTTAAAATGTTATCCTAAACGTTACAAAATATAGTTGGTTGACCACATGACTCTGTTTTCATACAGCATGCCTCTGAACAAGCCTTTTTTTTCCTGAATAACATTCTGTCCTTTTTTAGTTTGTTTGTTAATGTTTATTCTGTCTTTTTTCACAAAAATATTACTAAAGTAGTGCAAGTCCCTGTGACTGTGTCCAGGAAATAAAGATCCTAGTCATATTTCAGTTTTAGCTAACGGTTGTATTTATTGAATATGCTTTTGATCCAAATTGTTTTTGTTGCTCAGACAAAAGCCAACAAGCATCTAACCCTTTGCTATCATTTACATTTGATAAAAGCTTTCTGAAATGTGTTCCACATCTGGTTAGAATAAAGCTGTGTAAACCAATTTAAACTTTAGAATTTTCTGCCATGGTTAATTGACATACCGTATGTTCCAGAGTATGAGACACACCTGGCTAGAAGAACAACCCAACTATTATAAGCCCAAACAAAAGAACTAATAATTTCTGCACTTATTTATTACATTTCAAAATATGAGCCTTAACGGTGAATACAAAAATCACAGGGTATTACAGAATAAAGGTCACGCATCCAGGACAATAATGCACTAAGGTGATATTGAAATAATTCACTAGGCTTTGCACCCTTCTTTAAAGAGACAGTAAAGCCCTAGCCTTTTGTGCGGAAATCAATGAGGCTGATCATGCATTTCAGAGACCATTTTCAGGGTCATGCTTTATTTGTTCAATAAATGAGCCCAAAGCGGGAGGGAGGACGTTAAAGAAATATGGCAAATATACCATGGATGAATTGTAACTACAGTCACAGAGATTGCATCAGAGAAGAGTTTAGCTTGTTACAAAGTCTATTAATATGTACAGCACTTGCAAACTTATATTGGCCCCTATGGGGCACATTCATTTATTAATTAAAACATCAAACACAACTGTTCTGAGGCTATTTAGAACCCTGGGAATTTATGTAATATAATGGACAGGACATGTATGGGCGAGGACAGAGATGACTGACGGCTGCTGGGGGAGGGGTTTTGGGGGGGAGTTAATAAAAGCCCTGGAACCCCTCTCCCCAGCAGCCATTTTAGTCGGTACACGCACTTGGTAGCAATTTTAAGCTACCCAAGTGTTAACCCTGCACTTACCTAACGGCCCAGGCATGGACATCGACGGGATGTTAGCTGCCCTGAGAGCTGAGGCCATCGCCGATGGTGGCAGGCGCCTGAGGCAGCAGTTTGCCAGGCTGCAGGCAAGTACTCCCGCGGAGGCCTCGTCTCCCGCAGGATCTCATCGCGGTGCACGGCGGGTCTCCCTCCCGCGAGACTGAGCCCCGATGCCGGCTCCCTCCAGTCTCACCGGAGCAGGAGTGGAGCTGAGCGCTGGAACAGTCCACGTGCAGTTTGCTGCTCGGCCTACTGCGTCTGGTAGCGGGCCTCTTAATGCTGCCGGACCTTCAACCCCGGTGGCTAGTGGGAGCGGGGGGCAAAGGCCGCGCCCCTCCCCTCGGGTCCCAGGGAGCAGCGCGCCGAGTTCATCCAGGGCTGTCACCAGGTCCGGTGCAGCCCTGCTACCTTCCCCTCCGCAGCCGGATTCTGGGCCTACCGGGAGGAGGAGCTCAATTCGGCAGGCCAGGGTGGTGAGTATGCCTCAGGCCAAAAACGGGGGTCTACCCGGTTACCTTTTTGTGTGAGGGGTGGTGGGGAGGCTGGTGGCAGCTGTAGTGGGTCTTCTGGGGAGGAGGATCTGGGCCTGGATTGCATGTTGCCCCCTATCCCCTGCCCCTTCCCCTGTCACTACTCCCTGGTCCCTGTGGCTGGGCTTTCCTCTCCTCCTGGTTTGGCTTGGTACTCACCTTTCTCTCCTTTGTAGACTCCAGCTACTAGCGCTGTGCCAGTCCACGTCCTCTCTCCTGTGCAGCAGGTTGCAGGCAATTCGTCAGCTCCACAGTCTTCAACGCCGTCCCTGAGTGCGGTGCAAGGAGGCATTGGTGAGTCAGGGGGCAATCTGCGGCGGGGTTTTCAGGGGTGGGCGGGGCAGGCTGTACACTTAACCTGGTTAGTCAGCCATGGGTGGACTTGTTGAATAGCTTGCGCGGGGCGATAGTGAAGGTAGGACGCGTAGCAGGGTCTCCTGGCAATACGGCGCTGCAGAATGTGGATGGGGTATTGGGGGGAGTATGGGGTTCCCCGGTGGGCCCCCGGGAGTCTCATCTGGTATGTTGGGTCCTGTGGGGGTTGTACAGTCCCCTCTATCATCGGCGCCACCTTCTCTGTCCGTGGCCACAACCGTGGCACCCCTGGTGGTCCCGTTAGCCGCGGCGAGTCCTTCAGCAGCGCCGCTTGGGGTGACCGAAGTACCTCACCTGGTGGCCCCAAAGGCACACGGTGCTTCATATATGTGTTGGTCGGGCCCCCTCGGCCTTCATTTGAAGCCCGAAGTTAGAGAACGTATTTGGAAAGGGGAATATGTGGAGATTTATTCACTCCTTCTCCTGGAGGACGTTCCTCCTCCGGAGAAGGAGTTGAAGGAATCTGAAAAAGAGAAGGAAAAATACAGTTACTGGAAAATTTCCAAGAATTACGGGAACTGGATTCGGGCTTTTTCCATTGTTGCCAGCGTTATTGGTGAGAAAGCCCCCGAGAAGTGTTGCTCACTGTTTTGCTACAAAGACCAGATTTGGAATGCATGCAGGATATACGGGGGCCTCAGCTGGTGGCGCTATGATGAGCAATTCCGGCAGCGGATTGCTTTATGGCCTACCCTGGGTTGGGATCAAATGGACGTGGGATTGTGGTTGGCCATCATAACCGGGCCAGCTTCTCATCAGGGGGGTTTAACGTCCTTTCTTTGGGGGGCCAGGGGAATGAGTTTGCCCGCTCCCTCGGCCACGCCTCGGCGCCCAGGGAGATGCTGGCAGTTCAACGACGGCCAGTGCAAATTCGGGGCAGGCTGCCGCTTCAAGCACAAATGCTCGGGTTGCGGGGGTAGCCATCCTGCCTCCCGGTGTTTTAAACGCCATAGGAATCGCAGGGCGGCGAATATCTTGTTACAGGGTTTTAAGTTAGGTTTTAGAATCCCTTTCCAGGATAGGGAGGTTTGTTTGCGTTTGAAGAATTTGCGGTCGGTTTCTGAACATCCTGATGTGGTTCGGGCTAAGCTTGAAAAAGAAGTGGCCCTGGGCCGCATTGCGGGTCCTTTTGACTCCCCCCCCGACCTGAGAGTTTCGCCCTTGGGGGTGGTCCCAAAAAAGGAACCAGAAAAATTCCGGCTAATTCAGCATCTGTCTTACCCTTATGGGGAGTCGGTGAATGACGACATTGATGCTGAATTGTGCCAGGTGTCTTATGCATCTTTTGACTCAGCGGTCAGAATGCTGAGGGTGGCAGGGATGCGGGCATTGATGGCGAAAACTGATGTGGAGTCGGCGTTTCATCTCCTTCCTGTCCATCCGGAATGCCACCACCTCCTTGGTTGCCATTTTGAGGGTTGCTTCTATGTCGACTTATGTCTTCCCATGGGTTATTCAATTTCTTTTTATTTTGAATGTTTTAGTACGTTCCTAGAATGGGTTGTTCGAGAGGAGTCCGGGTGCAGCTCAGTTATGCACTACCTGGACGACTTCCTTCTCGTAGGTCCCTCCAGTTCGCAGGTTTGCGGACATTTGTCGCAGAAGGCTCAGGTTGTCTTGGCCTCATTTGGGGTCCCATTGGCCTCGCGGAAAAAACCGAGGGTCCCACTACCTGTATTTGTTTCCTGGGCATAGAAATTGACTCCATCGGACGTTTCTGGGGACTTTTCTGGGGCCCTAGGCTTGAGAAAGATTCAGCTTCGGGCATTGCAGTCTCTTTTGGGTAAGCTAGACTTTGCCTGTAAAATCATGCCGATGGGGCGGGTGTTTAGCAGGCGTTTGGCAGCGGCTACGGCGGGCGTCTGCCGTCCGCACTATTATATCTGGCTGACGCGGCCCTTATGGGACGACCTGGCAATATGGGATGATTTTCTATAATGGACGATCGCTGTGGCAGGCTCCCGAGGTGTCCAATGCGGATCTTCATCTTTATACAGATGTCAGTGGGATACGGAGCAATTTTGGGATCCCAATGGTCAGCCGAAACCTGGCCTTTGGGGGCCAGCGGGCTTGACAAAGAACTTGGCTTTCTTAGAGTTGTTCCCCATTGTAGTGTCCATGGTGTTATGGGGATCCTCTCTGCGGGACCGCAGGGTGGTTTTCCACTGCGACAATATGGGGGTTGTGATGGCAGTGAACAACATGACGGCTTCTTCTCCGCCGGGGATACGGTTGCTGCGGCTTCTGGTCCTTCACTGCCTTGACTGAAACGGGAATTTTCGTGCTGTTCATATTCCTGGGGTGCATAACGTGATTGCGGATGCACTTTCTCGCTCACAGTGGGCGTTCCGGGCAGCGGTACCGTGGGCGGATCCAGAGGGTATCCCGGGCCGTCAGCTCTGTGGAACCTTGGGTTGGGCGAGTAGCTCAGTGGGTTTGCCAGTATGTCGCTGGATCCACTTGGAAACGTTACGGTAAGGTCTCGGGGGAATGTTTGGATTTGAAATCGGCTTGTGGTGGTTTCACGGATGATGGGGCTCGCTTGGAAGGTTTGCTTTGGCTGCTCTGGCATTGGGATGCAGCAGGTGCGTCGCCAGGGGCGGTCACTGCACGAATATCAGGTCTTAGTTTCTGGTTCCGGGCCTCCGTGCTACGGGATATTACTAAGGAATTCCTGGTTCGTTAGGGGTTAAAAGGCTGGAGGAGGGGCCACCGTTCCGCGGATTACCGAAAACCGGTGTCTGGGGCTTTGTTACTAGGCTTATGTCACGTGTTGCCGTCGGTTTGTCGGTCGCCATTTGAGGTTGATTTATTTCGTATGGCTTTTTCCATGGCATTTTTTGGGGCCTTGCGTATTGGGGAATTGGTTAGCCCGGCAAAAACAATACCAGGAGGCGTGCTGGTGGCAGACACGGTTAGGAAGCCGGGTTTGCTGCGTTTTCTGATAAGGCGTTCTAAAACCGATTTGTACGGGGTAGGGACTTGGGTCGCCCTGCGGAAGGTGCCGGGTTCTGTGGTTTGCCCGGTCTCTTGTTTTGACCGGTATGGTTTGGTACAGCCTGCTGGCCCTCGTCCATTGCTCATTCACGCTGACGCGACTCCTTTGTCTAGGTTCCAGTTTGTCAGGGTCTTCCGTATGTCGGTGGAGGCACTTGGCCTTCCGAGCAGGGAGTTTGGGGGTCACTCTTTCCAGATTGGCGCTGCATCGGAGGCTGCGAGGCTAGGATATGCCGAAAGGGCCATTAGGCAGATTGGGCGGTGGGAATCCCGTAGGTTTTTGTCTTATGTCCGTCCGTATGGTCTGTTCTCGGTTTCCCCTGCTTTAAATTCACAGATGCTGCAGCTCAGAGGGTGTGACTCATAGGCCACTCCTACATATTCTGGGCCCGAAGTCGCATGGCTGTGCGACCAGGGGCGAGTGCCTAGGTTTTTCCCGTACCGTGGCAGATATTCTGTGGTTCGGGATCCGGGGCATGCGATGGGTGCGCTTGCTACCCGAAGTGGTCCAACTGTCCCGTCTGCTAGGGTCTCCAGATGTTTTGCTTAGTCACCTGGGGGGAAATGACCTGGGTTCGGTCCTGGTGTGGAACCTCTGCAAAATCATCAAAAGCGACTTGGCAAGGTTATTGGTTCTTTTTCCTAACGTTTCGCTCGTATGGTCAGAAGTTGTACCCCGAAACTATTGGCGATGCGCGCACAATCAGAGGGCAATTGAGTGGAGCCGGGTCAAACTGAACAAATGGGTGTCTAGGTTCGTGCTGAGCGTGGGGGGTGTTACCATACGGCATCGGGTATTCAAATCTGATGCGGCCAGGTATTTTAGAAGTGATGGTGTACACTTCACCGAGGTGGGCCTCTATTTATTTAATCTGGCCTTGCACGAGGGGTTGGAACAGGCCATGGCGGTGGAGGTGGGTAGTCCCCGCTGATTTAAGGTGTAAAACGAGCGGGTCTGTGGCGGGGGTTGGCAGTCCTTGCCAGTAGGGGATGTGGTTTTGGAAGCTAAGTTGGGGATATTAGAAGGAGAATGGTGCTCGGTCCTCCCCTGACCTTTCAACATGGAAGTTGTTTTCGTGGACGTGCCCACTGAGCTATGAGAGCCTGCTAGTGGTGAGCATTGTGGTGAGATGGATCAGTTTAAGGTACGGCATCTCAAGGGACGAGGAGGGGAGGCGAGCACCTTGTTTTTTGCTTTGATTAAATTTGCACTATGTAAGTATATATGTTTAGGTTCACATTGTTCTCTGGCAAGGGCTTAGTAATTTTTGTCAGGCTGTGTTTAGTTTATATATATATCTATTAAAAGGATGGTGGTCGGCTGATGCAGCCTGTTATGTGTATTAATAAAATTGCTGTGGCCTTCTTTTACCATCACAGGTCTCCTGTCCATTTATGGAGGGTTTCGGTAGGGTGTTGGGTATAGGATATGGTTGGGGGGTTTTATTTATGTTTCAGGAATCGGGCATCTATCCCCTCTGCATACATACATGTGGCCAGAGATATGATTCAGATCTTTTTATAGCTAGAGATACCAAACGTGTTATCATAGGCCTAGGATTAAGAGTTTTGTATAGCTCAAAATCCGTAAGGCATTTGTACTATTGGTTCCATACCTCTGCTTTCTCCCCTGTACTTTATTTTATGTATAATAAACAGGATTTATTTTCTCTGCACTTGCTGTGTGGTCCTTGTGATCCATGGATTCATACACCCATCAAACACTGATGTCTTTTTGTTCTTTTTTTTTTTAACACTGAGTTCATATGTCCAGAAGACTCTGGAAAAGTAATGGCTGAAACATGACATAAGGCTGAGGACCAAAAAGTAGGCAGAAGTATGGTCAGAGACGATGATCAAATTGTAATTATCTGCTGATATGGTCTATGTTTCTACATTTATGACAATATTTATGTTGTATATTTTTCTTGAGATAATTGGAGATGAAAAAAATTGTTACAATGTACAAAACCAAAGGAAAGGCTATCAAAGTAACAGTTTTTTCTTCCTAGATATAGCCACTGCTTCCCATGATAACAGCTACACACATACAAAAGGTAATTTGTTAAAAGGTTTCAGCAGTAAAGCCCCTCACCTGTCTTGCCATGCACAATGCAGACTTGGCTTCAGAATGAACTCCCATTGCTGCAGATGACCATTTATTTAAAAACAATACAAACATGTTTTCTTACTCCATACAATACTAGTTGAGGTAACAGATGTAGCAAATTTTGTAGCTTTTACTTATGAGTAGTGTTGAGCGAACCCGAACCGCACTGTTCGGGTTCGTACCGAACATTACGGTTTTTGGACCCCGGACCCGAACACGCACATTCCACTGTATGTTCGTGTTGAAGTTCGGGGTTCAGCGATTACATTGAATGTAATGCTATTGGCTTTCTATAAACCAAAATAGAGTCCCCATTCATAAGAATTTCTTATGAATGGGGACTCTATTTCGGTTTATAGAAAGCCAATAGCATTACATGTATTCCATAAGCCGAAAGTCTATAAACCGAACGACATTCGGTTTATAGACTTTCGGTTTATAGAATAGCAAAAGCATTACATGTATGTGGTGGGGAAAATCCTGGATGTTGCAGCAAGGTCACAGTTCAATCTGCATACTGGGGTAAGTCTTGTGGGTGCAATCTGCATGATGGGGTAAGTCCTGGGTGCTGGGGAAAGTCTTTTGAGTGCAATCTATGTGCTGGGTAAGTCCTGGGTGCTGGGACAAGTCCTGTGGGTGCAATTATTGTGCTGCGGTAAGTTCTGGCTGATGGGGCAAGTCCTGTGAGTGCAGCCTGTGTAATGTTATATCTCACATACTGCCCTGGTATATACCCCTACATAGGGAAATTCATGTAACCTTGTGCACATACTGTGGGCTTATATTGCTTATGCAGGAGCATATATCAGTCTTATCTATATAATAATACACCCTTTAAAAGTGCTTAAAATGCATGTTTTTCCCTTTTATGAGCAAGAAACTAATGATGTTATGCAATGGGGCTGGTGTAATGACATTATGCCATGGGGCTGGTATAATGACGCAATGTTCCGGGGCTGATATAATGACACAATGCTATGGGGCTGGTATAATGATGTAATGCTATGGGCTTGTATAATGATGTAATGCTATGCGCTTGTATAATGATGCAATGCTATGGGGCTAGTATAATGACGCAATGCTTTGGGGCTGGTATAATGACACAGTGCTATGATGCTGGTATAATGACGCAATGCTATGGGGCTGGTATAATGACGCAATGCTATGGGGCTGGTATAATGACACAATGCAATAGGGCTGGTGTAATGACATTATGCCATGGGGCTGGTATAATGACGCAATGCTATGGGGCTAGTATAATGACGCAATGCTTTGGGGCTGGTTTACAAATATTTCCAGGGCTGGTTTTTGTTCCCACGTTAGATCGTTAATAAAAGTCACAGTCAATGAAAACAAAATAGTAAACTATAGTATTGCATTCATAATAAAAGTAGGCTTTAGTTATTGTCATTGCCATTTAGTGTAACAAATGTTATGATAAACATCACTTGTATTTGGCAAGCGGTATTGCAGAGTGAATGGCTGTTGTAAGATTATATGGGGGCAAGCTGCTGGAAGTAAATTCCTTCTCCTTCCTGGCACTGTTTGACACTTACAATCCCATAGTAAATTCATAGATTTGTTTTTTTACTATCATTGTTGCAGCCCGATAAGGTTTTGGCAAATCACCAGCCAACAGTATCAAATAATATGCTGCATCCCATACTATTCAAACAGTGTTGTCCCACAATGCCCTGTGTTCAACTGTAGTGTTGGAAAAAGTTGCCAGTTGCTACTATGTGCAGAGAGCATACTTCAAAGTCTTATAACGTCTTCCTGCAGTTCTGTTGACTTAGCAGCACAAGCAATAAATACCACAACGTGTATTCAACAAGTGTTGAAAGTTTTTTGGCACCCTAAAGCAGCTTCCTTGGAGAATGATTTTATGTGTGCATTATTTAAATTTTTAATAATAATTAGAAAGATATTACTCTGTGTGCAGCATTCAAACCAACAGTTTCTTACAAATGCTATTTTAAAGGAGAGATTTCACTTACCCCGTCTGAATTTTTTTTATTTTTAAGTACCGTATTTGCTCGATTATAAGACGACCCTGATTATAAGACGACCCCCCAAACTTTAGATATTCCATTAGGAAAAAAACTAAAAGCCTGAATATAAGACTAACCTATAGGAAAAAAGTTCAACTTGTATATATTCACATGTAAATTGCTTTTTTAATAAAAAAATTATGATATCAAAAAATGCATTTCTTGTTTTTATTTCCTTTAATGTGCCAATGCTGCCTCCCTCTTTCCCTTGCCCCCAGCTTTCTCTCTCTCCCCCTCCCTTTGTCTCCCCCCCTCGCTCCCCTTGTTTCTCTCTCCCCCCCCTTGTTTCTCTCTTCCCCACCCTCCATCCCCTTGTCTCTGTCTCTTTCCCCCCATCCCTCCCCTTGTCTCTGTTCTCCCTCCCTCCCCTCGTTGCTCTGGTCCCCCCTCCCTCCCTCCCTCCCCTTGTTGCTCTGGTCCCCCCCCCTCCCCTTGCTGCTCTGGTTCCCCCTCCCTCCCCCTCACCTGTTTCATAATCCCTGGTGGCTAGTGGGGGCAGCCGGGGGATGTCTGCACGATACGTGCAGACATCCTCCATGCTGCCCGACACCTCCGTCTATTATGACGGACAGCTGCCCGATTCACCCTGGTGGCTTGCGGGGCAGCAGAGGATGTCTGCGCGATGAGCGCAGACCTTCCCTGCTGCCGCCCGGCACGACCGCCGGGACTTCTGTGACGAAGCCGGAAATACCGGGCGGCAGCAGGGGAGTCTGCGCTCATCGCGAAGACATCCCCTGCTGTGAGAGAGGGGGATCCAGGTCCCCTGCAGCTCTGGTCAGATTATAAGACGACCTCGATTATTTTTTCTGAAAAAAACCTTGTCTTATAATCGAGCAAATACGGTAATTAGAGCATCATGGAAAGAAAAGGAAACATCTATTGTACCACTTTTCCTTGGTCCTAAAATGTGCACATTAAGTGTAATGGCAGTTGCTATAGAAACAGTCCTGCCTCTCTCTCTCTCTCTCTCTCTCTCTCCAAGCTCTCCTTTTTGGATATCACTGAATTCAGAGGCCCCTGTGAAATTACTTTCAATATAATTCCATTTCACAAACTGTATATATTAAATAGATAGTAAAACCCAAAGGAAATAAGTACTGTCTGTGATGAAAAACTAAATGCTGCCCCCCCCCCCCCACCCCACCAAAAAAACCACAGTCATGATAATTAAACTAAAATGAAACTTATCAGGAAGTGTTAATTTAATGCAACAGAAGCTTTCTATATGCACAATTATATGAAATACAGTATTGGCCAGAGTATTGGAAGGCCATGATTAAAATGTGTACCCCAAATGTTTGAGCATTTAAACTTAATGTATAATATTTGAACAAGTCATGTTATAGGTCAGTGGTCACATATTATTTTTTGGGAAATTGCACAGCCTATTTTCATAATAATGTTTGTTTTACCATTTCTTTCTTTTCACCTTGTGGGTGAGCTCTTATTTTATTTTTATATGCCTACTAAAGCACTTCTTATATCCATAATAAAATAATGTTTTTAAATAGCTCACCCATAAGGTAAAAATAAATGAAAGTAATGGTATAAAATTATTATGATAATACCCTGTGCAATTCCCTAAAAAATAATGTGACCAGTGACCTATAGCAAAATCCAGATAGATATAGTCAGTGACAGAGAAGTTAACCCCTGGATTGGTTGACTTATATAGGCAGGGTCAGAGGAATTAACCCCTGGATTGCTTGACATTTATAGAAAGTGTCACGAGAGTTAACCCTTTGGGTGGCTAGACAGATATAGGCAGGGTCAGAGGAGTTAACCCCTTGGGTGGCTAGACAGATATAGGCAGTATCAGAGGAGTTAACCCCTTTATCCACTCACACACACATACACAGACAGTCTGTCACTCACACAAACACACACTGACACACACTCTCTCTCATTCAGACTGACACACTCTCTCTCTTATTTACACTGACACACAATGTCACTCACACTGACATACACATTCTCACACTCACTCTCACTGACATAAACACACTCACTGACACACAAACACTGTCAGATTTTACCTTACCAGGGCTGGTGCAGGCATCTATTGTTTTGAGCTCCTCGTGTGAAGGACTATTAAAGGTCCGGCCCTAGGTGGAACTACCCTTTTATGATTTAAAAAATTGAATTCTATCAGCAGCTGTGAGAGCAAAAAAAATGTAAAGCAGTATGAGAATCCTTTTACATTTTAAATAGAGCAGGGTATCCAACGTGCAGCCTTTGGGTTAATGCAGTCCATTTAGCAGAAACTTGCAACCCAAATGACTTCATTTTTCTTGTAAGCCCTATAAATGTGTAGCGGTGTTTGAATACAGTTGATTTAAACGCTATATGAATCACTATGGTATTATAAAAAAAGAAGCTGTTCTTTGCCATTATTGGAAATTTAAAAATGGAATGCAGCCCATTGTAAATGTGCTTTTCTGATCATGTGGCCCATTTCATAATTAATTTGGATGCCTCTGATATAGAGCATTGTGTATTGGACACTAGTTCAACAAGAGAAAGATCAAGGAGATTGATCTTTCTTTACCCAACATGGAGAAATTGCAATAAACATACACATAGAATGATTGTGATTACTGATGTGATTTCTTTTAGGTTATGTTTAACGTGTGTGTTTTCAGTTCAACCAATTTTACTTTTAATATGTATACTCCTTAAAATCGCTAAATATACAGCTGAACTAAATCGGAACATCACTGTCCCGTCATGTGTCAAGGACAGTTAAAATATAGTTCAAAATTAATATATGTTTGAGACAAGGCAAATGAATGCAGGTCTATTGGGCTCTTTGGGGTCTATTTAGCTGCCTTCCAATGGTTCCCAATCTCTTTGTGTGTGTGTGTGTGTGTGTGTGTGTGTGTTTGGCACACTAACCTTGGCATGCTGCCAGTGTGACAATCACAGACTGAACAGTCAACTCTGTCTCAGATTAATTCTCAGGTTTCTTTGTTTTATGGCTGGGTGGGGGAGAAATTTGGCTCATTCTTAACTGAAACAGGATGTCCTGCTGGTGTCCCAGGCTGTGAGAGTCTCCATTTCATCAGCTCTGCAAGCCACGCAGGATGGCTTAACTTAATCCAGAAAGACTGGGCTGTTGTTTCTTTATATATGTTTAAGACTTTAGAACCTGTGAGTAATGCCGCTTTTTCAATGAGCAATAATGAAGTCGAAAGTATGTATTTAAAGATATATGGCTGGGATAGTGTTTAGTGCCTTTGCTACACTAGTCTAGGTGTGTAGATAGTAAAAAATAACACCACATTTATGTATCAAAGGTACAGATATTCATCCATTTTCATCCTAGGGATGTTACTTTCCTGGAAATTTTTTTCTCATGTGCTCTCTCTCCCCTGTGTAAGGGTAAATATAATGGCCATGTGTGAGATATATGCTTGTCTACATACTGGGTGCATACATTGACTTACTCCAACACCCAGATTGCACTCACAGGACTTGCCCCAGCTGGCAGATTGACCCCAGGATTGACCCCAACACACATATTGTACTCACAGGTCTTGCCCCAGCTCCCAGAACTTAACCAGCACACAGATTACCCAGTTACCCCAGAACTTAGATGGAACTCAAGGATGTGTGCCAGCACCCAGATTGCACTCACATGTCCCCCAGCACCCAGGACTTACCCCAGCACTCAGATTGCACTCACAGGACTCAGATTTCACTCACAGCAATTGTAGCGCTGGCTAATCTATAAGGGGGTGCGGACCGCACGCTGGGGGTGTCACTAGTGCTGTTGGAATCCTCCTCGCAGCGCATAGCGCTGCTGAACATTTATTTATTTTTTGCGGCTTCCAAAAAAAAAAACACATTGCCACTGGATATGACCGTACAGAAGTACTACACAAAGGAGACGACCAGGGACACAGAGCAACCAGGAGGTGAGTACTGGGGAAGGGGGGAGGAGGGTGGCATATAATGAGCACAGTAACACTGGCATATTAATGGCAAAATAATACTGGAATATTAATAGCAAAATAATACTGGCATACTAATGGGCAAATTGGCTGTGGCATATTAATGGAAAAAATACTGGCATTTAATGGGCAAATTGGCTGTGGCATAATAATGTCAAAATAATACTGGCATATTAATGGGCACATTGGCTGTGGCATATTAATGGCAAAATAATACTGGAATATTAATGGGAAAATTGGGTGTGGCATATTAATGGCAAAATAATACTGGCTTATTAATGGCAAAATAATACTGGCATACTAATGGGCAAATTGGCTTTGGCATAGTAATGACAAAATAATACTGGCATATTAATGGCAAAATAATACTGGCATTTTGAGGGCAAATTGGCTGTGGCATATTAATGGCAAAATAATACTGACATTTTAATGGTAAAATAATACTGGCATATTAATGGAAAAATAATACTGGCATATAAGTGGGCAAATTGGTTGTGGGGCATATTCATGGGCAAAATAACACTGGCATATTAATGGACAAATTGGCTGTGGCATATTAATAGACAAAATAACACTGGCATATTAATGGGCAAATTGTCTGTTACATATGTTAATGACAAAGTGACTGTGGCATGTTAATTGGTACCTGACAGTGGCTTCATTTAATTGGCTTTAAGTGATGCTGTGGCATGTTCCATGGGGGGAAAAAACATGTACTATGGGGGAAAGTGACACTGTGGCTTTTTCTGCAGGGGCAGTTTTGTGGGGCAAAGTGACACTGTGGTATGTTCTGTGGGGCAAATTCTGGCATGCCAAATCATGTAGGTGCAAAATGAGTGCACGCCAAGTGCTGTGGGTGCAATAGAGGTGCAATAGAGGTGCATAGGTGCATTTGTTGCCAGCAAAAGTTACTGTGTGGCTGCATCTGACATTGCATGTGTGGGTACATGAGCCTGCATATATATGTGACACTGAAAGTGTTACTGTGTGTGTGTGTGTAAATGCCTGAGGGCAGGATAAGCAAGAGGCGGAGGCGGCAGCGGCGCTAACTCACATGACAGAATGCTCCAGGTCATCATTAGGCTAAATCAATCTTCCAAACCAAGCTATGTCAGATTCTGTAAAAACTTTCCACAGGTAGAGTTAATGCTTTGCTGGTAGAGTTGAGTGAACCCGAACCGAACAGTTCGGTTCGTACCGAACATTACGGTTTTTGGACCCCGGACCCGAACACGGACATTTCACTGTATGTTTGTGTTGGAGTTCAGTGTTTGGCAATTTAATGGCGTGTTTTGAAAGGCTGCAGGGCAGCCAATCAACAAGCGTTTGACTCATTTGCCCTTAGAAGCCATCACAGCCATTCCTACTAATGGCATGGCTGTGATTGGCCAGTGCAGCATGTGACCCAGCCTCTATATATAAGCTGGAGTCACGTAGCACCGCACATCACATGAGCTATTCTTAGTGTAGGGAGAGGATGCTGCAGCTGTGAGGGACAGATTAGGAAAGAATTCTGGTGTTGAATCTGCAAACTACAGCGATTATTCAAACTACAGCGATTATTTTAGTGGGTGCTATACTACATTTTTGTACTCTGCCCTGAGTCCAGTTGGCGGTTACATTGTCGCCTGACATAAACAATCTGTTAGTTTGGTGGGTGAACGCAAAAAATGAGGAGAACGTCAAATAAGGGACGTGGCCCTGGTCGTGGTGCTGCTGGTGTTGGTGGACCTCCTGTTGCAAGGAGAGGACGTGGTCAATCTGTGCCAGCTACACGCACAAGTGAAACACCTTCCTCAGGTGCTAGTACGCAACATAACCTTCAGCGTTATTTGGTAGGGCCGAATGCCGCTCTTAGAATGGTGAGGCCAGAACAAGTACAGGCGATAGTAGATTGGGTGGCTGATAGTGCCTCCAGTTCCTTCACATTGTCTCCCACCCGGTCCCCTGCTGAAAGCTCAGAGTTGGCACCTGCAGCCCATGGCCATCTGTCTTTCACCTCACCCCCTTCCAAATCAGCCAAGCAGTCTGAGCCACAAGTCATGCAGCAGTCTCTTATGCTTTTTGATGACTCTGCTGGCGGGGTTTCCGTGGGCCATCCACCTAGCCTTGCCCCAGAAGTGGAAGAGATTGAGTGCACTGATGCACAACCACTTGTGTCAGGATGTGGACATGCAAGGACCATCGCAGCACGTCTCTGATGACGAAGAAACACAGGTGTCAACTGCTGTGGTTTTCGGCAGTGTGCAGACCGGCAAGGAGGGCAGGGTTGAGGAGTGGGTGGAAGATGATGTGGAGGATGATGTGGTCCTAGACCCCACATGGAATAAAGGTCATGCGAGTGACGTGTCCAGTTTGGAGGAAGAGGCGGTGGTCGCACAGAGGCACCAGCACAGCATAAAAAGGAGCAGGGTGCATTCCCTAGACAGTATGCCTGCTACTGCCCACCGCACCCAGGGACCGAGCACACCAAAGCCAACTCCAAGGAGTTCCCTGGCGTGGCAGTTCTTCAGACAATGTGCTGACGATAAGACACGAGTGGTTTTCAAGCTGTGCAATCAGAACCTGAAGCGAGGCATAAACGTGCTAAACCTGAGCACAACCTGCATGACCAGGCATCTACATGCAAAGCACGAGCTGCAGTGGAGTAAGCATCTCAAAACCCAAGAAAGGTCTCAGGCTCCTCCTGCTTCCTCTTCTGCTACTGTCTCGGCCTCTTCATCCACCTCTGGAGTCACAGTGGCACCTGCCACCTCCCAAACAGAGGATGTGGCAGCAATGCCACCACGTCCGCCACCGTCCCCAAGCATCTCCACACTGTCCAATGGAAGCGTTCAGCTGTCCATCTACCAAACACACAATATTTTGGGGGCTACCCCAATTAAAAACAAAACAAACAAATAAAAAACAGTTTTGGCTACCTCCTCCTCCTCCACCACTGCTTCCACCTACACCGCCACGGTCGCCGCCTCCTCAAAATATGGGTCACTTAGTATAAACTATGTACACAATAGCAGAGGATTGTGAAGGCCTTTTCTCCATGCATCAGGAATTGAGCTCAGTTTGAACAATGAAAGAGAATACCTTGCACTCCAACCCTCTCTCAAATGGATAATTCTGTTGATCCTCCTGGCAGCCATGCTTTAGATTTTAATTTATGTTCTTGCAAAACTAAAATCAAAGTTTCCATCTAGTGCTATTTTATGGCTCAGCTGTATTTTTAATTTGTATATATTTTATGTAATTTTAAGTTATTTCCCTATCCACATTTGTTTGCAGGGTACTTGTCCTACTCTTACCCCCATTGTACTTCCTTTTGCAGCCCTCTAGCCCTTTCCAGGACTTTTTTAGAGGCATTTTAGTGGGCAAAAGTTTGTGTCCTTATTGACTTCAATGGGGTTCGGGGTCAAGTTCGAGCCCGGACCCGACTTTTTTCCGAAGTTCGGCCGAACCTGAACATCCAGGTGTCTGCTCAACTCTATTTGCTGGGACTTTGACGGTATCTCCTTGCTCTGGGAGTTCATAACACTTCCTCTTCCCATCGGCAGTTTCCATTTATTCTGCTGCTGCAAAATTTTAATGTGCGGATCTTACAGCTATTGTACATAACAACCATTATTGGATTGGATTACAAAGCCTGGTTTGGAAGACTGGCTTCACCTACAAATAAACATAGACTTTTGTAGGCACAAAATGCTTAAGACCACAGGGGTGAAGTGACGCTTTATCAGCTGCTTTTCTAAAGTCTATTTTGCTGCTGATCCTTACCCTCTATTATTTCTGGAGAATTTGGCTGACCTTTTGTATTATTTGGCTAGGGCCAATCATATCCAAACATCAGTCAAATCATCAGATGAAATAAAGTGCATAATATAGACATAAACAAACTATGTGTATCATTCAAACCACTTATATAATGTAAATCTCACAAATTAAATACAATAATTACGTTTAAGATAACATGCAAAATCACAAAAAAGTGCATGAAGTAGTCATTAATTGATAACACACTGGGGGTCATATGTAAGCGTGGTGCACACACGGATAGCACAAGATAATGGCAAGTTTCAGCAGTCTGCTCTGCTTCAGCCAATTACATACTTTTTGGCTGTGCTGTCACCAACTGCACAATGTATAAATAAATCAGGCACTGAAAAGTGTCTGATTAGTGTCGCAGAATCTTTGCCAAATACTGTTTGATGGCCATACCCACACTGAAAAGTGTCGTAATTTATAAAAAAGGTAGTCAAGTAAGGACAGGGGTTTAACATACTCTCCAGATGAGGGATTCAGTGACCACCTGACTACACTGGAGATCTGGAAATTTCACAAAAATTAAACAAGTCTTGAACTTTTGTATATGTCTGTCTGCTATATGTTGTTCAAGATGGGTCACTGAAGTGTCATTTTGTTGAAGAATTCTTCCAGAAATAAAAATGCTAAATAAAGAGCTCTTGGTATGGATCATTCTATGGCCATACAGGCAGGTTAGGTCATCTTTAGAACTTCCGTCCAGTGTCATTGCCAAAGAGCGATTAGGTAAACTCAGGTGATCCCTGGAGGTAACAAAAGTGCGCTGGACTGGGACACCTAAGGCAGGATGGGCCCAGGACAAATCAGATCAGAGCAAAAAAAAAAAAAACACCTATATTACACAGTTTTTATTATTGTTGTGACTGCTAATTATGAAAATGTGTTTATCTGTTTTTTAGGGTTGCCCAATTTTATTCTGGAGTAGAAATTATACATAACGGAGGGTATTCTTTCTTCAGAGGCAGTCCTGACAATCTAAGATAACATGTCAAAACTGTCAAGAGCTGCTGAAAAAGAGAGGGCACTACAGATAACTGGCACGTACTCACAAAGGAATAGGCTTGAACAATGCATTATTCAGACACTCAGTTTCAATATGCAGTTAGAACTTTCACAGTTCACTTACCTTTCAAGAAATGGCGAGCTCTGTTTATATGCAAAACACTATGGAAATAAAAATCATAAATATACACGGTTTCTAGAAAAAATAGAAAGGTTACCTTTTTTTTTGTTTTGCTTATAAATGTCTGTTGCAATTTTTCTACATAGAAAAATGAATATATAATGCTTAATATACTAAATAAATGTATACAAATAACAAATCTCTACAGCTGGATTTCTATATTGTAAAAATGTGTTATCTTTAGTATAAGTCATTATATCCACACTATTTATTTTTGTTTGGGTATGAGCTATGCTTCCTACAAAATGAGCTGAAAACAAAATGGGAAACCCAAATCTACATTAAAGGACTGTATCACCTGAACATTGTTTTTATTGTGCATGTACAATATGAAAAATTATTGATATACATTGTATAAGCAAAATGACAAGCAAATACCTAAATCATAAGAAAAATGCTCCTGCTTATGACATCACCTGTGGCACAGTATGCAATTACAAATTTCCCATACCGTGCCACAGGTGATGTCATAAGCAGGAGACTCCACAGAAACATTTAAAACACATTTTTCTCCTAAATTAGGCATTTGTTTGCAATTTTGCTAACACAATGTATAAATAATTTTCAATCATTGTTTATGCTCTACATGCACAGTAAAAACAATGTTCTTGTACATGTACGGGCTCCCAGTGCAATGCATTAGTGACAATGCCCGTACATGTATGGGCTCCCAGTGCAATGCATTAGTGACAATGCCCGTACATGTATGGGCTCCCAGTGCAATGCATTAGTGACAATGCCCGTACATGTATGGGCTCCCAGTGCAATGCATTAGTGACAATGCCCGTACATGTATGGGCTCCCAGTGCAATGCATTAGTGACAATGTCCGTACACGTATGGGCTCCCAGTGCAATGCATTAGTGACAATGCCCGCACATGTACGGGCTGCCTTTAAAAAGGCACAATCGCTGCGTTTTTGCTGCGATTTGCACTATTTTCGGCTTTCCTGGAAGCTTCATGAGTGAAGGCTATCATGAGTGCACTTTATGTCTTTTTGAATTTGTATATGTTGTTTTGTGTGTGGTTTAGGGACACACTGTCTAAGTGCAGCTACAGCTGAGATTACAGCGCTGGGTACACCTTTTTCTTTTTATCATAAGTGAAGGCTATCCAGGAAAGGAAATAAAGTCCGCTGGGACCATCCATCACTGACCTGCCAAACACACCCCAAATTTGGCAACTCACCAAACCCACAATAAATGGGGGTTTATTTATCCTTTTTTGTTTCAAATTCTACCATGCCAAAATGAACCATATTTTAAAAAATTCACAGGACATGCCCCAGTATCAATTTTGCACATCCAAGATTTACCCCAGTACACGCCCCCCATTACCAACATAGCATATCCAGTACTTACTACAGCACTCCAGGACATGACCTCTTACCCACATTGCACACCCGGGACATGCCCTAGCAGGACTTACCCCAGCACATACCCCATCACCCACATTGCACACCCAGGATGTAGCCAGGGAAATAACCCATCACCAATATTGCACATCCAGTACTCACCACTATACTCCAGGAAATGCCCCACCACTACACACCCAAGACATCCCCCATCACAAAAATTGCACACCCAGGACTTACCTGAGCACCCAAGTACATGCCCTATGCCTAAGGGGCTGTCTTTCAGAGATTGAACTGAATGCCAGGTCCCTAACTTCCAGTGCAGGGAAATTGTAATGCTTCAGCATACCAAGACATTTTGGACAATGCTATGCTTCCAACTTTGTGGGGACAGTTTGGGGAATGCCCTTTTCTATTCAAGCATGACTGTGCCCCAGTGCACAAAGCAACGTCCATAAAGACATGGTTGCATGAGTTTGGAAGAACTTTACTGGCCCACACAGTGCCCACCTCAACCTTACTGAACACTTTTGGGATGACCTGAAATGGAGACTGCGAGCCGGGCCTTCCCCTCTAACATCAGTGTCTGACCTCACAGATACTCTACTGGATGAATGGGCTAAAATTCCCACAGAAACACTCCAAAAGCTTGTGGAAAGCCTTCAGAGAAGAGTGGAAGCTGTTATAGCTGCAGAATGCTATGATAAAATATGTTCGTTCTGGCCCAATATTAACAAATTCATTTTTCTTTTATACTTTCAGCTTGATAACAATTAACAGGAGCAGATGCATAATTTTTAATCTCCCACTCACTCTTTCTCCCCAATTTACTGTATTAATATTTCCCCCCAGGGCGCAAGTGCAGAGAGAGAGCTTTGTTTTTACATGGGATCAGCTGAAGAGACTTAGTTAAGGTCCCAGTGCTCATGCCATGCAAAATGTTTCTTTTTTTTGTTACTTTTCAGACTGTCCTCCTCTATTTACCCAGCAAGACTTCAGAGTACAAATTGGTTGGAGCGACATGGTTAAAAATTGTTTACCTTGAATAAAATGTCATTCAGCTTACCCCTAATCAAAGCAGGATATAATCATCAAAGCTTCAATATCCTAAGCTCTGTGTCTCACACAGGGCACATGGTATCATTTGTTACTGCCTTTGCTTCCCCACTCTTCTCTTCCCCTCCTGGTCTCTTTCACTCGTGGTAAGAAACAGAAGTATAATTGGAAGAGCTGGAGGCAAGATACATGATGTCCGGCCTTTGATGGTTCTTAGTCAGTGAAAACCCTTTTCCCAAGGGCACTGATGGAGTTCACCTGGCAGTCAGTTTGAGATATGGGTAAAATGATCCACCAATCCATTCATGTTTTTGAAAAGGTATATGACACAGAGAGTTTTTGTCATGGCTACTTATTGACAGGCAAAATATGACCCTGTTGGCTAACAGTCTGTCCTTTTTCCTTCCTTGGGCCCTTGTTCGGTAGCTCAGCTTCAAATACAACATAGAAAGAAAAATCCTTTTTTTGATGTTGTTTAAAGCTTGACTAAAAGAAAACAATAGTGCTCCAGCCTGACAATATAATGCACAACAGTTGGCCTATGTTAGTTGAAAGGTTTAAAGGCATGACATCATATTACACTAGATCCACTGATCCATTCTTAAGAGGATATAGTCACAATATATAGTGATATGCCATACACAAAATATTCTACAGTGGCTAGCAAGTTTGTATACTGGCACTCACATTGCATTCTCAACTTGACATGGTTAGGATGCCCCAATCCCAAAAGGTAGGCAATAGGGACTGGGGTTAAATATGTTGTACAGGTTATATAGAGTCTCTTAGCCAGTGATAGTGTTTTATCCTTTTGCTTTTCATATGACTTGCACTTCAGTAATAATTGTATTCAGCCAGTTAAATACATTGCTGGCATGATGGGTGCTGTACCCCAAATTTTTGAAAAGTGAATATCATGCAATTCAATGGAATCTCTGGCAGGGTATATTGGCAGTACTAATGACACACTGCAATTATGCTACTGGAAGTAGTTTTAAAATAAAACTCCAGTTTGCGACCTAAACCTTGGTTAATTTACATACTGAAGAAGTGTGAACTCAAAACTCTGATCTACTAACATTACTGTGTCTTGTTGTGGTGCTTTGTTATATAGTCACACTCACACACTACACATTACTGTAAATGGAAAAGTGGACAGCGCTCAAAATAAATATATACATAATAAACAAACACAAATAGTGTCAAAAATACAAATGATTCTAATATACAATAAAAAAAGTAATTCATTTGCACATATGTATATATCAAAAAAACAGCCCATTAACAACTAGGGTAAAGTATTAATTCCCAAGGAAAGTGCTTATGGATCATCAGAATGAAACAGAATACAATATTCAGTAATAAAAAGTTCTAAAAAAATGAAAATAAGTAAAATAGCACATGTATATACCTTTTATGAGACAAAAAAGACCCGGCCTGGAAAATGTGGAGAGAATATAAAGTGCAACGCGTTTCGGATAGTCCTTTCTTCTGCTTGAGATATAATATAAACACATTTACTGCATTTTAAACACACTGTATGATGAGTTGTATTGCTTTCGAGCCAGGGCCACCACCAGGAATTGCAGGGCCCCTTACTGAAAAAATTTCCTCTGCCCCCTACCTCCCCCAGACAATATCTCCCACTCGCCCCACCTACCCTCACAAGCATGTTATCCCGGTCTAGTGTAATTTGAAGGGTGGTTGGGAGCAGTTGGTCAATATGCCAGTAATATTTTGCCACTCAATAAGTCAGTATTTTGCCACTCAGTATGCCAGTATTTAGCCATTAAATATGCCATTCTCTTGCCATTTAATATGCCAGTATTTTGCCCCTCAATAGGCCATTCTTTTGCCATTTAATATGCCAGTATTTTTCCCTCAATATGCTATTCTTTTGCCACTCAGTATGCCAGTGTTTAGTCACTCAGTATGCCAGTATTTTGCCACTCAATATGCCAGTATTTTGCTTCTCATGCCATTCTTTTGCCATTTAATATGCCATTCTTTTGCAACTTAATATGCCAGTATTTAGCCAAACAATATGCCAGTATTTAGCCCCTCAATGCCATTATTTTGCCATTTAATATGCCAGTATTTTGCCACTTAATATGCCAGTATTTAGCCAAACAATGTCAGTATTTAGCCCCTCAATAGGCCATTTAATATGCCAGTTTTTTGCAACTCAATTTGCACCCTTCCCCAGTACTTACCTCCTTGCTGCTCTGTCTCCTGGTGCTTGGCTCTGAGAGGAGGGAGACGACGGTCGCATTTTTTAAAAAACAAACTTTATTGAAGCTGTGCGGCTGGAGTGGAAGCACAACGCTTCCCTCACAGCCGCGGACCGACTAAACAGAGGGGAATTTTTTTTTCCCTTCTGGCTTGACCGGGGCCCGCCGGGCCCGAGACGCCAGTATCGCCCGTCACCCCCTGATGGTGGGCCTGTTTGGAGATTTGTAATACACTTATACACATCTAAAATTCGCAGCTCCAAACATAGGGACACCAGAAGAGGATAGAGGGAGAAAAATAGAGACGTATATGGGGCATGGTGACATGTCATACCTCTATATGGCACCCCAATTGCCTCTAATTCCACTGACTCCCAATAAATATAATATATATGTAACTACATAAGTTTTAACTTTACATTGTTCAAAGTATGTTTTTGTTAAGTTCTTCTACTTAATGATGCTTATTCTATTGCATCGCTACAACAAATAGTTACATTACTTTACATTACATTTATTTATATAGCGCCAATAATTTACATAGTGCTAGGTAGTGAGCATAGATACTAAGTTAGATGAACAAGAGCAGACTGATACATGAGGTCTTGCTTGCAAGCTTACGATCTAGAGAAGTTGTCCACATGTCTGCTTGTGCTAAGAAGAAATCCAGGCTAAATGATACTTGAATAAACTATAAAATATAATATCCACATATGTTTGCCTCACTTTTCACCTTGTAACTGGGGTACCCAGCTGTGCTCTGGGCTGAATGGGGGGATACGGAGGGTGAAGCAACATGTCTCTTGACCTGACTTTCATTCACATCACCTTCCTTCTGTTTCCATCCAAGGATGATTATGTAGCGAGTGAGTACAATGAGCTTTGTGCATCCCCTGAGACCAATTTAATGTAACAACAATCTTCTCACTCACTTGGCTGGAGCAACAGAATAACAGCACATGTACAGTATAGCAGGATCTAGCTATCAGTTCCCAGGTCAGATATCATTTTAGCATTACAAGCCGGCATATGAAAATGCCAAACGCACCACCAGATTTTCTTGTTATAGTTAACCATTGCTTTGGGGTTTGGTTTCTCATTCTCTGGATTCCTGTTTTTAGACTTTGACCATAGCTGTCGATATGGGGCATTTTCCAAAACAACAGAGAACAGAGTCTGAGCATTTATGGATATAGTTAATAACTTTCTGTATAAAATAAATGAGTTCAGCTGACTTTGAACATTTGTTTTGCACGACTTAGAAGCGCTGTACAAATTCACCTGGCACATATTGTATACATAATATTGTGCACAAAAAAAGCTTACAAATGTATATATTTGGAACCTCTATTATACATTTGCTGCTGTATGCACGGTCATCTTGACCACCAGATTCTAGGAATGACCAGACCTAGAGACATTGGAGCCCGCCGCTCAGCCACCCATTGGTCCATTTAAATCTCCCACGACCCAGCCCAACATCAATCGAATGGGGATTGGCTGGTGAGTTGAAGGGCTGAGAAGCTTTCATTCGCATTGGTCTAAAGATCCGAAATAGGGAACCGAAAGGTATCCAAAAGGTGAGGCGAGAGTTACAAACAGTGATTTAGCCCCCTTTCAGGACAGGTACGGTTCCCCAGCGGCGAAGCACCCTAGGCGGCAAGATACAATAAAGGTTAAGCGCATTCGCCTGGGACTTTCGCTTGCTATCAGCTCATGCAGGGCTCCGTTGATTGGTCGCTCCAGACCATCGGCAGTGTTCAGATTGGTCGGTCTGAACCAAGGGGAAAACAGTAGGTGCCCATCTCATTAGCCAAGAGTTTAGAGGTCCCCCAAAGTAAAAAGGATTAAAGAGACCTAACTCCCTACCCCCAGCCCTGATTGGTTTCTTCTTCCCCTAGTGTATCCTCATTGGTTCACCTCCCAGACTGGCGCTAGGTTCAGTTGTATTATCCATTGTGTAAAAGTTAATCCCTTTAAGTGTATTGTTCAATTATCCCTGTTATCAAGATGTTTTACTGTATAAATGTACTGTCTTGTCTATAATAAACTGTTCTTGCTTATGACAACCTTGGTAGCCGTGTCTATTTCTGGGGATTGCTATATTTCGATTTACGACCGGGGTGGTGGTGAGGAAGCTGACACACTATTTCTAAGGAAATAGTGGCACCGCTCCCCTGTGTCTTTCACCCCCCCCCCCCCCCTATGTATGTGTCTCTCTCCCTTCTCATGTTTGTCCCTTTCCTCTTCCTTGCCTTGTCTCTCTCTCCTCTCCCTGGTCTTTCTCTCTCCCCCCTCCCCCTGTTCTGTCTCTCCCCCCCCCCTGTTCTGTCTCTCCCCCCCCTGTTCTGTCTCTCTCCCCCCCTCCCCCTGTTCTGTCTCTCCCCCCCTGTTCTGTCTCTCCCCCCCCCTGTTCTGTCTCTCTCCCCCCCTCCCCCTGTTCTGTCTCTCTCTCCCCCTGTTCTGTCTCTCTCTCCCCCTGTTCTGTCTCTCCCCCCCTGTTCTGTCTCTCTCTCTCCTCCCCTCCCCTCCCCCTATTCTGTTTCTCTCTCTCTCCCCCTGCATCTGTTCTGTCTCTCCCCCCTGCCCCTGTTCTGTCTCTCCCCCCTGCCCCTGTTCTGTCTCTCCCCCCTGCCCCTGTTCTGTCTCTCCCCCCTGCCCCTGTTCTGTCTCTTCCCCCTTCCCCTGTTCTGTCTCTCTCCCATGCCCCAGTTCTGTCTCTCTCTCTCTCTCTCTCCCATCCCTCACCTGTTCTGTCTCTCTCCCCTCCACTGTTCTGTCTCTCTCTCTCTCTCCCCCCCCCCCCCTTCCTTGGCCTGCAAATTTGGATCCAGGGAGGGGGCGGAGCTAACCGGCTTAGAGGTTTAGCTCCGCCCCCACCCTGTGAAGCAGAGCAGAGTCTGTTTTACGGGGAGCCAAGGGCAGCAAGAGAAAGTGCTGCTCGGCTCCCCATGCTTAGCCGGTTAGCCCTGCCCCCTCCCTGGATCTAGCAGAGCATGCCGAGCAGAGGGCTGATTCCCCCAATCCAGTGCCTCTACCAGCTTTTTTTAAAAAAAATTTTTTTTTCAGGCGCCCCCTGTTGTGTTGCGCACAGTTCGCACACCCCTAAGGCCGGCCCTGCATAAATCTAACAGCTGTTAATGGTGAAAAATAACAATAACAATAATGCCAACCTATAGCCAGCATGGCATCATCGGTATTGTAATACCACAAGAGCTGTTATAGCGGTGTTTAAAATTATTTATGTTAATGTATGGACATATATGTTTGTGGCCATTCCCTTAATTTTATTGGGGTTACTAAGTGGCATATGTGATATGTGTGTATTTTAGTACATGACATGTTGATTGACGGGCAAATGTGCCATTAATACTATAATAGCATCTTATTAATAAACATTGAAATCATTTTTTTTATTAAACATGATAAATGACATATTAAAACAATTACCATGGCATAGAACAATTAATGTATTATGCTTTTTATTATATTATGCTATATATAATTATACTATATATACCTTAACTGTTTTTGTATTTTTTTTGTATTTTTTTTCTAACATTGTAATATTTATTTATTTTAACATACTTTATTTTTACTTTACTATATATATATTTTATTTGTTTGGATACGTTTCGGTAGGACTTTTCCTATTGACCTCTATGGGAGTCTATGTGGGGAGATGAGAGCATCATTTTGGACGACCAAACTCGTCTGCAGGCTGATTTTGACTTCAGTGATACCTGGATGGCCTGAATTAAAGGGCCATTTGGATCACCTTTGAGTAAAACCCTATAACTAAGGTAGACATCCCTATTTGCAGGGATGCTGCTCTAGTTTAGTAATAGCACATAACAAGTGCTTCCCCCACTTTTAATAACACATGCAGAACCTACAGATGACATCACATAAAGAAGGATTTCCCATATTCCTGTTTATGAGGTCATGGCATGAGTGGGACTCTAAGGATATTTGTTACTTTTACAATTTGACATTAATATTGATTTCTACAACAATTGATATAATGAAAAAGATTTGTTAGATAGGCAATGACTTTAGTCAGATCTTAAAATCTATTTATTTGAGCACAGTTCATTTAAACTTCATATTTAGCTTTACTCTTAATTATGCAATTATACCACTGTGCAAAATATTTGGTACATTGCAGAGTGTACTGACCATAAATGTTTGAAAATGATATTTCTGTTAAATGATTCATTGATGAAATAAGTACTCTAAACATTCTGAACGTACACAGAGTCTTGACTGGTTTATTTGACTTGCAATGGGCTCTAAGGTACGAAATGTCTTAAAACATTGCATTTAGAATGGTTTATTAAGCCTAAATATTAATTGCTTTATATGGGCCCACTGCAAGCAAACAAGAGGTTTCAATTATTTTCCACTAATACCTCAGGCAGCCATCACACTTTCTGAATTACTAACCTTTTCTTGCTATTCACCTGAATAAACTATTAACACAAATTACCGGTACATATCACACATATCGGTTTTACATGCTGCCCTGCAGAAGGTATAGAATATTTGCTAGAATATTAGACAAGGTTCTCTTATAATAAGACCTCAAATAGAGGTCTGACAATGAGACTAAGATCCAGGTCCCCCGCAGAGCTGTTTAGACCTGGATCCTCCTCGCAGGCAGTCGGGAAATGTTTGCATTATGCACACAGACTTCCACAGGATTGTAGGACAGTTTGTCGCTGAACTGTCAGAGGTGTATGGCAGCACGGCAGTTTCACTGCAACAGTGTAAGCGCTGACAGCTTACAAATACAGTAATAACCCCCCCTTAATAAATTAACTCTCCCTAAAACTAACCCCTAGCCCTAATACCAACCCTAATACTAACCCATTATACTAACCCCTAATACTATCCCCCAACCCTAATACTAACCCATTATACTAAGTCCTTATAGTAACCCTGAGCCCTAATAATAATCCTAAGCCATAATACTAACCCCTCTAATAAGTGCCTAATACAATCCTTCTATGTGTTCCCGCAATGAACTTTCCTGCGATGAACTGTATACTGTGCGAGAGGTCACAGTGAAGTGGCTGCATGGAAACAGCTGTGATGAACCGGCCGCACAGGATGCCTAAACAACTAAAAATATGGTGCATAACTAGACCCAGGAGCAGGACTGGGGCAGAATGCCAGACACAGACCCGAGACCCCTAGTGGCAGCAATATTAATAGTCACAAGGTTTAACAAAACTGGAAAGCCAGGGTGCATTTGTGACAATATGGAGCTAAACAAGTTTATTTAGTTCTTTTAGCAAATTCTTTTCCTTTTCAATACCGGAGAGCTGTCATGTCTTCAAACACTTTACCTAGCCAACCGTGGGCATTTAAATATTTTTATAGAAGCATTTCTCAAGTGGCATATTGTGAGGGGTAGGGTACCAGATAACAAGTCCTTATTGCATTGGTACTTTTTAAGGATTTGCCTTCCCGAGGACTCCAGTACACTAGACTGAACTAAATGTGTTCATCTTGGAGTACTGCCAAAATCAGCACAGAGCCAGTTGTTTTTCACAGTGGAAATTTGTGGAATTTTGATGAGAAGAGGTTATAAAGTTGGTATTATATTGGCTTGAACGACGATTTCATACAAGAAAATTATTAAATGAACAGGATTAAAACCTATATTAATCTAAGGATTGCCTAAACATTTGTCTTAAAGTAGGAAAGGGATCTTCGATAATTGCAAAAAAAAAAAAAAAAACACTTCAGCCTGGAATTCAACATGTCAAATTTTCTTCTAATCCCTGTAATTGGCCTGGAATTAGTTCAGTTTTGTATGTAGTGTTAGCTCAGATAATCTCTCCTAAATAACACTCATCCCCCAAACAGCACTTGCTCAACGTGCAAACATTTAAACATCAGGCAGTCTTTTTAAAAAATATGCCGTATACAATCAAGTGACTGTGTGCATCAGCAACTGATGGTTAGAGTTGTTAAATCAGTAAACAACCCTAAGTTCAAGCATGAATAGGACTCCTCCCCAGGTGGTTAGTGATAAGTTACGTTCTCCACACATTCAGAAAATCATTAAACGTTTGACACTTGGTAAATCAGGGGCGGAGCTTGGGAAACATGCGATGTAACACTCCTTCTGAGAGTGGTGGGTTAGAGTGTCAGCATTACTGTGCATGCGTATTAGCACTGTCATTGAAGCTGTCTGCGCTACAGTGCATGTGTGTCCCAGTCACCGGAGATGTGATCAGGACTGCGGGATTGTGGTCCTGAATCCTGCTGTCCTGCCAAACACTACCTCTGTCTTGAAAAGCGGGACAGAGGTAGATCTCAGGGTTACAGTAGAACATACCTCCAAAACCAAATTGTTCCATGCAATTTTACCATGGGACTGGATTCAACCTTATAGAGACTATCTGCTAAACATTTTTCATGCTGTGAAAGTAGAAAATTAAAAAGTTTAAACAAAAAAAAATCTACATTTTGTTATCAGAATTGAAAGAAATGAAATAAAATAAAGATATATATGTTAGAAATTTGACTGAGGCTTCATCTAGATAGCCATTCATCTGATATGCAAATTACATGGTTCATATTTAAATTAATATATTTACATATCAAACCATAAACAGGAGACACCACTGTTGCCCAGCAGCTTCATTAAAATTTGATTGTGATATACATATTGTTTGTTAGCAAACAAACACCACAGAGAGACAAAACAGACACGTTTTAAACACACATTCTCCTAAGGCATGTACATGCTTGAAATTCTGCTAACACAATATATAGATGATATTTTATCATTATTTTATTCTCTATATTTACAGTATAAGTCTTAAATGTATGCTGCGCTGTATCAATTATGGCATGTCAAAAAGTATTTGGTACTGATCACAAGGAAAGGAATGGATCTAGGGACCATAAGGTTTTTCTCTCTGAATCAAACCTAAAAATTTTGTATTTTTCATTTACAATTTTGATTTTAAAATAACCCAATCTAGCTTTGTTGAGTGTGAATACTCAGTTTTATGTTAGCATGCAGTGTCCTTGTGGGACTTACTGTAGTTCAATGACACTAGAAGATATTATTGCTACAAATACAATTGCGAGATGCCCAAATGTGTTTTATTATGTCTGCACATTGTATGAGAAAACATAAAAAATGTGTATCTACTACTTAGCACTCATGTATTGGTAAATAAAAAGACACAAAAGCATATGAAGGTGAGTGCTTGAAGAAAGACCCACGGGTAACAGTTGATGAGCTTAGTTGGATATATAATACAAAGAAGAGGACTTTCACATTTGGTTGATGTTTAAGCATGGTAATGTTCATGTTTTTATTTATTTTTTATTTCTCTCCCAAAAACACATAGAACAACGAATTTAGTTAACTGGCATTCATATACAATGTTGATATCTGGCAGTCCACAGACATGTATGTACCTCAGGGTTTTTTGTGCAGCCCTAGTATTATATATATTATACTGCATTCTAACCCTAGCTACAGGCCTTAAAATCAAGAGATATCACAGTGTTTGTGTTTTTTGTAATAACCTGAGAACCACTGCTGCAAAGAACCAAAAAAGAAAAACAAAATACATCAAGGTACAATTTTATAAAATGAATGCCCAGATGAAAGGTTCCTCTAGCTATATCAGTGAGAAACAAAACATTTAATGACAACCAAAGCACTCGACAACATAACAAATACATCATCAAGCCAATTTATTCTTGGATTCTAGAAAATGTTGGATATGCTTGTCACACCAGTCTCCTGACATCTCAACAAAATGAAGCTATCAAACTATAATCAGCACTTTGCCCCTCTCCCACCCACTGGTGGCCACCCACCTAGCTTGTGATATAAAACACATGTTGTTGCGAGAAAGACCATGCTGTTCTGAAGAAAATATCAGCATTACATCCTTGTTCTTGGCTTGCAGAGTTTTGGTTCATATGCTAATATTTCACACAAGAATAGTACCATTGAAATTATATCAGCACAGGATTGGAAGCAACTGCTTACTATCCCATTAGGGGCAGTTTCTTCCTTTACACATATTTAACTCACGAGGTGTTAAAACGTAAACTGTCTTGACTGCAGTTGGTGGAAGTATATAATTATACGTCAGTGTATGGTCCCAACAACCATATGAAGGAAACATATTGATTATTTTGGATTAAAACATTAAGGATTTATGATATGGGCAACAGATCTGAGGTATGTACTCCAGTCGCCTTGCCAAAGGAGTCATTTCAGTGAAGGCATTGGGGAAAATTACAAGCTCAACAGGGTTTATTTTGTGCTGCCTTACTGCCTAGACTATTTGTGGATTTCTTTTGATGTATTTCCATATTATTTTATATAGCTATGTGCACAGGTATTGATAAAATAAATGTTTTCTGTCAGCTTCAGGATGATGCTTGAGGAGAAACGGATGTATTTTTAAAGGTAAATACAATGAGTTTACTCTGTAGATATCAAGACTTGCTTTAAAGTGGAGCCCTGCAAAGAACTGATTACTGTAGGGACCAAAAACAACTCTGTCTATAGATTTATCTTCTCTGAAGTATCCAAATGTTCCTAACTTCCCTTAAAAATGAGATGCCCCACCAATCACAACATGGGCAGTTGAGATAATAATCAATAAGACTCAGAAACCAATTAATCTGACAGAATGCAAATGGCTCATTACACATCAAAGGACATTTGTGGCAAAATAAGAACTTAAGTTTAATTGAAAGATTAAGTGCAGATGGTTTATAAAGAAAAATGTTTTATGAAAGAATATTAATAAAGTACCTTATTTAATTCTCTTTTCACTGTATAGCTATGTGAAAGGGCAGATATGTTGTTTAGAATCTTGGATCAGATCTACAGATTCTAAACAACATGTCTGCCCGGCACACGGATCATAGCTTGCTCTTTCTGCGCCTAAGGTAAAAATAGAAAACTGTGCCCCCACCCAATATAGTTTATAGCAGCTATTGTGCAGAAAAATGAAAAAACGATACTTAACAAAATAATTAATGATTAATGGCATCTGTCAGTAAATCGCTGGCCAGGCATAGATGGTGCTACAGCATAACCACTGACAGTTGTATAGGATAACTTCTATCAGTATATAGTTATGGAGACAAACACAGTAGCCCCCATAAGTATAGAGTGAGCAATACATAGGTGGTGGCACATTGTAATGGCCATCAGTTTATAGTAAGCCAGACATAGATTGTGGTATAGTGTAGCTTCCATCAGTATACACCTTAAAAGACATTACAGTGGAACTGATGAACAGTATATAAACACATATTAATGATGAAAGTTTTTTGGAAGCTGAGAATCATGAAACTGAAGTTCTCAATAAATATCCATTTTTCCTATGAGACTCAGCTGCTGACCAGACATTTGTGTGTACCTTAGGCAAGTCCCTCAGTTGCCTCACACTCGTTACTGCCCTGCCACACAAAAAGGGCTCATTAAGGCACTTTATTTGTATTATTTCATTAAGGCATTTCTAGTTAAAATGCCTACTATTGAAGTAATCTTCTAATTAAACATAACTTCATTTTTTTCTACAGTTGCCCTTTAAGTCAAGAAAAATGTTTTTCATATCAACTAAACTTCTCCCTAAAAATCTGTATACAAACCATCCATGGTATATTCTTAAACAGACTACACATTATTTGACCTGTGAAAATGGCATATGCAATGTGATGGCTGAATTTTAAGAAAATGTATAAATTAGGAGAAAATGGCCTACAAGACCTTTAAGTGATTCCATAAAAAGATAATTTAAAAAAAGATATATTTAAAAAATCCTATGAACTCCTTAATGAAACTAGATGTGCCACGCATGTCATGGCAAACAATGTTTGTGATTTTTCCTATTTATGACATTGCCTAACAGGCAAGTGGCCTACTTTGCCTACCAGGCGTTTTGGTGATGTCATAAGAGGAAGACAAGATAAACATATTTAAAATATTAACTACGCCTGCTACTACTATGCTTGCTCTCATGCCACAATTGGGCTAAAGGCATGTCTAAATGCCTCTGGACAGACGCACTCCAACTATGTCTGTGGAGGCCCCCTCTTTCATGTTTATGTGTTTAGCTGTCAAAGTTAGTTACTAGCTTTAGTAAATGTGGGGCAGGGAGAAACGAATTACAGTATGGGCAGCTTGCCAATATCCACCAAACACCCCCTAGATTTTATTTTACAAAATTAAAAAATAAACATAAAATTTATAAGTTGGGCTAGGGTTACTGTAGGGCTACAATGTCAGTGTAGGGAATTCTGGGGAATAATGTTTCGCAAAAAAAAAATTAAAAACATGGGATATTTGCAAACATATAGACGTGTAAAAGATTTTAAAAGTAAAAGTTATTGCATCCACATATTTAGTGTGGATAAGTGCAAGATATTGCAGCATGTGTGTAAAAACACAAGGGCAGAGTATAGAATATATCATACAGTCCTAACCTCAACACGGAGGAGAGGGATTTAAGAGTAATAATTTCAATGTAGGTAGGTAATGTAATAGAGCAGCAGGAAATTCTAGCAGAATTCTTGGTTGCATAGGGAGAGGTATTAGCAGTAGGAAGAGGGAAGTGCTCATGCCATTGTATAGAGCACTGGTGAGATCTCACTTGGAGTATTGTACGTAGTACTGGAGACCGGATCTCCAGAAGGATATTACTAAATTGGTTCATGGATTGAAGGATAAAACTTAGCAGGAAAGATTAAAGTATATTCACATGTATAGCTTGGAAGAATGACGAGACAGAGGATATAAAAGAATCATTTAAATACATAAAGGAAATCAACACAGTAAAGGAGGATAGTATATTTAAAAGAAGAAAATCTACCACAACTAGAGGACATAGCATACAATTAGAGGGGCAAAGGTTTAAAAGTAATATCAGGAAGTAAAAATTTACTGAGAGGGTAGTAAGGCCAGGTACTAATAAAAGTATTTTGAAAATTTCCCAGACCATATAGGGTTCTTATCTACACATTCTATTTTTCTAAGTTAGAAAAAGTGTTCGTATTTAAAATTTTCCATCATATTTTTTTTATTGTAAATCATATGATATGATCAATATAGTCTAAACAAAGCCCTTCTTATCTCGAACAAAAAATATTGTATAATTTCTGTGGGTAAATTAATTGAGATTACAGCTAAACACAAACACAGCAGAAGTGTTAAAAACAGCCATTGTCCAGAACGACCAAAATTTTTCATAATGTCCAATCACGATTGGGTTAATCTATGTATTTCCTTGCAATTCTGCTCGACTTAATTTTTTTTACTATCTACATTCACAGTAAAAAAAGTATTTTTAACGCAATCCTAAAAATTCACATTAAACATATTACGTCCTATTAAAGTCTGATCATGTGTAATTTTCAGAGCAGAGAACTGAAGGATCACAGAAAATGTCTTTCATAAGTATGTTACCATAAAAATTAGTTTAGGAAAAGTTGGGGGGGGGGAAAGAGTTAGTAATTTTAACCTTCTTTGACCTTCCACTCTGAGGGTATGTTTTTGCTCTAGAAATATAAAAGACTGAATAGACATATTATATCCAGGGTTGTGAAAAATGATCTGCGTTCACAAACAGAGATTAGATGGTTTCCATGCATGTCTTAATCCCCATGAAATTGCAATGTAATGTTTAACACTTGGGCTGGGTATTTGTGTCCTGGAGAAGAAAGAAAGTGTTCATAGCATGTGAAAACCTGACACAATCATCCAATATACAGCCTTCTTCTAGTCTCTATTGTGATAGTGAAATAAATACATTATTTAATGATGCCTATTCAAAAGCAGCCATTCAAATACGGTATTGTATTTCTAACGATATACCTTATATCTTGAAGATCCTACAAAGATGGTGCTTTATATTTTTCCAGCTGAATCTGTGATATGTATTTATAAAATGTACATCTGGATAAAAATAGTAATAAAACAAATATAACTACCAATATTAAATGCAAACAGGCATTTGAAACATAATGAAATATTAAACAGTGTTAAAACAAACACTTACATTCACCTCTTCTGCCCTCTTTCTATGAATGTGGTGTATTGTTATTGTAAAATGAATCAGGTGTGGATAAATACCAGATTGAATTGCTTGAAAAAAAAAACAGATATTTTAAAGAGTGATTAAATTATGTATTTGGAAAAATACAGTCTTCCCCTAAGAATTACCTTTTTGTTCTGGCCTTTCATGTATAAAAAAAGAAATGGGGGAGGAGTTTGGTTCATCTTTAAAGGGACTCTGTCATTCTAAACATTGCTTACACTGACCCTAGCAGTCATCAGGCAAGGTCAGCACATTGCCACTCCGAAAAAAAAAAGCAATTTTGCCCACAGAAAGCAATTATTAGCTTGTTAGTGGACTAAAAGCATGCTGGTACTGGCAACAGTGGTCAGAGCTGCTCCCAGGGCAGGCCTTAGTGGGGTGTGATCTGTTCGATTCCACAGGGTGCAACAACTAGCGGCGCCAGCGTCATCTCTTGACACTAAGACTCTAACAGAGGCACAGGGAGCGCCAAATGAGAGCCACTGCTGGGGGTGGGACCGGAGTACAATGTAGGAGAAGGGGTAATTCCTTGAGTCCAAAGTGGGTGCTGGTGCAAGTCTTGAGTGCAAATCTCTGTGCAGGGGCAGGTTCTGTGAGTGCAATATGGGTGCTGGGGCAAGTAATGCATGCTGGGATAAATTCTTGCTGCTGAGGTTAGTCCTGTGAGTGCAAATCTGGGGGCCTGATCCGACCTCAGAAGCAAAACTGAGACAGGTTTGTCAGTACTGGTGCAGTGACTGATCAGGAAACTCAGGTGGTATAGCCCATACCTTATGGTTTATCTTAACCAGATTGCCAAGCTTTCTATCTGGTTCAAGATTTGCCTTTGAAGGGTAAGCCGTTGCCTATAGCTATACTGGTCAAACAGTGCCAAATCCTATCTGACCTCAGAAGCTAAGCTGAGCCGGGCCAGATCAATACCAGTGGGTAATCAGGATCCCCATGTCATGTAGATTTTTTTGTTGTTTGATGTTGCCTTCAGTGTATGTAAGCTGTTACGGCTGTTCCTCCATTAGATGCTGGTGTTCAATGATTAACACACTACACAGAGGGGATATAATATACCTGCCATTCTAGAGAAGAAGGAAACCTGCACCATATAATTATGTTTAATTGCAAGATTGCATGAAGTGTACGCAAGTTAAATGGAAATGCTTTAAAGGAAAAATAAACTTTTTTTTCACTTGTGTGGTGCACAAGTAAAAAATGTATTAACTCTAGTATGTGGATAAACTGGTATGTACATTTATCAGCATGCCAGCTTCCAAAATGGCTCTGTCTCAGCTTTGAGGCAGAGCTACAAATAAACCCACATGTATCTAAAAAGATACTATTGGGATTACACCGGAGAATGTACAAATAGGGCTCAATACAGTACTTTATTTATATTCTTTCTTTACAGCATTTCAATTTAAAATTCCTACAGTTTATGCAATTTTACATTTAAACATAACTTCTTTTTTTGACCAAGAAGCTGAACTGGAAGCTGACTTCATGTGTTAAAAGTGAAAAGTGTTAAAAGGAAGAGCCATTCATTTGATGGGAATTCAGATCATTCAATTAAAACCTTTGCCATGTTTACAACTGTGATGGGGTTTTAAAGGTTCCAATTTGAAGCATAAGGATACTTTTATATACTGTGTGTTTTGCAGGGCTTGGTAAGGTTCATTCCTTTTTTTTTTTACTATTAAATAAAATTATTCTTTACGCTGCTGAATAAAAGAGTGCTGTACCTGGTTATTAAGTATGTTCATGGTTTTTTCACCCTGCCACAAAGCAAAAATGGTTCAGGAATGGTCTGAGGAACACAACGAGTTCAATGCTTTGACCTGACCTCCTTATTCCCCAGAGTTCAATCCAACCGACCAACTGTCAGATGTGCTGGTTACATCCATGTCCGATCCACGGAGGTACCACCTCGCAAATTACAGGACCTAAAATACCATAGCACACCTTCAGATGTCTAGTGTAGTCCATGCCTCAGCAGGTCAGGGCTGTTTTGGTTGCAAACGGGACCTACAACATTTTTGTGATTTTAATGTTATAGCTTACCGGTGTGCTTTCATATTGTTTTATTTTAGCACACAAATGAGCAGTATCACTCATATATCATTTTCAATAGAAGTGGTTACACATGTAGAATTCTTCCACAAAATCTTGTATCCACTGAGGTACAATTATTTTATCTTGGCATTCTCTTACCAGGATAAACTATTTATATAGGGCAGTGAGAGTGAACATTTTTGAACTTGAGTGCCGAATCCTCTACAGCAGGGGTGTCCAAGTTTATTCAGCAAAGGGCCACTTCGCTAGAAATGTATGCGTGCGTGGGCCGCATTCATTTTTCATTCATTCAGAGAATAATATATATAATTATATACATGTGTGTGTATGTATATATATTGACACTAATGTGTAGTGGTCACATTAACTACAAACACACATACACATTTATACACACATACTCACATACATACACTTACCCCACACACATACACATTTATACACACACACTCACATACACTTACCCCACACCCACTTAACATGCACTCACATAGATACACATTTATACACATACTCGCATACATACACTTACCCCACTCACACACATACATATTTATACACACACACACACACTCACATACATACATACACTTACCCCACACACATACTCACATACACTTACCCCACACACTAATACACATTTATACACACACACACACACACACTCACATACATACATACATACACTTAACCCACACACACTCACATACATACACTTACCCCACTCACACACATACACACACTCACATACATACACTTACCCCACTCACACACATACACATTTATACACACACACACTCACATACATACATACAGTTACCCCCCACACACACATACATACACTTACCCCACACACACACTCACATACACTTACCCCACACACACACTCACATACACTTACCCCACACATACACTCACATACACTTACCCCACACACTAATACACATTTATACACACTCACATACATACATACACTTAACCCACACACACATTGATACACACACTCACATACATACACTTACCCCACACACTAATACACATTTATACACACACTCACATACATACACTTAACCCACACACACACATTGATACACACACTCACATACATGCATACACTTACCCCACACACTAATACACATTTATACACACACACATACACTTAACCCACACACACATTGATACACACACTCACATACATACATACACTTACCCCACACACGTGGCGCGCTTCTTCCCTCCCTCTGACCCTTGCGCACGACCTCATGCGCAGGGTAGAGGAGGGGATTTGTGCACTGCACACCGCACGGGAAGCTGTATCGGGGAACGAAGTTCCCTGCAGAACATGTACAGGGTAATCCACAGAACATGCTAAATGCCATCTCAGAGGTCTCAAAGTGCCACTTAAGGCAACTGCCATAGGTTCACCTTCAATGATATAGGGTTTTTTTCAGTTAGTTTCGATTTTCACACTGAAACTCAGATCCCTGAATTTCGGCCCGATTCAGCGTGTGTCTGTGATCTGAATGACCCTTGAAATAAACCCTTCAGGTATCAGAGAAATACCTCCAAAAGCCAAAGGCTGCTAATGATAATCTATTATTGATTATAATAGAATCTGGCTGAAATCAATGCGAATTGGGCCGAACCGAAATGGTAGCCTCAACCGCCCCATCCTAGTTTATGTTTCGGAGACTGTAAAAATAGCCAAGAACTACCTAATTTTATGGGAAATCTAACTGATATATACAGAATCTTCCAAAGGAAATAAAAGGCTATGCCTTAGTTGTTTCAGAATTACTGGGAATAAAGATAAGTCGTCGTCCCTCCCAAGAGGGCATCATTACATTTTAACTTAGGAGACATAACTAAGGATAAACAAGAATTGGTAATACAAGTTCTCATGGCCATGAAGCTGGTTATTGCTAGAAGGTATAAACATCAAGGTTATTGTGTGGGAACATGTCATGAACATACTAAATTCCCCAAAAATAGTGGAATAGTACTTTATTAACATGGAAAATTTGAAGGCATATAGAATTGTGTAGGATCACTGGATTAATTGGTGTAAGCAGTTTGATCAATAAATGTTGTTTTGTATAATCTTAACTAAAGAAACAAGGTTGATTGTGACTCCTCGCCTAGTACTGTGTTAATAGTGCTTTTTATTTTTATTTTTTTTATTTCGATTTATGCAGGGTTGATATACCAATTAGTATTAGAGATTGTATATGGAATCAGGTATAAGGTTCTACATGAAGAAAATGGTATATTATTTAATATGTATTTTTTGTACTGCATTTATAACAAAATAAAAAAAAAAAGGGAAATACAGTCATGAAGTTTGCTTTTAAAATAATAAACTCAGATTAGCTACCACAACTTGCCATTGGAACACAGGACTGATGGTTGCCGATGATGGGCGTCAATAAACCTATGTAGATATTCCATTACAAATCAGCCATTTCCAGCTGTAATAGTATTTTTTATTTTATTACTGCTTTCAGAGTGCCAAATTGTGATCTACTGAGTTTTTTTTTCTAAAGTAGCATTATTTCCTAGAAATATGTCAATTGCATTTAATCATTTTACCATGTATGAGGAAGTCCTTCATTGTTTAACATATCCAACTGAAAAAGGCTATTGAGTGGTACACAGCAGTTACATATATCAGAGGTGGTATTTGAAGTGACCAAGTGGTACTATGGTGTTGGTTTAATTTCAGGTGTTAATGGCCTTTAGTAAGAAACAGTGATTTATGGGTTACTTTGACTGAAAAAGTATTTTATGTAAGTTACTGAGAGATTAACAATTTAATCAAAAATGTGTGTAGAGCAAATAAACCTAAGGTAGGTTCTCAAGAACTCTGGTTTTATGTTTCTCAGACACGTAGCATCTCAGTCTTTCTCTAGTAAGACCATTTTCTAAGGGCTGCTCTATCCGTTTGTGGATGGATCCTAAAAAGCTACACCAATTTTGATAAACCTTGTGAAAGAAACATGAAAGAATAACCTTTTTCAAAAATATAAAGATATAAAGCTTCAATGTGTATATAAAGATTTTTATGTAGACAATGGTACAACATGGCTCCTATCATTATATAGGAAGCCAGTCACAGGCTGTAGTATACTGTACTATAGTAGACTTGCTGTCACAGATCACTTGATTGGCTGCATGCAGGGCTGGCGGTTATATGAATTAATATTTATGCACCCTGTAGGCGTTGCAGCCACACTCTGTCTGCTGAAAGTAGGAGGCCTGTGTTGCTTGTGGGTCTCTGATGTCTTAAAGCCATGTATAACCAAGTACATTTAAAATATAATTGGCAGTTGTCAGATATGCCAAACTGACTTCTCCTAGTAGGCTAGTCTGGGTCCTCAAAAACACAGTGGGGGACCACAGTAAATCATAATGCTACTTATAATTCAAGAAACTCATAATGTATTCAATAACATGATCAGTATATTCATTCTTGTAAAACAAAAAGAACATTTCTTGAATAAGAGAACAGCATACCACATGACCTTCTTAGTCAATGAGTTACTGCTCAAGACTCAGTACAGAACCATGTTTGCGTTTCACAAAAAAATTAAAAACACTTACAAAAATATGTTTATGTACCAAATTATACATACATGATTGGTTTAATAATGACACAAAATGTACCATCCAAAATGTGCACCAGTTAGTTCAAATGCTAGATTTTTTTTCAATTTCTAAACATTTCAACATAAATGTCAAGCATAATAGTGGAAAAACAAAGATAGTACACATATTTCAACAAGTGATTTTCAACTTTTCCCCGACATAATTGCACATTAAAAAGTGGGCTAGACAATGTAATGCTTCAAGTATGTTTCATGCCAATCATCCTGTAGAGTCATAACATTACTGGAAAGTACACTTGTTCAGTTGGAAGCTGAGTCCTTCCAGAATAAGACATACAAGGAATACAAGGAAAAGAATGTAAAAACATATTCAAAAATAATAAACTCTTTGGGTTTAAAGAAACTGAAAAAAACAACTGATTGTTACACATAGAAATGGTGTCAGTTTTTAGCTTGTTGTATCGGTAGTGAGGGAGCACAGGAAGGAACGACAAACACTGGTTAAAAGCCTGACTGAAATGGAAAAATAAATGTTTGAAGCATTTTTTATTGGAATGGCTGTGTTTTATAATGGGGCTGCATTAAAGGGGCGATGGCCAGTTCATCGCCGGACGTTCATCGTGGAATTGCTGAAGGGGGGTATTATTAATGTTTAATAGTGGTTAGTATTAGGGTTCAGGGAGGGTAGCATTAGTATTAGGGTTCGGTATTTGAATTAGGGTTTGGTATTAGAATTAGGGTAGGGGGGGGGTTAATGTTAGGGCTCTCTTTTAGGAGGGGTTGATTTATTAGGGGAGGATAATTTATTAGGGTGGGGTACATGTTTGTAAGCGCTTACAGTTCAGCGCTGAACTGTCAGCGCTTACATTGCCGCGATGAAGCGGCCGAGTTAATCTTCACCACTGACAGTTCAGCGTCCAAACCTCCGCGCTGAACTGTCAGCGGTGAAGCAGCCGCGATGAACTATCCTAGACGCTGCATTAAATATGACTTTTATGCTAGTTCATATGAATGGTGCAGTTCCACCTAAACCACATTAAGCCTATTTTGCAGATATCATACTTGGCCACCAAGCAACACATGGCACTTGGTGTCAGGAAATGGATGTTGTTTTACCCAAAGCCAATATTTCCACAACATTGTATGGATGGTCCATTCACCTGGGTATGGCATAAAATGGCTTTATGTGACACATGGACCACTCCAATGGAAAGCTAGACTCCGCAGAATTGAAATATTTAAAGTGACTATCACCTAAACATATTTTTTACTGTGCATGTAGAGAATAAAACATGAATGAAAATGTTCAATACATTTTGTTAGCAAAATTGCAAGTAAATGCCTAAAAGATTCTAGAAGAGAATGTGTTTCAACCTCTTTTGACCTTGTCTTTCCCTTTCTATTTAGGTGTAATTTTCTTCTCTCTCACATACTGTACCCACACAAATTATATTTTGTTTTTATTGCCATAAGAAGGGCGTTCGATATCATTATATTCATCATATCTTATCATTTACTACAAAAAAACAAAAACACTTTTTATAACTTTAACCTGAAAAATAATTTAGACAAATACAATCATTAAAAAAGCCCCATCTAAATAGTTTCTAAATTTTGTCGCGAGTTTGCTTGTTTCCATGTTTTTCTGCAGTTTTTTGCAAGTTATAGGGCAATAACCAAAAATAGAGAGTATTTCACCTAGTGACCTTTTGACCCCTACCCAAAGCTTAAATTTAACCCTAACCCTCAATTTATTTTACTTTTAATTTAATTTTAGCCCTAACCCTTATGCTAATCCTAATTTAATTGTAATCCAACCCTAACAACCCTTAGCATTTTACATTGCAATGTTGCTTGACTGCCTTTAGGAGCAGTGTAGAAACAGCATCAGAGCGACGAAAGTGAAAATTTTTTCACTTCCGATGCTCTACCCACAAGAGGGCAGCAGCCATATTAGTGGGGCAATCGTAGGTGCCCTCGGCACTGGATTTCGGGGATGCTTAATGCCTCGACTTCTTAGATCACAAACACTGCTGGTTTGACTGAAGGATGGACTAGGTCCATCCAATGTTGGCAACACCTTGCCAGACAGGACGGACCTAGTCCGTCCAATGTCGGCAAGGGGTAAAATGTGTCTGTGGGGTCTCCAGTTTATGACATCACCAATGGCACACATTTTATATTGAAAAGCAGTTTATTTGCATATCAAGCCAGCGGTAATGCCATAAACAGGAGGCTACATACACATTTAAAACACATTTGACTAATAATTTAGACATTTGCTTGCAATAAAGATGGCGCACGCGCAGATGGCGCCAAATAGTGTAAAAAGCACTTGATTAATGTTGAGAACCTCCACCAAAAACTGTTTGACAGAGGTCTAGCTTCCGTGCTGCAAAGTGTCAGGAGTTATAAAAATGGCACAATCGCTGTTATACATAACAAATAGCGACTGTGCCTTTTTATAAAATGCCTGACGCTTTGCAGTGCAGGAGCTTTTATACATATTCTCCATAGTGTACATTATTTTAATCTCAAAATGCACAGTAAAAACTATGCTTAAGTGATACAGTCACTATAATGTAAGACATAATCAGGCATTGGATAAAATGATTTAAATTGTGAATGAAAATGTTAACCCTAAATTAAAAATAATTCTAATAAATTGTGTTGCTCTACATACGGTATATCTAAAAAAGGGAGGTACACTTAATGAATGTTTAATCCCCCCAAGCATGTTTATATGTAATGTAGTAATCAAATTCCCACATACAGCTCCGTATTTAAGCTGAATTGTAGTGTCTAATTTGGTTTTAACATTAGGCTTACTTAAAAACTGCATTATATATAATACAACTATATATGTTGTCCATAAGTTGTGTTGGATCAATGTCCTAACTCTTGCCAATGTGTCAAGCTCTATCCTAGCCCCCATCAAAGTGCACATGCATAAACCGCCGAATTGAACTTGCTCTCAGATGATACTCAAACATGGGTGATAGTTCACAGGCGAACTTCCACTGCATTGCTCACATTTCCAGACTACACTGTCAATAATGCCATTAAATGCATTACAAAATAACATTTTAGCAGCTATTATGTGATACTGCACCTGATAAGATTAGATTTTTCGTATTCCATAAACAAGGTATTAGGTTTAATGCAGCTCTTTAAGACATGTAAACTAGCAGTGACTCACCGTAATAATTTATCTGTTTGCCCATTAATATAGGGTTTATACTAAGAAATACAAATATTTAGGTTCTTGCATATTCGCTGGATGATTGGTAATGCCCAACTTGCCTATTAGACAAAGGATAGAAGACACAGAGATTTCATTTTAAGCACATTTTATAAGTTTTAAGCATAGAAAAAAAAATCTTTGTAAACAAAACAATGGATTCCGGAAGTTACTCCAAAAATCATTTTGATCTCAATAGATCACTGTATAAGAATTTCCAAGGAAAAAAAAATTTCCGCATAGAAAAAGAAAAGCTTACATTAGTGAACAATAAAGAAATAGGTAAACATACAGGAGGGAAAATACCAACGTTGAATGCCATTTTGTCCATGATAACAATAATTAACACAGCTGTCAGCCATAGACAGTGGAAACATGTAATAAATAGTCCAAATAATGGAATTTTCTACACCCTTTCTTTAAATAAGAATGGAGGGGGAGCAGGAACATTTTAACAAATAAACTGTAGGCTGCCCTTACCTTTGTTTCTATATATGTATATATAGAGATAGAGAAAGAAAGAAGGAAGGAAGGAAGGAAAAAACATTGAAATCAACACAAGCGTATTGAGTAGACAAACAATGCTAGATTCAGATCAGCTCAACACCTATTCTTTTGTCAGGATATGCTACTGGTTCACCTAGCAAGAAAATGAGTCACAGAATGCTATTGGGTGCACTTGTTTGCTGCTGTCAAGGAAGGTCCATGTGATGATTTCATACAAACAAGAACCCTGAATCAAACAAGGCTGACAGTGAAAGTGAGTTTGGTCCTTCTGGGGTTTTCCAACTTGTGTCTTCTCTTCCTTAAACCATACCAGTGAAAACAGAAACCAAGTATTTGCTGCTTGACTGAAGAAATGTTCTTGGGTTTCTGGTGGCAGTCATGCTCGAAAAACTGAGCATATATTAGGGATGCATATAGTAAGTAGTAGCATCTAGTAGTGTCATTCCCATAATGACATTTGGAATCTAGGTATGCAGTAATAAATAAATCAGTCACGTAGTAAGGCAGTGAGTGTGTTGAACATGCATGTGCCTTGTGGACTCAAAGGCCACCAAGAAACACAACATAGCAAACACACTTTAGTTAACGTAACAAGTACATGTTGTGTATTTTTTTTTTTCAAGGCTTTCCAGGTTTAATCTCCAAAAACATATACATAACAAGAAGGATCTTCCTTCTCTAGTCATAATTAGTTTTCTTTGTCGAGCCCAAGAAACAACAAAAAAAAGAGCAAGACTTTTTTTCTATTTATTTTATCCTGAACAATTATGATCAGTTCAGTTGCTGTGTTTTTTTTTCCTGTCCCTAGCGGGTCCACACAAGGTAGGTAGAGGTAATTCTCAGAATGCGCCAGATGTTTCCAGATAACTCTGCAGCTTGCGGACTGTTGTTTTGTCCAGAGAACATAGGTCAAAGTCAAAAGTTGTGTTTGTGATATGAAAATGTCCAGTTTCTTCTATAAGGTTCACGATCTGAAAATGAAAGAGAATAATGAAAAATGTTACTTAGAAGGTCGTGTGCAACATCTATAAATCAGAAGGTAAGTACTGCACCAAAGCTAGAAAAGTAAAGAACCGTAAATTAAAAAAACAGCAGCTGAAACCCCAAATCATGTCAATGCATGTGATAAAGTCAAAGGGACAGGATCCAGGATATAAAAGTGTAATATATGAGTTTATCAATAATTTGAATGCATTAAGATATATTTTTCCTAGGCAAACAATTGTAACAGGTACTGCAAGTGAACTTGACACATTCTCTTATTGCACCTTACTGTGACACCTTCTTTCCCACTTTTTCTGACACCTTATGTTTTTTCTGTCCACCCCATGGACAGAAACTGACCAGCTTCCAATCTATTTGAATCATGTAACTTCCATTAAGCTTTGGACCAATCGCTGAGTAAGCTGTTGGCACTACATAAATAAGCGTTAATGCACTGTAATAATGTAAACAAATGTAAGCTTGGATAATTACACTACATCACATAGCTCATTTACAAGGTCAACACTGTGTACTTAGCTCACAAGTCAGCAGCCAATAACTGGAATGCCAGTTACCAGTTTCATGAAAGATCCCTTTTAACACTCCAACCTCAATAGTAGATTGCATTCATCAAGTTTAGTATCACATTTTCTACAAACATGCAGTTTGTGAATGTAGAACAAACCATATACGCTATAAACAGGATTGACCACACAATTATACATGTATCTCACGGCTAGAAAGTGACATAATACTGTGTAAGATTCTATAATATAAATCCCAGTGGCGTTATACTATGCATTGGGCTCTCATACAGAACTGTGCTTTAAATAACATTAAAATAAATGACCTTTCTAAACGTACACTAAACTGTTTAGGTTTTGGTCTTTTTATCTGTGCAGATCATTCATGCAGAAAATAGGAAGCTTTAAAAATATACGGTATTCTTACCAGCCGTCACATAGCATATAAATCTGACACTAAAGATCGAACATTAAGGACTTGCTGCATATCCTCAGGGAACTCATATTGCATTACATAGACAGTTTTACATTTCTTTTCAGATTTATACACTTTAGCGTGACTTTAGGGTGTAGACAGCAGGGTGAAAAATTGCAAACACTGAAACATTTCCAATAGTAAACACAATAGGGTCTAGTCAATAAACAGAGAATTACAGGGAATTGAGACGGAAATTTCACATTTAAGGCCAAAATAGATAAGTTGGAAAAATTCTCCCATTCAGCTGTATTGTAGAATTTTTCCAACTACATTGGCCTAAAGTTTGAAATTCCCTGCAATTCTTTATTGAGTAGACTAACGCATATTATATCAGCGAATGGATATTGTGCACTTTACACCTCTGTTCAAACATTTGGGGTCACTTAGAATTGTCCTTGTTATCCTTGAAAACATAGATCAAAAGAGTTGCAAAATGAAAAGGAAATACAGTCAAGACTTTGATAAGGCTAAAAATATTGATTTACATTCTAATGAAGGCCTGTGTGGACAATAAAGTATATGTTTGGATACGCACTCTCCAAATAGGTATCGAGTGCACGAGAAAGCGACACTCACGCTCATAAGTCATCCAAGAAATCAGCACACTCCTGTTCAAGTTTTTATTCCGCACAAACGCAACGTTTCAGCTTTTTTCAAGTCTTTCATCACAGAGCTGAAACGTCGCGTTTGAATTAGAATTGAGGAAATACATTCCTACGATGTGCGCTTTAGGGATCCTACTTTTTACTGGTGTGGCAGCAACTACTGGTTGAATGAAGGATTCATTTCAAATTAAAGCAAGATTTTTCCTAATTTATGGTCCACTCACTGTTTTTACACGAAAAGCATTGGTAGCTAAAACAATTCCTGCAGCACTAAGGAGCCAGTAGTTGCGATGGTTAACTACATTAAACCTAGAGCAGTTAACACTTCTCAAAGTCATGTCAAGGAAGCATTAGCTATATATGAAACACTGGTCTTTCCCTTCGATATTCGCTGGTTGTCCAAAGACAATGTACTCTACAGATTTGATGAACTGAGGAATGAGCTGATATTGACATTATTGCTACGGAGAAAACTTAACATCGAGATGATGTTCAAAAGCTGCATACCCGGCTAATATTTTTAATGCACGCATGTAGGGGAAGGAAGAAAACATCTTTACATGAAGTGGGAGGGAAGAAAACATCTTTACATGAAGTGGGAGGGAAGAAAACATCTTTACATGAAGTGGGAGGGAAGAAAACATCTTAACATGAAGTGGGAGGGAAGAAAACATCTTAACATGAAGTGACAAAATGATTAGGTTCTTGAGAAAAATTGAAATATGGAAACCTTGAAATGTTTCCGCTCAGAGCTGATAATTATCTGGAGATTACTTCCTGTTTTATTTTAGAACATCTCTATCTTTTGGAGGATAAACTATAGCATTTGAATGATTATGATTGGGTCCACAATGCCTTCACTGTTACCACTGCAGACACAAAACATCTATCATTAAAAGAAGAGTTGGCAGAACTTCATCAACCTTTTCAGCCCAAATTTAGGGAAACAACATTACTTCAATTCTGCATTTTGGGGAAAAAAACTCTTCTTAGTGACATCAGAAGATGCCATATCTACACTGCTATATTTTCCCACAACCCACTTATTCTTCTAGTAGTAATAACATTGTTTAAAAATTTTTAATACCTATTTTAGATTTCCCTTTTATTTTTCCATCTTAATGGAAATATGTTTGATGCTTTTCTCGCAGCACAGCCACACATAGTGTGCCATGGCCATTTGAGAATCGTTGTTCTACACAATAAATTAGGGACTGTGCACAGGTTCTGAGAGCTTGGCATTTTTTCAGATTATTGTGGACTTTATCTAGCTTCAGCTAGCTGCTCAGGACAGCGTTTTTAAACTTTGAGTCTGTGAATACAACTCTACAATAGTTGTGATCAGTGTCTATTTATAATGGGAACCTTATCATTAGCATTTCAGCCAATACTCAGAACAAAAATCCCCCACAGTGAAAACCAGGATGAAACTCTAAAAATACTACCGCACGCAGAGCACCACATTTATTCTAGTGTTGGATTTAGATAGTACCACGCTACCATTGAGAAAACAAAAGAAACTGGGTCTCCCGGCAGAAAATGAATTGACAACAGCATGTCAGGAAGAAACAAAAACATGAAAAGGGTGAGTGCATGATTTAAAGGGCCATATGTACACCATACACTACTGATATCATCACAAAGGTTGTGATGTCAGGGGAAAAAAAAGCTTTTCAGGGTTTTGTGACCTTTAACAATTTACCACAATTTAACAAAAATTTTACCCCTGGGGATCAAAAGAAATGCATGTTAATTTTTTAATTCCCAGGAAGGGGAGAAACCTATGTATTACAAATATTAAAGCAAAGACAAGTTTGTTGAAGTTGAAAAAAACAAATGTTAAAAGTCCTTTATATATCCATGTTATATTTAGCTACAAGTGTCATGCTTAAAATGAGATATATTATAAGGGAAATCAAGGGATGATTTTGGCTATGATAAGTATCATGGTGATTCTCTAAGCAAATGACTAGATCCAAAGAAGGCCATTAATATACACCTCTCCTTATAATCGCTTTCAATTACTCTCTTAACCACTGTTTCATGCCTTTTTTTAACCCATTATAATGCTAAGCAACACAAACCTTTTTTCATTATATTTATTATGTATGTGTTAAAAATCTGTCAGCACTGTAACAATCTGCATACATATAGGAGTACACGAAAAAAAGAAAATATTTGTCCTGTTAGTGGAGATTTTTTAGAACAAACTTTTAAAGTTTAAGTTAGCGCGGATGGAGTTTATTTCTGTAAGAAGAGAGTAAATGTAGTGATAGCTGCTTCTGAAGTGAAGAGAATCCTGATGTCCAAATCACTTTAAGAGACACATACTAAATCTACAAAAAATAGGTGAAACTTTTTCTTCCTTACAATTCTTCCTTAAATATCCTCTATGGACGCATCAGAGCCCTAAGCTGAAGAATCTGGCTACACACACTGTCAGAGCTTGTCTCAGATGAGTCACCCATTACCTCCCAACGGTCTTACCCAAAGGCGTGGTTTTGGGAGGAGGTATATCAGCACTACTTTGCATGCTTAGTAATCCTGAGTCACCTGTATGTGCAACACCCAGGAGGATCTACAATTGGAACAGTTAAATGCCAGTTCACAGCATGGTCGACTTCACAAATCATTCTGTCATGTGATAAAAGATGGTGATACTTATGCTAAAAAGTAACACACAAGTGCATTGTGTTTCATAGTACAAAAGGAACAAAATATTATTATTTTTGGTGCCAGATTAAGTGAAGTGGAAGAAAAGCTAAAACAACACAAAATGATTCCCCAGAACTATTTTTAATAAAAAGCACACCGAATTCAACACTTGGCTGTGTTCTATCGCTTGTCCTTCCTCTAAATCTCTCTTACTTGAGGATTTGAAATGTCTCCAAGCTTATTTAAAAGTGATGAATATAAAATCCTAAGACATGACAGTTTGTATTAAAGACATCCTTAACAATGATAGAATCCACTAGATGTACCTGTGTCATTAGATTACAGTCTATGCAGGACTGTAACCTTTAAACAGTAATATATAAACTTGTGCTGCAAGCCATGGAGAAGGGATTTTGAAGTCATTATATCAACAAGTAAATCTCCATTTCCCTCCCTTGGGGCACTGCTTTGCACCTGGTTATGGTTTTCATTCATATTCGGAGCCTGCTTTTCTTCGATTTGGTATTTCGAAGAATTGATTTAGATTTGTGAAACAGATTTCTCATTGTGAAATAAAGCTAAAGAAATGCATAAGCAAACCATTAAACTACATGACAGGCTCTCCACTGATGTCCAGAGGAAAGTTGCCTTACAGTCAGGCTATATTTATTGATAGAGGATCCAGTAGTGTGTCTTTCACAAGGCAAATAAGGCACTCGCCTAGGGCGGCACTTTGCCAGAAGGCGGCACCTTGCCAGAGGGTGTTAAAGCACACTTCTGGTGCTTCAAACATTATCACTCCCTCCCCCACCGTTCAGTAAGCTTTAGCATGTAATGGACGTGGTGGGGGTATGTAATGAGGGTGATGATTACATGTAATGGGGGTGATGGGGCATTTAGAGTGTATGCAATGTGGGTGATGGAGGCATGTAATGGGGTGATTAGGCAATGGGGCATGTCGTGGGTGTGCAACGTGCCCGAATTTTGTTTGCCCAGCACAAAACCAAGAGAGAATCCATCTCTAAAGCTTGATCAAATAAGGGTGGATTAGCAACTTTCTCAACAGACAATCAGTTAATGTAGGCAAATTGATATTGGATCCAGTGGATTATTGCTGAAAACAAATAAATATTCTTCTGCTTAGCAGCTAATAGACAAACTGGAAACAATGTAAAATCAATAACTCCAGTTTGGACCAGCCTGTGAATGCAATCCTGCAGTTATACATCATGGCAGAGAATCTGTCAGTATCAAAAAGTACTTTCCAACAATCAAGCCCCTTCATAATTGTTTACTGACATTATACCGACAATTATACTCAAGCTGAGTTTGGCTTATTAGACACGATGGTAAGCATGCTGGGAAATCATCAGCAGTGGCATATAAGTACACAGTTTAGCATAAACCTTAAACTGTCCTCAATTCGTTATGTTTCCATGTTGTGTACATTACCTATATCTACTGCAAAACAACGTAGTACTTTCCTTCTACTTACATCACAGGTTCATTGAATGAAACCATTCAGGAACACATATCTCCAGTGACTGTTTACATATTAAATAAAAGTGGGCTGAAGTAATATATACATAAGGTTTGACTCACGAAAGAGAAATGCAGGGAATTGAGAAGATAATTTCAAACATAAGGCCAATTAAGCTGAATGAGAGAATTTTCCAAACTTGGGTACTTTGGTCTTAAGTGTGAAATCCCTTCTCAATTCCCTCTTCCATGAATAAAACCCTTAGTGTTTATCACAGACACTGCGTTCCAGACACCTGTTATCTGCACTGGGAGGCTGGAGCTCAATCTCCAGGGGTCATGCAACGTCCTGGGATGTCATGTGGTGTCACGGAAGTTTTGGAACATGTGCCAATTCATCGATTGACATTAGTCTTCTCTAGAAAATATTAATCTCTACAAAGTTATGCGTCGGTCTTAAATAATTGCACTTCCTGCTACCCAAACGACATTAAATGTCTGACTCTCTCATGTAATTGGCCTGTGTCTGTTTGTCTAACATAATCTGAATATCCATAGTATGCTCTGTACCAAGCGCTGGTGTCAGTGTAATATAAAATAAACAGTGTCATTGTGACAATGTATGAATTACCTCTAATAGATATTTCTTTTTAAAGTCTTTGCTAACAATCCTTGGTAAGCATTGATAGTGAGGCAGTAAGGGAAGGTATTTACTGCAAGTATATCTACCACACAATGGTATACCATGATGAAACATGACATCAAATTTAAAAACTTTTTCACATTATGTTTCCCTCAATACGCTCACACGTCTGGAATCTAAGCAATATCAACATACCGGTGGTCTTGTGGGATTCTGGAAGTTAGCAATCTTGTGGTTGAAACTGTTCCTTAATGAATTGAAAGGCAGGGAGCCTCATTTCAGCACAGACCACTTTCACCACACTGTCAGTATTTCAATAAACTGATCAGAAGTGACCACCATTTGTATGAAAGATTATTTGGAAACATTACATAAACCCTGAAGAGGTTTGTGTTTTACAAGTGCACATCATTTAGGGATAACATTTGTAGTGAGGGGATCTGTCACCAAAGTGATGAAGGGCGGAGACAAACTGGGTTTCCATGGAAAAAGATCATTTCCAAAAACAGGGGAGGGAGCAGGTAGTACTAGAACATAAACCAAATAAGTCCAAAACATGGTGTAGTATATGACAATCAATGAATAATAAGTGCCAACTAGTATAGAAAAGTATAGAAAGCAGGAAATAAATATCACCAGGAGAAGTCTTCAAAACTTGACACCATTTAATCTGGAAATATATAAAAAATACAATATGGTTTAGTATGTCAGGACTGTTCAATGCCCACACTGTGAGGAGACTTACAGATGTCCAAGAACAAAAATCGCACAGTAATAGATAACAGGACCTAATCAAGATGAACAAGTATACTCATTGCTGGCTGTACTGCTGTGTGATTTTTGTTCTTGGACATTGATAAGTCTCCTCACAGTATGAGCATTGAACAGTCCTGACATACAACATTATATTGCTGTTTGTTTGTTTTTTCATCAAGGATGGCATCAGTCGTTGACAGGCAATACCTATCATCAATACCTATCTCTGAACCCCCTTAAATTTTTTTTGTAAAAAAAAAATGCTTGCTGGCAGTGGCGCTGGCTGGGAAGATCAAAAGCAGTCTACCATGCTGTCTCTTAAGGTCCCTGTATGTACCTGACATCAGAGCACTAGGGGTAACGTGACCTGCCGGCTCAGCAATGTGGTGATGGGGCATGTCCTGTGGTAGATCCCGGGTGTGTGGATGCTGGGGCATGTCTTGGGGTAATTCCTGGGTGTAAATGTGGTGATGGGGCATGTCCTGGGTAAGCAATGTGGGTGCTGTGGTAAGCCCTGATTGATGTGGCATGTGCTGGGGTAGTTCCTGGGTGTACAATGTGGTGATGGGGCATGTCCTGGGGTAAACCCTGTTGATGGGGCATGTACTGGGGTGCGTCCTGGGTGTGTAATGTGGTGATGAGGCATGTCCTGTGTGCTGCGTTATGTCCTGGGAATGTAATGTGGGTGATGAGGCATGTCCTGTGGTGATGGGGTAAGTTCTGGGTGCGTAATGTGGTGGTGATGCATGTCCTGGGGGTGCTGTGGTAAGTCCTGGGCATGTAATGTGAGTAATGGGGCATGTCCTGGGCGTGTAATGTGGGTGTTGGAGCATGTGCTGAGTGTGCAGCATGGGTGCTGGGGCATGTCCGGTGGATGCCATGAGGGTTCTGGGGCATGTCCTGGGTGGGCAATGTGGGTTCTGGGGCAAATCCTGGGTGTGCAAAATTGAGCTATGGCAAAGGATGGGGGGGGGGGCAATAACAAAAGGAGAAAAGGAGTGGGGCAAGTGCGGAGCCTAGACCGTTTGGTCTGTAAAGGGGCCCCACAATTTCTGTTCCTGATTAAATAGTCTCAAGCTTTGAAGACATCTCCTGGTGATATTTATGTCATGCTTTCTACATTTGTAGAGTGCAATTTCACTATTTGGCACTTATTATTCATTGGTTGTGATATACTACATGAGGGCTCGGCAAAGAAATTAGACCCAGTCATTGCCATCTACATGCCGCCCTTCATAACACTCATCAGACTGGTGATTTGTTTATCTAGTAATCTACAATTAACAATGTGCTATTTAAGGATAAGGACTGTCTGTACAAGGTGCATAGTACATCATTCATTAGTCAGTCACAAAGCCCAGCACATATCCACCATGAACAATGCTGGTTCCTACCCCAGAATCAACTTCAAGATAAACATAAACCAGTTATTTTTTATAATGAAGCAATTATTATTACAGTATAAAATGATAATGATAGCTATAAGCAGGAGAGGGTTGGCAAAAATTTTGTGCAAAGTGCAACTTAATTAGCAGACTCATTATCATAAGAGATAAACACACATAGACAGGCAAGAAGGACCTGAGGATAAACAAGGTACAGAGAATGATAGCCAGACAAGAAAACGGAGTAGAAATGTTATAAAGTCTATTGGAAAAACAAATAGCCTGCTGTTAACCATCCTTGGTAATTGATTGGATGGCTAGCACAGTAGGATAACAATTGTCAAGGAGAAAGAACTTAGTGTATATTTTTTTATCTTGATATCTTTCTTTACCAGTAGACACACATTCCAATCAGAAAAGGTAAAATATTGGAGAATGACATTTAGCTATGAATAAATGTGAACGATGCATGCAACCTAACTTAATCCTCCACCACCTGTAATAATGCTGCAAGAGAAGTTCTCTTTGCCCCTTGTAATGTCAGAGATAATGTGTATACTTAAAAGAAAGTATGCTTTTACAAAATAAAGCATAAATGATCAAGCATCATTAGAAACAATAGCTGGAGGGCCAAACGTCGCCATCATTGTAAGTTAACATCACTGTTCACAGTACTGTTGTGTTCTGGTTTATATTTTTAATACAATATTACATTTAATTAATAGGCATTTAAATTACATCTGAAATGTCTGTTTACCTGTTGAAGTACATGCCTTTCTCTTAGAGTCATTAATCTTCTGTGAAGTTCAACTAATTCATCTAAGTATGCCTAGAAAAGAAAACAAATATAGTCAACTTTAACAAACATCCTAAAGGTCACAACATTAGGGTCACCATTGAAATCACTCTAAACATGACACAAACAAAAACATACCAATAAATAGAAGTACAGCTGGATTAGATTGAACAATGCTGTTTATATTGAAGGGTTTGTCATGGACCACAAACAATAGCTAGACAGTGCTGTACACAGCCTTGAACCCACTGTACTCGTTACACAAAATAGTGGTAAGCAAAAATAACATTTGTGATTCAAAAGGCAATTGTGGCAATTTATAAATTCTCAAATTTCAGCTGACCTGATCACCTACTATAGCAGTATTATGCTATGTTTTAAATGTCAAAGGAATTAGTGGTGTTTCTTTAAAATAACTTTCAAATTTATGCTAATGGTTGGATTGAACGATTTAACACTGATTTGTAATTGAATAAATGTTCTTTTACCTGCTGAAGTACATGCCTGTCTCCTAGAGTCATTAATATTCTGTGAAGTTCAACTAATTCATCTTAGTATGAAGATAAAAATCGGAAGATTGAAGCATGCCAGAACCAACTCACACTAAATGTTACCGATTGTAGGGTGCAAGCAAGGCTTGTTTCTGCTTAATTTAGTTTTTTTTAACACGCTCTTTAACAATCACTACTTAAAGTGGAGTCAGCATACAAATAGACATTAATGTAACATATTAACAACCTGCCAAATTTCTCAAACTGTCAAATAACAGCAAACTCTCTTACATCTCACAATAAAATTATATTAAATCCTTTTATAGTTGAATCCATTCTTTTACGTGATTGTGTTGTATATACTACCTATCTCTAGGTGACTCTATTTAAGCAGTGCTGCTTTATAACTACAGGGAGTGCAGAATTATTAGGCAAATGAGTATTTTGACCACATCATCCTCTTTATGCATGTTGTCTTACTCCAAGCTGTATAGGCTCGAAAGCCTACTACCAATTAAGCATATTAGGTGATGTGCATCTCTGTAATGAGAAGGGGTGTGGTCTAATGACATCAACACCCTATATCAGGTGTGCATAATTATTAGGCAACTTCCTTTCCTTTGGGTCAAAAGAAGGACTTGACAGGCTCAGAAAAGTCAAAAATAGTGAGATATCTTGCAGAGGGATGCAGCACTCTTAAAATTGCAAAGCTTCTGAAGCGTGATCATCGAACAATCAAGCGTTTCATTCAAAATAGTCAACAGGGTCGCAAGAAGCGTGTGGAAAAACCAAGGCGCAAAATAACTGCCCATGAACTGACAAAAGTCAAGCGTGCAGCTGCCACAATGCCACTTGCCACCAGTTTGGCCATATTTCAGAGCTGCAACATCACTGGAGTGCCCAAAAGCACAAGGTGTGCAATACTCAGAGACATGGCCAAGGTAAGAAAGGCTGAAAGACGACCACCACTGAACAAGACACACAAGCTGAAACGTCAAGACTGGGCCAAGAAATATCTCAAGACTGATTTTTCTAAGGTTTTATGGACTGATGAAATGAGAGTGAGTCTTGATGGGCCAGATGGATGGGCCCGTGGCTGGATTGGTAAAGGGCAGAGAGCTCCAGTCAGACTCAGACGCCAGCAAGGTGGAGGTGGAGTACTGGTTTGGGCTGGTATCATCAAAGATGAGCTTGTGGGGCCTTTTCGGGTTGAGGATGGAGTCAAGCTCAACTCCCAGTCCTACTGCCAGTTCCTGGAAGACACCTTCTTCAAGCAGTGGTACAGGAAGAAGTCTGCATCCTTCAAGAAAAACATGATTTTCATGCAGGACAATGCTCCATCACACGCGTCCAAGTACTCCACAGCGTGGCTGGCAAGAAAGGGTATAAAAGAAGAAAATCTAATGACATGGCCTCCTTGTTCACCTGATCTGAACCCCATTGAGAACCTGTGGTCCATCATCAAATGTGAGATTTACAAAGAGGGAAAACAGTACACCTCTCTGAACAGTGTCTGGGAGGCTGTGGTTGCTGCTGCACGCAATGTTGATGGTGAACAGATCAAAACACTGACAGAATCCATGGATGGCAGGCTTTTGAGTGTCCTTGCAAAGAAAGGTGGCTATATTGGTCACTGATTTGTTTTTGTTTTGTTTTTGAATGTCAGAAATGTATATTTGTGAATGTTGAGATGTTATATTGGTTTCACTGGTAAAAATAAATAATTGAAATGGGTATATATTTGTTTTTTTTGTTAAGTTGCCTAATAATTATGCACAGTAATAGTCACCTGCACACACAGATATCCCCCTAAAATAGCTAAAACTAAAAACAAACTAAAAACTACTTCCAAAAATATTCAGCTTTGATATTAATGAGTTTTTTGGGTTCATTGAGAACATGGTTGTTGTTCAATAATAAAATTAATCCTCAAAAATACAACTCGCCTAAAAATTCTGCACTCCCTGTAATTGGCTGTCCAAGAAGTTATTGGCCCACAGAAAAATCTGTTTAACTGAATGAAAATTGGGTAAAATGTGGGAAATGTCACCTGTATAAAACTTAAAAGTTTACAATACATTGATTTCATACATTGTGATACAAAAACATGAACATATACATGACAAATTGTCAGTCCAGTCCCAAACCTGCTTCAGTATCTGTGCAAATAATAATAGACAATTAAATGTGAATGTTGGGACTCCAGCACTCTCTAATGTCAATTGCTGGCTCAGGGTTGTTGGAAATGTAACAAAACCTGGAGAGACAGCCTTGACTAGACTAGGTCTAATAAATGGGCCACTTAAAACCTGTATTCTTCTGTTACAGGAAATATACGTGAGCAGAGAGGAAAGCAAAGCGGCAGGATGCAGACTAATAATAATGAAGTCATATGACATCTCAGACATCTCTACAGAATCCACAAGCTATGTGATTTAAGTAAAAACAAGGAAATATAAAACCTGCAGAATCAGCTAGGTAGAATATCTTTAAATATTACAAGTACACACGTCCTGCTGTTGTCTATATGATTGAAAGGCTAAATAAAACGCAGAGAAACGCTCATCAAAACTGATAATGTAATTGTCAAGATCTAGCCTAGGGATATTTTATATTTACCTTATCACAGTCTCCATTCTTTATTTGCTTTTCGGCCTTGCTCTGATTAATGGGGCTTTTTACTTCCAGAATCTAGGATAATAATAAACACATACAATACAAAAACGTTAATCGCTAATATTTCTTATGCTTATGGGTTGTATGGTTCAAGCTATGTGGACAGGTAAACTATATATTATATTTTCTAAATTTTTTCTGCCATTACTTATTTTTCAAACTGCCTTGGGCTGTTTTTTATGTTCACATCTTTTGATTGCAAGAAGAAAGCATGGAAAAGTAATGTATATATATATATTTTTTTTAAATCTAATAACGCCACACAATCAATAGATTTTTATTTACACCAGGCATATTTTCTATTATAAAACAAAATGCAAAAAATGTAAATAAATAATTCATGCATTAAAAGCAGAGTTGGAAATACAGACACGTTTGAGATTTTTGCAGTTCACTTTCTAGTGAATCGATCTCCACTGGTATTTGTTCTTACATTTTTAAGCTATTAAATTGTAATCTAATGGAAGATTCTCATGGAATGCATGGCATTGTTACAGGATAATTGTAGAATAAAAAATGTAAATTAAGCTATGTTGAACTATTGCTTCAAGTGCATCTTAGGTTAGATCCAACCTTTTAATTAAACTGAAGTTATTTTATGTGGTTGTGTGCTATTTCCTCCATCTCCATCTGACGTTTGCCAGATGCTACGGTAGCGAGATGGTGAGGAGGATCTTAGTAGTAATTCTGCCCTAGACTTTTCATCAAACAACTTTCACTTTATCAGGGGCATAACAGGAAGCTGCAAACAGGTTGTCCTTTATACCAGGGGTCCCCAACCTTTTTAGCACCGGGACCGTTTTCATTGAAGGAAACTTTTTCATGGCCTGGGGGGAAGGGGGGATGGTAGGGGGGGGGGGGGGGGTATTGGTCATGGGGCAACCATACATACACACAGAGACATACATACATACACTGACAGTCACAATTACGTACCTACAGGTCCCTGGGGTGCATGCTGTCCAGCTCTGTGGAGTGCTGTCTTGCAGCCAAGCCTCATCACAGGGTGTCAGCTGTGCTGTGTGGTACACAGGGAGCAGGGATATGATGTCATTCATACCCCGCACCCTCCACACAGCCTGCGGCAGCCACCAGGGTAGCAGGTTCCTGGGTTGCACTGGAGGGGAGGTGCTTGCGCTGGGCCACGCTTCATAAAGTAACCGGCTAGAGGGGAGTGCAGAACTCTTCCCTCACAGCATACGGCACGGTTGAACAGAGGCCGTGGACAGGTGCTGCGGCACAGGGAACCCTGCTTTATACAGTCCATATTTACGTTTTTGTGGCTGCTCATTAAAAATTTGTATTTCCATCAATCAATCCACACATCTGACAGCTAGGGTTGCCACCTTGCCGATAGTTTTTTTTTTTTTCAGGCTAATGTTAAGTCTATGGAGACAGTACCAAGGCCGGTATTTTTTTGAAGAAAAGGTGGCAACCCTACTGACAGCTGAGCTCTTCTCCAAAAAAAGGCATACCATTGTGGTATTGGTTTTAATATTTTATGTGTCTGAATTTTTTAAATCCGGTAAGTGTTATTAGTAAAGTGGTCTGTTTATCTTCATTTTAGAAGGAAGACTCAGACTGGGTATTCAGAATACAGTGCACTGTTTATTATCATCACAAGGAAATCCTATGCTCTCCTTGGATGTTATATATCCATGATTGTTTGCTCATTTACATATGAACTTTTATACACAAACTTTTGAGTCAACTGTTTGATGGACTATATCAATCTCTACTTATGTTATTTTTTGCTGAAAGTTGCCTTTAAATGCTTATATTAACACAACTGTGAGAATGGCCATTAAAGCAGGGACTCGCATACGTTAATACATAGTGTCGTAGAGATACCCAGTAGCAAAGATACACACTGTAAGCCTTACAAAGAGAAAACACTACCAGACACAAAACTTCCATAATTGTATGTTGTAAATTCTCAGTCTGGCCTCTGGTGAGACTGATAAAAGCTTTTGACCTTTGGTCTGGCACTTTATGGTTTCTGCCAACCTTACTGGAATTTACAGCCGTATTATAAAGTAACAAGTGACATCTTGACAAATCAGGTCAGCTGTTCCTGGGGGAGCCATCATTATTCATATTTGGTAATTTTTTTTTTTTTTTTTGCTATGCTACCTCAAAATTGTATCTTACAATACACATTGAATTCTAAAGAGTGACTAAAGAAAAAAACATAAATTCTTCTATTTAACAGCCTAAGGTATGACAAATAAACTAAGAGCTAAGTAACCATAAATGCACAAGTTCTCTCCTCTCAGGACAAAATGGTTATTTCATTGAAGCATTTGCGTAAACCATATTATTTTTCTTTGCCTTTATTATGAATATTCTTTGATGCTCATAGATTATCTTCTACTGCATCGTTGCTGTGACGAAGTGCCCTTCGCCACTTGGTCCTGGAGAGGCCTGCTTGCCAGCCTCCTCCCCTGTGACTTTGGCCCTGGGGTGTATGGCCCTTTAAGAAGCTGTATTGCGGCTTATGGACTTTTATGGGACTGGTGCTGGCCCTTTAAGCACATTTTTGGGGCATGGTGAAAATCGGAACAATGCCCCTTTAAGACGGTGTCCCCAGAGTCCCCAGACTAGGAAAATGTGCTTGCGGTCAGTCATAAAGGACTTCCAGCCAACTTTTGAACTACTGGGTGGAATTGTCTGATTTTTAGTTATGTTCATATTTAAAGTATGCTGATTCTAAAAATGTATGTTTTATGTCAATGTGATGCATACTTTGAAAGTTATTAATATTGTGTAAAAACGGTATATTATCTGCCTGTGATAATTAAGTTAGTCTATTGTGTGGAGATAATTGTATCACAGGCAGAGGGGGGGGGGATTTTGCTGTAATTGCTGGAAGTGTCTGAGTGTATTGTACGTATTGATTGGTTGTTCTTCAAAACCCTGTGGGTGGTCCTATGTGTGGAAAATGGGAATAAAGGGAGAGTGTTTGATTAAAATCCTGAGATCTTCTTGACCCTCAACATGTAGTCCTATCTCGTGATTGGAGGGGACAGCTATACTCACACTGGGGATTGCTATGTTCTGCTGGACAGAAGACGGCGAGACTCCTGTTAAGCTACGGCGGTTGTGGAGTCTGCGGTGGTTGTGGTCCTCGGCGCAAGCTAGGAAGCGTCCATCAACGGAAGGTACTCAGTCGGAGTACGGGGAGTTCCGTTACAGTTGCCAACAGTCCCGAATTTGCTGGCACAGTCCTGTTTTCGGGTATATCCGAACATTAATACTGCCTATGCACCATGCACAGGCAGCAAAAAATTTGTATATACTTAGGCATACATACTCTGTAAGAGAATAATTGTTCTCCAGACGCCCAGTATCTTCCAGGGTAAAGATAAAAATAGACTTTACATAATAGAAAATCTAGAGAGATGAATATCACTACTATGTTTAGAACTTTGTTATGTAAATGACGACTGAGTAAACATAGGGCTTAAGGTAGACAAAAAAAAAGGCTATGCTTAATTGAAAAATTAAGTGTAGGCATTTTAAATAGAATTCTTTAATGAAAGAATCCAAATAAAGTACCTTATTCAGCACTAATTGCTCCAAAAAACTAACAGGGAGCAGACATGTTTAAAATCTTGGGTCAGATAAATCTGATCCAAGATTAAAACAAAATGTTTGCCCCTGATAGAGGTACACAGAGTAATAATGTATACATTCAGGGTGCGTATGGGTCAATAAGGTACTTTATCTGTATTCTTTCATTTAAGCATTTCTGTTTAAAATGCCTAAAATTGATCCAATCTTTCAATTAAACATAACTTATTTTTTTGACAAATAAAATTTGATAGGCACATATCAAGCTTGAAGGTATTTTAATCATGATCAAGGGATGGCATTTAATCATGGGAAAACCAACAAATAAATGCACTGAATCATGTAATCATACAGCTTACAAATTGTTGGGGTGATGAAGATTATGCATGTTTTAGAAATAATAAAATAAAGCAGTAAAAGGGATATGATTGGATTTGTAATCACAGAATTGAACTGGAACAATCCCAGTGAATAGAGCAGTAATTAGCAATCTGAACTGTAATGAACCCAATACTGGAGACAAGGAGGGGCTCTTGGAAAAGTGAATTCTTGGGTAAGATTCACCTGCCAATGTTTGTCAACGACCAATCGAATTTTGCACAGTTCAATTGCCAATTGACTTAATTTCATTGTGGGTTTTTAAACCTGTGTGTTAAGTGGTTATTGAATTTTCTTGACACCAGTTCTGCCACTTCATAAAACATTTACATTTTATTAGGATACACTAATTATGCAAAAAAGACATGAGCATTAATAAATGCTGAGCTACTCTATACTGATAAAGTGGTTATCCATGTTATTTTACACCTACATGTAGCAGACATGTTTATTATGTCTACCCATAGTTACTCCCAAATACCTTGATGAAAGAAGGAGCGATCTTACCAATGATCTGCAGTTGGTTATCTGAGTGGCAAAGGGACACTGGTGAGTTTACTTCCCTCTTACATTTACTCCATGCGCCTTTTTTGTACCCCAGCTTCTGTTTTCCCCATTGTCAGTTGTGCTTCTATTTTTTTGCCTGTTTCATCTCTTTTTTTTTTCTTATTTCACAACTTTTGGGTACTTGACTGAAAATGTTAATATTTAGTATATTTCCTTTATGAAATATTGGGCATATGTGACTGAATAAAAAACAATTTATTTATGGTAATATATACAAAAACAGTTGGGGGGAAAACACCATCGTAAAAGACAATGAATGGTCCTATGCAGACTCTGTGTCCTAAAATAAGAGTGTGGTGTGGAAGAAGTGTCCATGACACTAAACCACTCCAGCAGCACAGTACACTGCTGTGATCAGAAGCCCTCTGGAAAACACACAGATAGCCATTCTTTCAACTACTTCTCTATAGTATATAGAGTGTAGTTGGTTATTGAGCAATTACTGTATGATAGATGAATCCACATAATAGCAGCGGTGTGATTTCATGCACTAAGAAAATGGACAACAAAAGATAGATCAGTCAAGAAAGCAGGCTTTGTGTGAGCTGAGTCTAAAGGAAGGAAGCCATGTCACTGTATGCCCTATAACTAGGGCCAAACCAATGGGTCTGCAATGCTGAGATCATGCTTGACACAATAGGAACAAAATATAGTAGTGTTCTGTTCTTACTGTAAATCAGCATGGTCATCATGCCCCTTTCACCCATTGCTCAATCATAGACTCAAATTACTCTCAATCTTCCTCTGGCTGATCCTGCTCTAGTCTATAGAACTGGGGTGAACTATTGGATTTCTCATGGCAGTAAGCCACAGGGTGAAATTTTGCAAGCCGAGCCATGTCAAATGCATGGATAGAAGAAGAGTATAAAGAAAGGAGGACCAACCCATCCTGCTTACAGGTATGTTTATATTTCAGATGATGAATATATACAGGACTTGAAAAATATTGAGAGACTTTATGAGACAAAAAGACCAATTCAGGAGCCAGCCTATTTAGAAGACATTAGTCAATATCTCAGTGTATCCTTCCTGTAAAATACACATACATACATAAATAATCAATTTGCCTCTGTGAATGATGTTACTTTCAGCTAGCCTTGTTACAGTTAACCAGATGTGAAACCAGACCTGTTTGAAAAGTGACTAATAACTAGAACTGAAAGGTTAGGGGAAACATCAGAAGAGAATGGGTTAATATGTCTATGCCCACATCACCTACACACCCCACACGATTCCTTGGACAAATCAAATAACTTTCAGAGTACAAGTGAAAGGCAGTCATCATTAGCTGTTCTTTCAATTGAAAAACTGAATAATTAGATATATTTCTAATATAGGTCTTTAATTCTGTCAAATACATGTCTATGGTACTTAGGATTAGAGTTGAGCGGAGACCTGGATGTTCGGGTTCGGCCGAACTTCGGAAAAAAGTCCGTGTTCAGGCTCGAACTTGACCCCGAACCCAAACCCCATTGAAGTCAATGGGGACCCGAACTTTTGGCCACTAAAATGCCTCTAAAAAAGTCCTGGAAAGGGCTAGAGGGCTGCAAAAGGAAGTAAAATGTGGGTAAGAGTAGGACAAGTGCCCTGCAAACAAATATGGAAATAACTTCAAATAACATAAAATACATACAAATTTAAAATACAGCTGAGCCATAAAATAGCACTAGATGGAATCTTTGATTTTAGTTTTGGAAGAACATAAATCTAAATCTAAAGCATGGCTGCCAGAAGGATCAACAGAATTATCCATTTGAAAGAGGGTTGGAGTGCAGGGTATTCTCTTTCAGTTTATACTAAGTGACCCATAGGTTGAGGAGGCGGTGACCATGGCGGTGTAGGTGGAAGCGGCGATGGAGGAGGAGGAGGTAGCCAGAATTTTTCAAAGTGCGCTGTAAGCACAGTATTGGACTGTTCTATTTGACTCTCAGATATGAACTGCACCGCAAGACACAAATGTACTATTTACCACCCAAAACTATTAGAATTTTTTAATGTGCGCTGTAAGCACAGTATTTGACGGCTCTATTTGACTCTCAGATGCAATACATGTAATGCTATTGCTATTCTATAAACCGAAATAGAGTCCAAATTCATACGAATAGGTCAATTGACCTATTCTTATGAATGGGGACTCTATTTCGGTTTATAGAAAGCCAATAGCATTATATGTATTCCATAAACCGAAAGTCTATAAACCGAAAGACATTCGGTTTATAGACTTTCGGTTTATGGAATACATGTAATGCTATTGCTATTCCATAAACCGAAAGTCTATAAACCGAAAGACATTTGAATTATAATCATATAATTCAAATCATACAAATGACATCAAATTATTTGTGACCTCAATACAAGCTAATGTACTGAATAGGAGTGAATAGGTAGCGGAATAAAACATTGTCTTCTTTCCTCTACAGAAATAAAAATGTAGAATAGATGGGGCCCGATTCCATGACACAAAATATGATTTATCACTGTTTTTTTAACTCACACTGGTCTATAGCATGCTGTGGGATTCAATGACATGAGATAAATTGACCAAGGTTATTGAATAGACCCCATCATCTCCAGAACCCAAAGTCAGACATATCAAGTCCAGGAACCCATTAAAACATTGGAAATATATGTTGTTATTTTTGAATCTATATTTGGCATATTTTTGTGTTTTTTTTGAAAAATGCTTCATATTAGGATTGAAAATACAGATATCAAGGGTATAATATAAACACTGTGCCATAGAAGGAATTGTAATCATCACATCTACAGCTCAATGAATAACCCAAGTAATTGGATCCACAGGGAGTATACTCACAAATCACTGCTTACAGTATAAATGGCAAATGCACATCAATTCAAACTGTTAACAATTAACTACTATATCACTTGTTATCTCTTGTTATCAGCTTTTTTTTTATTACTACTATGTATACATCAATACATCTATAAGTAACTATATCACATTTAGATTGTAAGCTTGCGAGCAGGGCACCTCATGTCTGTCTGTAATTCCCTTTTATACTGTGTACCAAGTTCTGAGTAAATTATTGGTGCTATGTAAATAAATGTAATGTAGTGAAAATAACAGGTTCATGAATGTTTGTGTTTAAAGTGATACACAGCAAGTACACTGGTCATTTAGTTAATTCACCTATCAATCGTTACAATATTCACAGACTGTGGTACCTACACTGGCACAAAAAGTTATTCTTATAAAACACCAAATTATTCTCTCCTTTGGAATCAGACAATATTTTTTAAGCTTGGAAATGCAGTTTTATCTTTTTTTAGTCTCTCACTTATACATCCATATTTTATATCATTTTCTTATTCGATGGGACAAGTTATGATTCTGCGGTGCTGATGGTGGTGTTTTAATAGGTATAGCACTTACTTGCAGTCATATGTTGTGCAGTTTTATAAGGGTTAACACGTTTCACCTAAAATGCTATGCTGAAAGTGAGTTCAAACAACTGGAAAATGAAGGTCCTGTAATACAGAGTCTAATTGTATGGAATAGTCTACATTTTAATGTATGTCTAAATAAAATGCTCCTCATTCTGCACATACCATGGACTTTCCACATGAACAATACTTTTTGCAGTGTTCTGTTTACTGTATTCTTTTTTCCTGTTTTTAATTTATACGTTATTCATGTCTGTCATGACTTGGCAAAGCATCAAATGATCCAACGTAGGATTGGTGAAATCTTGTGTGAACAAAAGAGACTATCTGAACAATATACACAAATTTTTCAAAGGGATTAATAAAACTCTCACAGGCGGCCTTTTTATCCCCGAACAATGGCGCTATTTAAAAATATAGATGCTATATATCTTTGTTCTGTAAGGACACTGCATATAAAATGTGCCTTGAGTTGGAACCAAAAGGAATGTAATTTAACTATAATCTAGTGAAAGCAAATCAAAGCTTAGAATGATTGCAAGGTCACATCCATATTTAAAGCTCATGGACCCCTTTAGATATGTTTTATTCTGCTGCCCATTTTAAATACTTGTTATCCTTTTCTGTAATTTAATATGGGAATAAAAGTACTGCACTTTAATAGTTCTATTTGTTTATAACCCTAATAGGCTAATGTTATGCCGTACTATTTTCTATGGAATCGACTCTTCTATGGCTTTCACGTATTTCCCCCCACCTGAAGATGTTCACTTGTGATTTCACTGTTGGTAGGTTGGGGGCACTATCCTAGAGTTATTGCATATCATTACTATAATGGTTTTATTTATGAAAAAAGGGAATTGAAGTAAATTGAGAAGTGAGTTCCAAACTTAAAGGAACATTAAACCTTGATTAACCCTTGCCTCCTTGAAGGAAGCAAACGTTAAACAAAACATGTCCCGGGACTTTTAGTTCAATATTTCTTTATTCAAGTAATAGAAGTTGGGGGGGGGTTTACATATGATGAAAGGGAGACACGGTGGGGAAAATATATAGGTAAGTTTACATTTTACATTTTAATATTGTGTGTAGCAAATCTATATAATAGATAATATAATCATATATTTAGTATTTCGTAGTTCTTTGGGGTCACAGTGTATATAAACATTTCACTAATAACATTCTTCTCATAAATTTGAAATAATGTATGTATGATTATACAACAACAAAAAAAAAAAAAAAAAAAAGGGGGGGGGATTGAGGTACATTAAGGTTTGGAAGGGAATGTAGGAAGGGGAGAAAAACTGTTGGGGTTCAGGTTTGGCTAACACCTAATTCACATATTTAGACCGTATAGTTTGTTTAAAATAGATATTTTTGTAATGCAGTTGTATATTTATCGCTATACAAAAATTCTGTCCAGTGAAACCATTGGGATTCGTGTTGAGAGTGTCTACCTTGAGAGGTGAGCATGAGGTCCTCTGCGGATCGGATGTCCTCCACCTGCGCCAGCCACTCTCTGAAGGATGGTGTACGGGACGTTTTCCACAGTCTGGGTATAAGGAGCTTGGCTGCGTTTAGGAGGTGTATGGTCAGAGATTTTTTGTATTTAGATATAGGTTGTGTGTTATGGTGTAGTAGGTAAGCGCAGGGTTCGAAGGGAATTTCGGCCCCTGCTACTTCTGTTAATATGTCCGCTATCGCCTTCCAAAAAGGTTGGATTTTGCTACATGTCCACCATATGTGTAAGAAGTCTCCTTTATTGTTTGCGCATCTCCAGCATCTGTCAGGAACATTGGGGAAAATGTTGTGTATTTTAGATGGTGTTTTATACCATCTCGTCATTATTTTGTAAGCATTTTCTTGAATGTTGGCAGATGCCGAGCATTTATGCACTACAGTGGCAATTTTCTTCCATTGTGAGTCTGTGAGGTCGACTTTACAGTCCGCTTCCCATTCTCTTATAAAATATGGCTTGGTGGTATATTTGATATTTACAAGTAGTGAGTGTAGTGTCGATATCAGCCTGCGCTGGGGTTCGGATTCTAAACAGAGTGATTCCATTGTGGTGAGGGATACTACCGGGTTGTTATTCCCAGGAAGGGACTGGATGTATTGTCTTACTTGTGCATATAAAAACCTGTTCAGTGGTGTGTTGGTGGCGACACCTGTGAGAGTCGTTATCTCTTTGATCTGTCCGTTCTGTACAAAATGTCCTAGTCTAGGGTATGGTGTATGGCTATGGAAAAAATCACGGAACGTCGAGGAGCTGGCTCCGCGCTGGAAGTTTACATTTTCTATTATAGATAAGAGTGGGGTTGGGTGGTTTATTAGGTCGGGCATACCTTTCAAACTTTTCCATGCTTTAATTGTGCCCGGTACTGTTGGGTGTGTATGGTCTGCCACTACCTTTTGGTTGTCAGGGACCCATGCTGCTATAGGTATAGGAACATTAAGGGATCTCTGCTCAAGAGATACCCAGAGTTTCTTCGCAGGGATAGACCATTCCACTATTCTCGATAGCAGGGTGGCTTTGTAGTATGACTCAACGTCTGGGAGACCCAGTCCGCCTCTGTCTTTATTACGGACCAGATACTGGTATCCGAGTCTGGGCCCTTTTGAGTTCCAGATGAACTTTGTGATCATTCGTTTTACGTTTATGAAGAAAGTCCTTGGTACTAGAATCGGTAGGGTCTGTATTATATACAGCAGTCTAGGTAATATGTTCATTTTAATGACGGATGCCTTCCCAAACCAGGAAAGGTGTTTAGTCGTCCATTTGGCTAAATCTGTTTTGATAACGTTTAATATTCTGATGTAGTTTTTTGTGTATAAGTGTTGTAGGTCTGCAGTCACTGTGATCCCTAGGTATGTGAATGAAGTGGCGGCCCATTTAAATGGGAAGGAAGATGCTAAGGAATCAACTGTATCCTGTGGGAGATTGATATTTAGCGCCACCGATTTCTCCATATTTACTTTAAAATTGGAGAGGGCCCCATATGTATCTAATTCTCGCATGAGATTCGGTAAGGTGATTAGCGGGTTAGTGAGTGTGAACAGTAGGTCATCTGCGTAGGCTGTTACTTTATGGTGATGGGGGCCTACTTGTATGCCTGAGATATCAGGGTTAGCCCTTATGGCGTTAATCAGAGGTTCTATAGATAACACAAAAAGGAGGGGTGACAGTGGACATCCCTGTCGTGTCCCATTTGACAAGGTGACTGGTTCTGATAACTGCCCATTGATCCGTATACGAGCTTGGGGGGTGTTATATAGGGCGTTAATCCAGTTCATCATGGAGGTTCCAACTCCTATGTGCCGGAGCAATTGTTTAAGAAAGGACCAGCTCACCCTGTCAAATGCTTTCTCTGCGTCTGTAGACAGCAGGAAAGTCGGTATGTTGTTGCTCTTTGCTCGGTGTATGAGGCTTATGAGTTTAGTGGTGTTGTCTCTGGCCTCTCTTCCAGGTATGAATCCTGTTTGGTCCCTGTGGATGAAATCGGGGAGGGCCTGTCTAAAACGTGTGCTAAGTACTTTTGCAAACAGTTTCACGTCTGTATTCAGTAAGGATATGGGTCGGTACCCTGAGCAGTACTCAATGTCCTTTCCTGGTTTGGGAATCACCGTAATGTGGGCCTCTTGGGCTTGTTGTGGCAGTAGTTCACCAATGGATAATTTATTGAGTGACTCACATAGATGGGGTAATAGGAGATCTTGGAAAGATTTATAGTAAATTAGCGTCAGTCCGTCAGGTCCTGGGCTTTTTCCTAATGGGGTTTGTTTGATGGCCTCTTTCAATTCTTCTATTGTAATGGGTGCGTCTAGTATCTCAGTATATTCAGTGGTCAGTTTAGAACCCATGTAATGGTTCAGGTATGCCTCGGTTGTGTTTATGTTTGAGGCATCTTCGTTTTGTGTGCGTATGTTGTATAAGCCCTGATAGTAGTGCTGGAACACCGAGGCTATTTTTTCGGCTTGGTATGTCGGTACATTGCCCTTTTGGGGGTCTCTGATCAAGGGGATATAATTTTGTGTTTGTTTTGCCCGTAGCGCGTTAGCCAGCATTTTGCCTGTTTTATTTCTTTGAGCGTAGAAGAGGCTACGTGTTCTAAGGGTGGAATTGTGTAGTCGTTGATTACACAGGGTAGCCAGTTGGGCCTTGAGTTGTGTTAATTCTTGGTAAATTAGCGGGGATAACGTGGTCTTGTGGGTGCTTTCTAGAACTGTGATTTTGTTTAGTGTCTCCACTATGGCCGCCCCTCTTTGTTTTTTGAGGTACGCTCCAATGCTAATAAATTGGCCTCTAATGACCGATTTATGGGCTTCCCAGATCATCTGTGAGGATGTTTCTGGTATGTTATTGATGTGAAAGTAAGAGGTCAGTGTGTCCCTCAGTTTTTCCATGCTGGATGGGTCTTTTAGTATTGTCTCGTTTAACCTCCAGTTGCATTGTCTGCTCCTCAATGTGTGTATGAGTATCGATAATGTGACCGGAGCGTGGTCACTCCACGTAATTGATTCTATGCTTGTATCTTGGACTAATTGCATGTGTCTATGTGATATGAAAATAGCATCTATCCTCGAATACCGGTTATGTGGGGGGGAGTAAAATGTGTAGTCTTTTGTTTGAGGGTTTTGGGCTCGCCATGTGTCGGTTAGTCTTGCTCCATTCAGAATTTGTTTCAACTTACGCGTCTTTGTCCCAGAGAGAGTGGCGGCGCCGGCGGAGGAGTCTAAGGAGGGATCCTGGATCATATTGATATCTCCTCCCATTATAGTGATGCCTTCCGCGAAGGCCTCGAGTTCCCCTATGATGGAACGCAAAAATACAGTTTGTTTAACATTTGGTGCGTAAACATTAGCAATGGTTATCCATTCTGGTCCTAAAGAGCCCTTAATAAAGATTGCCCTCCCATCATTATCTTTCCATGTTGAGATGTTATTTAACGGGAGTGTTTTGGCAAGGTATATGGCCACTCCCTTTGTCTTCTTAAAAGGCGAGTGTGAGAAATATCCTTTCGAGTAATAATAGTCATAGATAATAGGTAGCCTGTTTCTGCAAAAATGTGTCTCTTGTATCAAAGCAATGTCTGCTTTCAGGGCCTTCAGTTCCCTGAACATTCTTGCTCTTTTCCCGGGGGAGTTGAGGCCTTTTGCGTTGATGGAGACTACTTTAAGTTGGAGTGGCCGGTTATTGATCACTGGTTTGGGACACGAATTATTTGTATAGGGGTTGGCGTTTGAGTTATCAACTGCCATTATATAGGTGGGTGTGTGTTTTAAGGTGTCTTTTAGTAAGGTGGTGCCTTGCCTGTATGGGGGAGTGGGTGTCACAAACATGGGGTAGCAATCGCGTATTTATACGCTTAACTGTTTGACTATTCTGAGTAGAAACATATATTACAAATGTTATCGCACCTAAGGTGCTACCCGGCTGGTCGGCTGGGTGTACAGACTTGTGTTGGGAGACATCCCTAAACCTCCTTGGAGGGCTGGAATGCATCCTATTATACAGATACACTTCTGCAGTGGGGGGGGTCAGCAGTGATGTCAAGAACTTAAACACTTAACAACAAATGGACTACTAGGTACATGGGTCTGCCTAGCCCAGTAGCCCAAAACAGCGAACATATTACAGCATATATTCAACGTTAATTCACTTGAACATAACAGGGGATCATAATAAGAGGGGAAGTATTTTTCTTGCTAAAATGTAAAAAATATTTTCTGAACCGGGGAATACGTTACTCAGGTAATGTCCCTTCGTTTGTTGAGTCCCAGGATGAGATCAATGAGGTATGTTTCTCGCATGGTTTTAATGTTCAGTGTTCGGGTCTCCATGCGCTATGTGCACAATGGTGGTATGGTTTCATTGCTCTCCTGCGTTTAGTGCGTCTTCTGGGATTCTACGCCTTGGGCTTGGTCCCGGCCTTATGCGTCGTCTCCTTTGGGGCCTAGGTTGCCATCCTGGTTGCGGCATGAACGGTGGCAGTGTTTCATCATTTGCGTATTTCAGCCAGTCTTGAAGGTCCGGCACTGGTATTTGAAGTGCCTCGCAGAATGGGGTGAGGTCCTCAGTACCACGAAGGATCTGGGTTCCTATGTCATTGCGGACTGTGACCGACAGTGGATATCCCCACGCAAAGGGAATGTTACGTTCTTTTAATAATTCCGTCATTGGTTTTAGTAATTTCCTCTGTTGTAGCGTCATCCAGGCCACATCTGGCAAAATTTGGATCGGTGCGTCGTGGAACGATATATTTCGTTTCTGTCTTGCCTTGCGTAGTACCTCTTCTTTAAGTGTGAAGGAGTGGACGCAGCATATGATGTCTCTAGGCGTACGCGCATGTATTAGTTTGGGTCTGAGTGCCCTGTGGGCCCTATCCAAGACAATGGTTGAGGTTGGGTCTCTTTCGAGAATGGAGTTGAAAATATCCGTTACAACCTGTGTGGTGTCTTCTTTGTCTTCTGGTTCAGGGACTCCCCTTATTCTCAGGTTGTTTCTTCTCCCACGGTTATCTAGGTCAACCAGTTGGCGGGAGAGCTGTGTGGTTAATTGCTTTTGGTCTCTAAGTTGTCTTGCCAGTCCACTCATTGAAGTTTGGATAATAGAGTGGTCTTGTTCTATTGTGGTAATCCTCTGTCCTTGTTGTCTGATGTCGTCTTTGATCTCCGCCATTTCATCTCTAATGGCTGCCCTGATCTGGTCCACTGCTGTTGTAAAGTCTTTTCTGACTTGTGTTGTTAGGGCCATTAAGTCCATTTTCGTTGGCATGTTTTTGAGTTGGGAGTGCAGGGTGTCTGTTATGTCGATCACCCTCTCTGTGTCTTGTTCTCCCTCAGATTGAGAGCCGCTTCCCGCCGACGGGCTGGACGGCGCCATGACAGGTGAGGCCGCCAGGGACTGGTCGCGTGGCATCAGATACTGGGTAAGTGGGGTTATTGGTGCTGGTTTGCGTTTGTGGGGTAGCGGGGTTTGTTTCTTTTGTTTCCCCATGTCGTTTCAGCTGTTTAGGTGAGTAAAGTCCTGTATTTTACGCTGTTTTGGCTTTTGGCGGGCAGGAGCTCCCTAGAGACACGTCTGCTCACATCGCCTGCTGGACACGCCCCCCCTGTCCCGGGACTTTTAAGTAAGCCAGACGTGTATCTTAATAGAGCCACGTGGGTTTACTATCTGCTGTGTCCCACATGCGAGACACAGCAGTTCCTGGTTGTCACGTGCTGACAACATCAGCACGCGCACAGCCAATCTGACTGACGAATGCAAGGGTCTCTCACTGCTAGTGTATATGAAGAAAAAGAGAAAAACCCTTAGGGGTAAGCCGGCTCTACCAGTGGCTATAAAAGGTTCTCTCGTTTTGTCCCAGGATTGTGGGTGCTTCGTATAAGATGTAGAAGCAGCAATGTCACAGACAGGAAAAAAGAGAACAGAAACATACAAATTTATTTAGGAGATCCGACCAAATTTAGTACAAAAACACAGGAATAAATATAAACCAAAGAAAGGGGAAATGGACTCGCCTTACGTGTGAAAACACGCTTATTCATAGGCTGCTAGCGCAGCGAGAGCCCCTAGTTTTTTCATGAGATCAGCAGGGAGACCTAGTTAAAGTCAGCCGGTCCTATGGAAGCATGGCAGCTGCCGGTCAGAGGATAAACTTGCATGTACTATCAAAAGTACATGTCCTCACACTAGGAACAACTAACATTTCACTTGTGTTTCTATATTAGAAGCACAAGTGAAAAATAATATTTAGTGTTCCTTTAAAGGACTTGTAGGAAGCAACGGTTAAAAACATGTCCAGCTTGTCTGGAGTAAACCCAACATGTTAATAGATAGATTTAAGTGGGTTTAAAAAGCTGAGACAGAGCAGGCTAGAGACTGGTGCATGCTGACAGAGTCAGTGCGTGCATAACCTATCAGAGTGGATGCATGCCCTGCTTGTCTGGTCTGGGTCTGCAGAGTGCAGGGCTCTCTCTCTGATAGTGCAGTAAGGAAATTTTTTCCAACTTGGCTACTTTGGCCTTAAGGTTGAAATTCCCTCTTTCATTTGGTTTAAAAAAAAGTTGCAGTGCAATGTTAGGATGCACAGTACATGCATCCTGAAATGTAGGAAATTGGTAGAGCTTGGCGGGACAACGGGACAGACCGACAAAATCTAGAATGTCCCACGGACCGGACGTAGGGCCATGGGTTATATAGCCCCTAAATCCCATGCCTTAATTCGGCCCTGATTGTAAGATTAACTGATTTGAGGCCACACCAATTTAGACAAAACCAGGAATGAGTGGCAGAACACACTGGCATGGAAAACACATGGTTTACAGTATCTTGCCTATTATTACTGGAACATACTTTTCAAGAAAGTCCATATAGGAGACAAGTGCATACAGGATAAAGTAAACCCTTACCTGATTGTTGTTCGTTTTTAGCAATGTTGGAGGTTCATTCCGTAATGGTGACGATACAGAACTGCTCTCGCTATTACTTCCATCACTTAAGCTTATCCTGCAAAGCAAAAGAGTTTTTAACATGCCATACAAGGCTGTACACGTGCATTCCCCAATATTTGTAGAAAGACTGAGCCATTCCAGGATGTAATTTCCTCAGGGAGCAATCAATGTAACTGCATAATGACTTTGCCTATATTGGTCTTGGCACAACAATCTGATATTTGACAATTCTATGGAGTCTGTTCATTAGCATAAATTGCAACTATATACAATAATATTTCCCAAAATTTACCAGTGACTAGATTACCCGTTTTGGGCCTTATGGTAAATTGACGATTGTTCCCAAAAGATTTACCTGCGAGCCCGACTTCCTCCATGCATATGGATCGTCCTCTCACCCTCTGAGTCATTATCTTCAGCATCATCTGATTCATCGTCGTTCTCGTCAGAATGTAAATCTTTTATTATGGACCTAAGGGTGCCTGGACAAGACACAAAGAAACCTATGCAAATTAAAACACTGAAAGAAAAAGGGATTTTACACAGTAACTGCCCCAATGAATGTTTGTAATGAACCTACAAGCTACTTTTACAAAACAGTCACAGCAAGCATATGATTGGCTGACACAAGAACAAGTTTTAACACAATTACATCGTGTTAAGGTAGACAAAACCCTGGGGACAAGTATTTTTTGATTTTCATGGATTCTTTTACTTCCGGCATGGTGCCCATAGTTTGACGTAAAGCCAATGTGGTGCCCATATTTAAAAAGGGATCAAAATCCCAGCCAGGCAATTACAGATCTGTAAACCTGACATCTGTGGTGGGGAAACGATTTGAAGGATTGCTAAGGGAATATATTCAAGATGTAATTTTCAACAGGAATTTCATTAGCAGGAGCCAACATGGTTTTGTGAAAGAAAGATCCGATCAAACTAACTTAACAGGGATCTGTCCGGGTTCCTCTTATTTTTAATGTGTTAATTGGTGATCTTTCAGTGGGCAAAACAAGGGGTACTTCCAGTGCACAGTGCATGGACACTTGAAAGCGGCAGATATTTGAATGCCCTGTCAGCGGCATGGTTGCCAGTTCTGGCTGGAGTCCAGATGCAAGGGCTGGAGCAGGTGTGATACCCTGTGCAGGGTGACCACTCTCCCCCAAGGGTGGAGCCCCAGGCTTTGAGCGGCCACAATTAGGGTTTTGCGGTCTTCTTTTGGGCATCTTGTCAAACAGGAACAAACAGGCAATCAGAAAACGTAGTCGGGGTCACAAGCCAAAAGGTCAGGACTGGAGAAGGACAGAGAAGTCAGGGTACAGGCCAAATCGATAACAGTGGATCAGGGAACAAAACAATAACACCAGCAAAAGACAGGCAGGCAAAATGTTCCAGCAAAGAGTGCTGGGAGGAGGGGGTTTAAATAACAAGAAGTTAATGAAGGACAGGGAACACCTGGGCGGAATTAAGTATGGGCAGGAGCTAGACAGACACAAAGCAGTACTGAAAACCAAGCCCTCTGGTGGAGCACGGAACAGACACAGGCACCAGAAACACAGCGGTCCAGGGTTCAATCCCAGCAATGGTTACATGCCCTTAGGATGACAAATACAATTTAAATAAACGGCCTGTTTGCTCGTCCTTATTTTTCCACTGTATTTTATCTTCCAGGGGGCGTAGGATTCCCAGTCTCAGTGCTCCGCGATGACACAGAATTTAGTAGGGCAGGGCTCTACAAACCCCAGGCGCCAGGTCGCCATGGCGACCAGGAAATTAGACCTGGCGCCTGGGTGTTGTCAGCCTCATGGTCCCCTTGCCGCTGCCATCCGATTTTTTTTTTTTTTCCGCAGCGCGAGGGGGTTAACTCTTTGCGGATGGCACAGCCTGCAAGCTCTGTGCAACGTGGGTCTGAGTGCCAGGTGTCGTCACGTGACATCCTGGCACTCAGCAGGCCGACCAACGGAGATCAGCTGCAGCACGAATGTCCCCCTCCCATGCATTGAGGTAAAGCAGCAGGGAGGGGAACACGTTAAGAAGAAACCAAGAAAAGACTGCGTGAGGTGTGTGTGTTTGTATTTATTGTAAAGTAGGTGTGTGTGAGGTGTTTGTATATATGGGTATATGTAAAGTAGGTGTGTGTGTGTGAGGTGTTTGGATATTTGTGTATATGTAAAGTAGGTGTGTGTGAGGTGTTTGGATATATGTGTATATGTAAAGTAGGTGTGTGTAAGCTGTTTGGATATATGGGTATTTGTAAAGTAGGTGTGTGTGAGGTGTTTGGATATATGTGAAGTAGGCGTGTGTGTTTATGAATTGCATTTATGTTTGCGTGATTGTAGGCTCCTAAAAAAAATCTGGCTCCTAAAATGCAAATTAATTTTGTCAAGCCCTGTAGTAGGGAAATACAGTGTAAACTAGATGTTTCTTCACGGCATGAGCATTTGGAAAAAATGGGTAACTGGGCAGAAAAATATCAAATAAGAGTCAGTGGAGACAAAGTGGAGATATTATTCTTCCTCTTTACAGGTCCATGGTAAGAC